>CM068966.1:53903552-53920024 GCA_035128595.1 Eptatretus atami
AAAAAAAATTGCGTTTGGGTTCCAATTTAAGAAACCATTGCGGCCTGTTTCAAGTCAGGGCATTGTTGAGCGGGCCAAAAAAAAATAAAAAAGGTGAATTAAGACCCCAGCGAGGGAGAGCGTGCTCACCGATGATGAAGCCTTGATAAAGGATAATTATATGAGTCCATTAATTATCTTCAAATAAGCGTGGTTTAAAATTATGCAAACACCCCAGTTTTCACTCACAGAGCCTTGGCTCCCTCCAGCCTCACCCACTTACCAACACCCCTTGGTGGCAAACACCCAGCACTTTGCGGTGCTTACTATTCAAAAGGAAATCAAAAATGTTTGAAAAGAAGGCTTTAGTGGGCAGCCTCTCATGCTTTAAACGATTTGTGGCTATACTGGTTTGGATTGTAGCTCTTTTTGGGGGGAGAGTTGTGTGGGGTGGGTCATTCTCAGCTTAAGTGACTGAGCCAGTTCTTTTTGTTTTGTTACTTTTCTTTCTCTCCCATGCTTTTTCTGCTTCCATTATTCAGAGATCCGTTTTCAAAAAAAATCTTTCCGATGCATAGTTTGTAGTGAAAACCCCAGGCATTTCGACGTAATCATCTCTCATTTTCTTGATACTACAAACATTCACAGAGGCATTTATTTTAGGTGGGTATTTTATTACGTTTTTTTTGCCGTTGGTGTTAACGAGGTGGAACGAGAGTGAAAGGCAGACGGGGAACCATTTATAGAAAAGCAGCTGCGTGAAAAGCCTTGGCGTCAATGCGCAGTCCGCGTCTGAGTCCGTGCTGTCGCCCATCCCGTGAAAGATCACGTGGTCGAGGTGGGCCAAGAAGCGTGCTTGGCTTGTTGAGCTCGCTGTAATATATCACGCAGCGTACCGCGCCCACTTGAAACCTCTCCTTTGGATCACCAAATATTTCGCTTCTCCAGAGTCGACATCTCCATTGGTTCTCGTCATGCAGTTTGCAGTATACAGTTTTGTTTTGGCTCAGACTTCTTCTAGAGCACACAACTCATAGTCTCTAGCTTTTGAGGTTGCGATTTTGTTGCCTCACTTCGTTTGAAGGGTTGTCCGATTTGTGATTGTCGCCACTACCTGAGATGGTTTTTTTTTTCCCGCCCTTTGTTTTGCTAAATTTATTGTACACTTATTTTCTTCTTTCTTGTTATCACGATTTCAGGCCAATGATGTTTCGTCATAACAATTTTTGCGGTTTCTGGGAGTTTTATTTTGATTTGTGGAAGATTAAATTAAAAATAGCTTCTGAAAGATGGAGAATACAATTTGGTATTTTGGCTCAGGCAGAAGTTACAATGCTGAGTGTTTTGTTCAAAACAACATTTTGAATAAACTTTACAGTGATTCAAAACATCTTTTTGTACCTGGTTTTCAATCGCCGAGTGATAAAGCTCGTTGTGGATGTGTTCCCTGATGTTATTTTTATTTTACTTCTTTCTGCAATCTGGGCTGGTTGTAACTCATGCCCAAATTTCCCTGACGGACCATTAAGGGCAGGAAAAGCCCAAATCTACTTGTGGCTGAGGTAGAGTGGACTGGCAGGCTCTTGGGGAGGGGGGGTAACCATGTGATGTGGAAGGGGGTGTTGACATGCAACGTCATCTCTCACAGTGGAAGATGTAAAGTGAGGGTCCACTGGCCGAAACCATATGCAACTTTCGTCCTCTGACACGACTATCATATGGTTTTTTGCTGCAGTCTGATTCAGACAGGTTGGGTTTATCCAACTTATTCTGTGCATACAGAAAGTTGCTCTTTAACCATCAATAAAGAATAAAGAGATATAACAAATCACCAACATAATACTCTCAGAACAGTGCACACAGATTCTAATGTATTAGATTTGTGCCTTTCGATAATTTTAAACACTACGAACGTGCGAAGGGTGCATCTCGTAGGTTAGCCCTCACCCTAACCCGTACATTCGCGAATAACAGAATGCGTTTTTGATTGTCGCAAGATGCTTTTCCGCAAAGCGCCGGGTAAGCACTGACGCTCTCGACTAACGTTCTGGAAAGTACGCGCGTCGTGAGATCGGACCATGCTCGCGTAGGTATCTGTGGCGAGTGTAACTGCAATTTAAAAAGGACGCCTTGTCGATGTGAACGGCTCGTGGTGATTTTCGATGTCGGAATAAAAGAATTGCTGGGAAGGCCCTGTGGTGCGGCGCGTTGCCAATTGTGTGATTAGCAACAGGCAACCAATGGAGGCGGGGGAGTGGTGGTTGGATAAAGCATTCTCTGTTCATGAAGGCATGTCGCGTGTAGTTAATAACTCAGGAAACAGGCTTGGAGGCGTGTCATCGCGGCGTAAAAAAATGATATGTTGTTCATTACCCGGACTTCAATTGTTTCTGTATTCTCCCAAGCTGGCGGGCGTTTTCAAATCCTCCCCAAAATGGCGGATTAGCCGTCGACAGCGCGCACAGCAGCTGCGTGGTCCCCTCACCATTCAGCCACCGAGACGTCACATTTAAATTAATTAAATATTAATTTTTCTTTTAAAAAAAAATAATAACAATAAATAAATCTTGAGATTCCAATCGTCCATGAGTGTCCCGGATTCAACGGGTTTGTCCGCGTTTTGTATTAATGTGTCCAAAGCCCCGTATTGATGGACAGGTTCGTCCTTTTTAAAAACTAGAAATTTCCCTGCTTCCATTCCACTACCAGGAGATTGACTCACAGACCCTGGACCTGGGATATACGCTTCAGTACCAAGCTGCTTGTAGAGCGTTCCTCAAGTAGCTTAAGACTCGAGCAAGCATTCGACGTGTTGATAAAAGGACGGCTGCTGGAAGGATACTCTTCCCGCACCAAAAGTAAGGAAGGTTAGTTTTCAGCCTCGTCTGTCTGTCTGTCTGTCTGTTGTCCTGTCTGCTGTTCTGTGAGGAACTCAAAAAGTTGGAGGATTCCAGGCACGAAATCTTGGTGGACGTGTTGGGTTGTGTGACAGGAAGAAATGCGATTCAAATTTTGGTGAAGATCCGAAAGTGAATTCTTCAACCATATGAAGAGAGGGAGAGAGAGACACGCCAAAAACGATACCAGTCGCGACGATATCTCAAAAATTAATGGACCCGGACATGTTCTCGTGGATGCAATCAGGTGTTACGTTGCGGATGTTGGTGCGCTTCTACTCTGGATGCCCTTCCAGTTGATTAATGGCTGCACACTCCAGGTCTGTTCATACCGTTTTACCAAGCAGCCAGCGTTTTTGTTGGGTGTGGAATGCTTTGATTGCTTAAGCTAAACATTGGCAAGGCCTCTATCATGCTGTTATAAGGAACACACACACACGCACGACACTGGAGCGAAGCAGCAGCCTGCAGCCGATATGCAAGTATCCAATAGAACAATTGGCTGTGTGACGTCCATAAGCTTTCTCTCACCGAAAGGCAGGTCACATCCTCCAGATTCCAAGCACGTAATTATCACTTCCGATCAGTGTAATAAAAAAATACCCGGTTTTGAATTGCCACAAAGCCGTGTTTTGTCACCTGCAAACTTGCCATGTATGTTTCCCCCATCTATAAACGTTAAACTTGCTTTGGCATGCAGGGAGGCATCAATGTGTGGCGCCGTCCCTTGTAACAACGTTAAGTGGTGGACTTGGTAATTGGAACGTTAAAAAAAAAACCTCAGCGGGGTCACTTTGTGAAGAATTAAGCGAGTTATCGCTAGCAGACCCTGAAACAAGTTAATAATTTTTTGGATTTTGTTATCGTGATTGCTGTGTGATTGGTGTTGGGGGGGGGGTTGGTTTTTGTTAACACTTTTCAAATAAAAATCACTTTCTTTACAGGGGTTGGGGGCCCCTCGAGGTGAGAAGATCTGGGTGATTGTATTGTTTTAACTCTGAAGCGGTATTTGAGACGACGCTGTTTTTAGGAGTTTAGTTGAGTGGTGTGTTCGTTGTTTATTCTTCGAGTAAGAAAGCGCACTGAGAAGATGGTGGGATGAGTTACAGGAAGAACAGGGAAGATTAAACTTACTAAAGCACCTATGTGGAACATGTGCAACAATAATAACATCTGACCGTTCAAGTCCTCGACTCTTTCCCCAACTCCCACCCTCTTCCCTCACAAAACAAGCACAAAGTCCTCAACCTCCCTCTTCCCAATCTGGAAGGGTTAAACCCCCATCCCCCACTCGCAAGCATCAAACCCGCCTCTCGACACCCAAAACAACAAGCAACAGACCTCCCATCCAAACTCTTCCTCCAAATCCTCCTAACCCCTGCCTCCACACTGAAATCCCTCCTGCTCATAAAAGAAAAGGGCATTCCCATGATCACATCGATCAATTACGAAAATCCTTTTGTATTACCTAAGGTCGGATGGTACAATCAGCTGGTATATTCATCGATTTTCTCCGCTTCTATAGTAAATGCTGTCACTAAACAACCGACTGTCACAAGACATGTGATTTAAACCAACCAACTCAGATGGCTCCGAGATGATTCATAGGTCCAATCCAACGGTCACCACTTTCAACTCCACACCCGTTGAGAATATCAGAACAGGCTACACGCGATGCATCTTTCAAAAATTGACAATTGAAGCAGCCTAATTGTGCCAATAATGAACTCCGAAAAAAATATCCACATCACCTCCAGGTAAAACCCTTTTCGAGAATATGAATACATTGTAGTTGCGTGGTAATTAGGTAACAGAAGACCTGCTAGCAAGTGCAGCAGTGAGACCCCACCAAAACGATGGGTACCCTAACCCAAGGTAAAACAAATTTGTTCCTCCCCGTGGATGAAATCAAACCCGAGGTCCTCAGATATTGAATACAATGATGACATGTGCTGTAGAACAATGTGCAAAACTTGAAGAAATTTCGCATTTCCATAGCACCAACATAAGCAACAGCCATTGCCATGAATGTTAAGAACCCAAACACTCCCCCCTGGATCAAAAGAATGCTTGAAACTTGGCATAGCATGTTTACCAATACTATGCTGGCCACAAATTAATGAAGTAAGTGAACGTGTTGCACAAGCAATCATATAAATAAAAAAAGACCCTAAGCAACCACAACACCTAACGCCTTGTGAATATGTGTTTTTAGATGTGTTCCTACCTTGATAATTTATCAAAAAATATTAAATCTGACTGTCTCAACAAGACACAATAATTTTTGTCATGACATTATTAATTATTTACGCCACTAGTTACATTGGATAACCATGATACAGAATGACAATTCCCTGTGATAGTTATTGCAATGAAGTCACTGACATTCATCTGCGAATCCGAGTACAAAACTAGCTTGTATAATTGTAATATCATGAACATTGAAACCTGTGACCCTTTAATTGATGTATATGTCGAAGAAGGTCAATTTTTGACTTCAGATTCAAAAATGGATAGGAGTATTTATATATGTACAAATACCCAGAAAAGACAACACCTTTAGGCAAAAAACTGACTGTGGCAAATATATGTGAACGTCTTAACCTTCGAATTCAAAGGCTTGGTGCAGTTGCATTATGCGTTTAACCTTCCTAGATGTCCCATTGAGTTCAGCTCTCTAGTTAAATACAGAGTTATAATGCCTTCGCGGTGTTCGACACATTCAGCCACCTCACACTGAGCTTAATTGTTTCGAGTTTGTACGTATAGTACTCTCTGACTACTGATGAATGTATAGGACTGTCAGCAGTATCAAAGGTCTCAAAATTTTTCGAGTAACTCATATACCATATTTTTTCAAGGTGGATGGTTTCCCCCCGCCTGGGTGACCCAAAAACTCTCTATCTGCAATATAATAAATAAACATAGATTCAATTTATGCCGTTTTTCTTGGAATTTTTTGGCTGCACAAAGGTGCAAACGTTATTTCCCCTTAATATAGGACCTGCGTTAACCATTTGGAACAAGGGTTTTACGCTATCCTACAACAAATATTGGCATCTCACCGTCTTAAACTAAAAAATTACCTTCATGACACATCGAGATTTCCATCATCTAACTGTGCAATATAATACTTTTAAAACATGGGTGAAGAATAATTATATTGTGCATGTTAGTTTGCTGAAACTTCCTGGACTATGAGTGTGCTGTGTCACTTGAGCATTTCAATTTACGATATATAACGGCTCGTTTCGGAACTTCCATTACAATCAGTTGCTTGACAAAAGAAATGAATGTTGAACTAAAGTGCGCACCTAACAATGGCCGATCTCTCATTTGTTTTTCAAGGTATAATGGTGCGCTTTAACGTGGGCTGTGACGTATAGACCATTTCCAGGCACGGCTTCTGAAATTTGACTTAGGTCGGAAAAAGAAATGCAACGCTGCCTTTGACGGATGATTTGCAAATCTTTGTGCACAGCCATGTCCACAGCAAGACTCTGGTGTCACACTGATTTGTACAAAATAGACTCCTTTATTTAAGGGCATGCAGAGAAAGAACTTGATGATGTAGAGAAAGCAAATTTTGTGAGCATGAGCTCATCCTAAAATGGTAGAGTCCACCTTTCGCTAGTCATAGAAACTGTAGATCAGTCTTACTGTAGTAAACGCATTGTACAAAGGGCTACGGAGAAACGAGGGCCTCTCTATACCCAAAGGTATGGTGAAGCTGGTGGTGGATGTGGACTAGCATAGTGAAGCGTGCATGAAGGTAGTGTCAATGTAATACGCCTTACTAGATCAGTGACAGGTGAGACAATGTTCGACTGGAAAAATAACTGCTTTCATTTGTGGTGAAATCTGCCATCGTAACAAAACGTGCAGCCTGGTCCCATTGGTGAAGTCTGATAGTTGGTGAAAGATCGGCGAAAACAAAATGTACATAAATCTTGCTGGCGGCTGAAGAGCGACATGATACCCAAATGATAACCTCGTTTGCGAGGGGTTGCTTGGTGACCTTTTTGCAGTTTCGATGCCCCTATCATAGGAAAGAGAAATTGCTTTAACCTTGTACATATAGCACGAAACACATAGCAGGCTAGAAGAAGAAATGATACGGAAGATGAATGTCATGCAAGTGCTTTTCCAGCACGCTCATAACGAGTTCAGACCCAAAAAATAGAGTCAAGCAAGTTTTTTGCCTCGCGTACATTTCACAACATACTAATGACAATTCCTAAGCAAGATATCTGATGAAGATGGGGATTCCGCAAAAAAATAGATACACGTCACAAAAGCTGAATTGAAGTTGCGAGAAGGAATGGCCATCTCCTGGCTATTCGAGTTCCACAGAAATAAGGTGGCTTCTGATTCTTGTCTTTGCTCAACACTGAGATAATCGCGTGGGGTGAAGCACTTCCTGCAAGGTAGAATGAACTGGCGCAAGAAAATTTATAACTTCGATGAGGAGGAATTTTAATTAATCGAAATCCGAGTTGAAGATGTTTGTCCCTGTGAGGTTGAAGAACAAAATTGTGCAGCTCATGGCGGTTGGTCATAGTTGCCGTAAACCGATAATTGGCTTTTACACGGAAGCTACATTGGCGATAATTTTATCTTTCTGGGGAAAACAAATATAGATGTCAACAGAGAAAATTGTAGACCCCTTTGGGTGTATAAAGCTATTGGTTGTGATGATGGACGCAAAAATAAATACAAAGATGGAGAAGAACATGGACACAGACAGCACGCTGTCTGGAGCATTGCTGTTGATAATCCAACCCTATCAACTCTTCAATCACATCACCGGAACTTAGGCCTGGCAGTGTTTCCTGCCACTACAACTTCAGAAGCAGGAAGTTTGATTGCAGTATTAGTGATAAGGGTATTGGCATAGCCTATAGATACTAACGTCATGTCATCACATCTCGCCGCCCCTCCAAGTGATACGCCTCAAACAACACACCCAGAGCTGAAAGCAAACATCCCACCAGATGCGTTCCCAGTCAACAAATAGGAGGCCAGTTAATTATATCAGCAGCTGATACACTGCATTCATGATGAATGCACCATGAGAGAAGACAACTACATGCTATGACAAGCATTCTGGTTAACAGCCAAGTGACAACACGGGAGCAGGTTACGGCCGCATCCTAAAGAGTGCCAACAGTGAACACTAAGATACCATACACCTTCAGGTATGTAAACATTCAATAATCCTTCATACCTCCACAAAAGGACGGCGACTTTATGTATTCATGCCCCAGTGTTTGTTTGTTTGTTTAGGCAGAATATCTCACAAACGTTTAGTGGACGAAATCCGGGTGAAAATTGGTCGATGGGTTTGGGTATTGGACAAGAGAATAGATCTTGGTGAAGATCCATCCCGATATAGAATATGGGGTGCTGCACTTTTTAAAATGATCTTCACCATTGAGAGATAGGCCAAAACGATACACTATTGTTACAGTTGTGAAATTCGCAGAACACAATAAAGTCCTTATCGTTAAACGATAGTAAGTGTGTTCAGTTAGATTCCCACCGTTGTTTAATGGAATTTCGTGTCGGACAGGGCTGTGAATCTTCAGTAGCCGTTTTTCCTTTGCTATCGTTATTTTGGACCAATCGATCCCCACAACATACGCACAATCCCTATCCACCAACATCATTCCCAAAACAACTGCAACCTCAACACCACCACCTTCGCCTCTTACGCTCAACACTCCATGCGCAACCTCACCGCCCATTCTCAAACGACGCGCGCCAAACAACCAAACTCCCACCACCTCCGCCTTTTCTACACACCGCTCGTCCATGGGCTGTGAATGCCGTCCTTTCGCTGCAAAAAAGCGGGATCAGGAATATGCTTTCACGCCCCTTATTTTCTCCGCCCAATGGCTGATGCTCGGGTGGGTGTGTGGCCGCTTCCGCCTCCGAACCGCTGGTGGATGCCAGATTTGCAAGTCGCCCTCCCCCCAGGCTATATAACTGGCAGCACGGGCGCAGTCGGCGCAGAGATCAAAGTGGAGGGCGATGTCGCAGAAAAGTCAGTCTGAGACGCGTAAAGTGGGAGCAGTGGAGTTGGCACAACAGTCGTCCGCGGGCATCAAGTCTGCAGGTCGCGGCAGTCGATGGGAGACGGAAGCCGAACCGACGGAAAGGCAGACGGGAGCGCGAGAGAGCTCGCCGACCACGCCAGGCACGAAACAGGCGCAGTACTACGCTGACATCGATGCGGCTTGCCCGCCACAGGCCTACGAGGCCGGGTAAGACCCTTCGTTCGTGGACTGGCCGCCCTCCAGGTCCACGCGCATAGCCACGGCCATCTGACTCCTGTCTATAGGGGTCTTTTCTTCTTGCTTTTCTTTGAATGCGTCTGTGCGCCGTGTCCTGTAAGAAAACTGTGGTAAGTAACGTCTTACATTGATCCTTGCTTATTCGTTATTTGCTTTATTGTCATGCTCTTAAGATGCATCCTACGGTATGGCCTTGTGAATAGTGCTTCTCTCTCTGAGTGCGTAATAAATGTCTTGTCGAACTGTTCCCCGATTGTTGCGTCCATTTAACTTTGTTTGAAAGTTCATCTTGGCATCACGGAAGGAATGGTAAGGTGTAAAGCATCCGTAACTAATCACTCGTGGGCCGGCGATAACCACACGCTCGGAATATCACTGAAGCAACGGAAACAGGGACCGATAATGCACGGTTGTCGTGGTGCTAGGCCGCCGCGGCGTACGATTGCCCGCGTTTAAGCGTACTACTCGCGCAGAGTACTATTAGTAGCGTTTGATCATTATGCGAACAATTCCTAAATCCGCGCGGGTTGGGCAGAATTGGCACGATTGTGCTGGTCGAATAGAACTCCACCCGTCGCAGCCCTGGCGATAAATTCCAGGAGGAGGGCCCGACAAAGAAATGCTCGTCCGGTGGGACGACGCAGTCGCGGATTCGAGTTATCGTGCCGATCGCACGCCTGGCGACGAATATTTGTTGATAAACATTATATATATATTTGTGTCTGTTTTGCGGAGATTCGCGCCCGCCGATCGTCGGTGCGATCGGCACTGTGCTCGAAATCGCTGACCGCCTCGCCACCGGACGGACAATTCTTCGTGACTCTCGACTCCGGGATCCAGTCATCGGGTGGGCCTTTCGCTCACACGATCGTGCCAATTCTGCCAGCCTCCTGCGTCGGATAGGTTGTTCGCAAACTCACCTACCTAAGTACCCAGCGGATGGTAAATCGCGGGCGACCGGCAACCTTCGCCGCAGGTCGACTTCGGATACGGGCCGCTTAGCGCCGCGTTCCGTCTATCGGGATAACCGAGGGTGTTATCGTCGGCTCTGACGGTTCCTGGATTACTTATCGGGCGCCGCCGCGCGCCACATACGTACTTTTACGTAAAACAAGATGGATACCAGTAACGCATAGGAAGGACCACCGAAACGGGGAAACATCCAACAAAAGCACGATTTAATTCCACCAAAAATAGACACATAAGACAGCAGGTATTCCAGCATACAATAAATATTGTAAAGAAATGCACATATATCAAATAAAGAAGGAAGTTAAAACCGAATACACGACCACGGACCACTTCACAAATGCTCTTATAAAGACTCGGCGCTTTGATGGTAGTATTTTGAATTCCGGCATTGTTTTCATCTCAATATTAATTATTATTTAAAATTTTATTATATTAGTATTTTGATTAATTATTTATTTTTATTTATTTTTTTTTTTTTTTTTTTCATATTTTTTTTTTTTTTTTTTGTTTTTTGTTATTTTTTTTTTTTTTTTTTTTTATTTTTAAAATTATTTTTTTATTTATATTCATATTTTTTTTTTTATTTAAATTTTTTTTTTAATCTTTATATATATAATTTTTATTCATATTTAATTCCATAATTTTTTTATTATTTTTTTTTTATTTTTTTTTTATTTATTTTTATTTTTTTTATTTTTTTTTTATTATTATTTTTTTATATTTATATTTTTATTTTTTTTTTTTTTTTTTTTTACAGGGATGTCCAACATTTTATCAAAAGTCGAGTGGTGAACCTATCCAGGATATTGTGCCCATAGCCCGGAGACTGCTTAGGCAACATGTACCAAACGCTCTGCACAGAGTATGGTCCCAATGGATTTGGATTTGAAGGTTGTGGTGAAGTTTCATTGAAATTCTGTGTGTAGTTTGGAGAAGAGAGCAAATACCTACGTTCGGGGGTCAAAACCCTCCCGTAGACCCCTTTAATGAGTCCTGATTTTTATGCGGTCGATACACTTTGGTACATCATGGGTGATTAAGGTTGTGGTCACGTTTCATCGAGATCGTGTGTGGAGTTTCGGAGTAGAGAACAAATACTTATTTTGGGGGGTAAACCCCTGCCCCACCCCCTCCCGTAGACCCCCACAATGAGCGCAGAGTTTGATGCGGTCAATAAACCTTCGTTAGGCATCAGATATGAAGCTTGTGGCCAAGTTTCATCAAAATTGTATGTTTGGTTCAAGCGATAATGACTGAAGTGTTTACGGACTGACTGACTGACTCACTCACTCACCTACGGACACTGCTCGATCGCATAAGCTCACCTGACGAAAGTCCAGGTAAGATAAAAATGAATGAAATGGGATACCAGGATGCAGTTTGATGCTTGTGAATGAACGAACATTTATAAAAGATTTATTATCAAGATTTGTCAAGATGATCCTCTAGCATTCATCACCATTTATCATCACTTGGTCTCCATAAACCAGGCAACGCTGCCCTTTTTTGTGGGAACACTATTTGCAGTAAATGTGACGTCACATGTCACAGGCGACAACTGGAAATGAAAAAAAGTAAATAAAACTTTGAGAAACGTTCTTTTTTGAGAAATGTTATGTTTGTATGTATGTTGTCTTACTTGGAACCTCCTTATCATTACTGATTAGTCAACATATCTGACAGCGTTTTTACCTCGTTTGGTTAACCCTTTGCAGGCTGCATTGTTTACAGCCGCATGGTTACCTGTTGCTTAATTTATGTTTTTCATAGGGCTGTGAATTTCAAGTGATATTTGCAAAATAAAATAAAAAATTTTGGTGTCAAGTTAGACGAATAAACAAAATTAAAGCAAAAAATATTGTTTCAATTCTTTTTTAATCTCGTTGCAAATCTACGACCGCAGCATGCAAATGGTTTTTTAAAAAACTCCGCTTTCGATTTCTACCAACCCATTTTTTGTCACTTTCAACTTGCCATGTACACACACACACACACACACACACAGTTAATATTACAGATTTTTAACGTAAATTACAACATGGAATCGCAGTTAGTTGATTTACAGTGTGTGAAGATACGACCTTTGACAGGATGACCTCGAGGTACCCACACCAGCCTCTTAGCTGTTTAGCCTGGGTTTGAATCTCAGCCCAGCTTTAAACTGTCATCCTGGTGTTTCACAGACTGGGTGAATCATCAATGTGTGTCGTTCCTATGATGGACTTTAAACTGGGCTTCCTGTTTTCCGACATTAGTTGATGGACATTAAAGATCCCCACGGTGTCCTTCACAAAGAATGGGCGAGCTGTCACTGGCACCGTGGACAAATTATAAATTCCAGCCTGAACTACTGCTGTGAAGGCAACGGTAAACCATCCAGTATAACCCTTGCTCAGGGAGATGCTTCGGCTGCACAGATGCACAGTAACGAGTATGGTACATCAATATCGAATAAAAGTAACAACTGAATAGGGGAAGCGAAAACAAAAAATTGAAAAGGAAATCAAAGCCATTTAAAAAGGATATGAGGCACAGACATATAGAGAGAGAGAAGAGGGAGGGAAAGTGGAGTGGGGAGGGGAGGGGAGAGAGAGAGTGGGGAGGGGGGAATTGGAGAGGGGAAAGGGGGAGAGAAGGGGATGGGGGAGAGGGAGGGGGAGAGAAGGGGAAGGAGGGGAGGGAGAGAGGAGAGAGAGGAGGAGGAGAGAGGAGGGGGATCGGGAGGATTGGGGTGGGGTGGGAGGAAGACGTTTCCTTCTGTATCCATCTTGTCCATCCATTCTTCCACACCCATTGTTTTGTTCCAATCCTCCCTTCTATTTTGTCCTTCAACTCCACTGTTGGTTTCCCCTCTACCCCCGCTACTGTTCCTTTTGGCTTTTTGCGTCATGATCTATTTAATGTTCCACCTCTTCCACGAGCCTTGACTGCACACATAAAAGTCATCGGTTGGCAACCATTGTACGGCTTCATGGACCGAATGGTCTCTTTCTCTGTTGAAGTTCCTTGGAAGGGAAGTTACCTATTATATATTGTGAACCGTGTTGTCTGTTCGTGCGTTTGTCTGTCTCCCGTTTACAGTGGCCGCTTATCGCGCTGCATTTGAAAAGCTGAACATTTGCTTTTGAAATGACGGGAGAACATGCATGAGTAATGTTGATGCCAAATTTAATTTTGCAACCAGGATATTTTGCCCTCTTTTTAGACAAATCCAATCTTCGCCGCCCTTTGGTGCAGCGCCATTTTGTGGTGGAGGGTATAAGTAGCTCAGAGCTTTGGTTCTGAGAGAAACCAAGAGTGCAACACAATTGACCTTTTTAAAGTCCATGAAATATTATTTAAATTGATGGATTATCTTAAACTTTTCCCGTCGCTTGGGACAGGTACTTTTCCTAGTAGGTGGATAATAATTCAAATATCTGTGAAAGTCAATTAATACCTTTAAGTGTATAAAATAAGACTGGTGTTGGCTTAACGGTTAAGGTGGCTGGCTTAGATCTTAGGGTCTTGGGTTTGAATCCCTTTTTGTTTCCCGTTAAATAACACCAGGTGGGTTGACTCAGCCTGTCAACCTTCCAAGGTCGGCAAAATGAGTAACAGTTCACTGGAAACGGGGCACTGCATAAGTGGCACAGCTGTGCTCCCAGCAAAGATGCAACCAGCAGCCACAGGCTGTATATGAAATGATGAGTGTATAAAATAAATTAGGAAATTGAAAAAGTTTTATTTTTGCTTTTCATATTATATTATCATATGTAAGTAATATCCACTTACCATAAAGGAAATATGCCAGAAACAATTTGTAGATTTTTGTAAAGTAAATAACAATAAAATGTTGAAATAATCAACACCAGTTATATTAATGTGAATTACAAGAAACAATAACAGTTGTAAATTAGTGCATATGTGAAATTAGTTCACATCAGCTCGTTCCCTTGCCAGAGAGTCTATGAGTGGGTTTAGAATGGTGCCAAGGAAACAACTTTCAACAGGAAAAGTGTGTGAAGATCCAAACTCTGTGAGAAGAAGGGGACACAATGAAGAAAATCACAGAAAATCTGAATAGAATAAGGTGAAAAGACTGAAATCTGAAATGCAACACCAAGATTGGGTGACTGAACAATGGTATCGGGTCGGGTACTCTGGTCTGATAAATTGAAGTGTGAACTTTTTGGATCTGAGACACGCCAATTCGTACGGCGAAGACCTGAAAAACGTTACAGCCACACAATGTTCGTAACCCACTGTTAAAGATGGGGGGAGGCTCTGTAACTGTCTGGGGTTGTATCTCAGCTTTTTGTGTGGGGAAACTTGTTAAAATCAATGGGATGCCAACAAATGAGTAGTACAAGGAGATATACTGCAGCACCATGCAGTTCTTAAAGGAAATCTTTCAATCGGAAGAGGATTCATTTTTAAACAAGATAATGATCCAAAACACATTTCCAATACGAGAAGCACCCGCTCCCTACGGGAGCCGTCAAGGGGGTCATGTTATTATATTTATGCATATTTTACTCCAAGGGGTCCCAGGATTACACACCCAAAAAATAGTTGCGATCGGTTCAGCCGTTTTTGCGGTACCTGGAAACAGACAGACGGACAGACGGTGAATTATAGTAAGATAGTAAAAATGTTACAGCTGGTGTGCTCCAAGTGTTAGAATGGCCACTCCATCCTCTGGGCATAAGTCCCATCAAGGCCATATGATATTACCTGGAAATAGAGAAGAACAAGTGGAACTATGCCTGGTGTTGGCTTAATGGTTCGAGTGGTGGGCTTGGGATCCGAGGATCCTGAGTTCAAATCCTCCTCGGCTGTTGAATTAATACCAGGTGGGGTTGACTCGGCCTGTCATCCTTCCGAGGTCGGCAAAATGAGTGCCAGCTTGCTGGTATCCTGTGTCGGAGTGGCGACCTGTCCAGGATTGTGCCCAATAGCCAAGGAGACTGCTTCGGCAGCACCAACGTTCTGCACAGAGTGTGGTCCCAATGGATGGAAGTGGAACCCAACTAACCTTACAAAACTGTGGAATGTACTACAGGATATTTGGCACAATATTGCTGTAAGTGTGCTTCAGTCATATACAGGAAGCATGGGTAAAAGAGAAATGGCACTCAAGAAGGCAAAGGGTGGGCACACAAATATTGACTGATATAAAATGGTATTGTTCTTGTTATTTACTTAAGAAGTTTGTTTCACACACATTTATAAAGGGTGTACATTTACAATAATAAACCCATTTGACTTATCACTGATAATTAATTTGATAAACTTACCCAAAGTTATGAATATTATCAAAATAACACAAACTTTTGCACAGCACTGCAGGTAATTGGTGAGATGTTCTCTCTCTTATATACTTACAATTGCAATCACGTGTTTCATCGGGGTTTTGTCCTCTTGGTTACAGGGTGGATTCCAGGCACGGTACAGTGGTCCAGAGCTGAGCTGTGTGGTGCGTGGTATCAGGAAAGGGTGCAAGCATCGTTTCCGGGTATGCTTTGGGTATCGCTCTGTTTATTATTTGTCTGGTTAAGTTTCGGCCCCCTTGGCAGAAAGATGATTGAGTCGACTTAGCAAACACAAGACACTTTTGATGTGAAATGGGACACCTCACAATAGAGATCAGAACACGAAGCCTGACCTTTTTCATATATACTGTATCCTGTGTCGGGGTGGCGACCTGTCCAGGATTGTGCCCAATTGCCAAGGAGACTGCTTTGGCAGCAGTCTCCTTACATACGTATATATACATACGTATATGTATACATATTTTATATATATGTACATAGCCTGGTGTTGGCGTAGTGGTTAGGGTAGCGGCTTGGGATCCAAAAGGTCCTGAGTTCAAGCCCCGTTGGCCGCTTGAATTAATACACACCAGGAGGTTGACTCAGTCTGTCATCCTTCCGAGGTCGGCGAAGTGAGTACTGGGCCCGGTGTATGCCCCGGTTAGAATGGGTGTACCATATCCTTGTGTCGTAAGAGGCGACCAGGGTTGCGTCAGGAAGGGCATCCGGCATAAAACCTGTGCCAAATCACTATGCGGATCATACGGATGATCCGCTGTGGCGACCCCTAATGGGAGCAGCCGAAAGACGAACAACAACATATATATACGTATAGCCGTGCAAGCGTCCATGTGTCGTGCGAGTGTGCCAGTTCTAGACCCCTCTATAGCTTTAGACCCCTTGACACCCCGAAGACCCCTTAAGACCATTATGATCCTCAAGACCCTTTAGACCCCAAAGACCCTCAATTCCCTTTATGACCCATAAGACTCACTAAAACTCCCTAAGATCTTAAGCCACTTTCAGACCCCCCA
>CM068966.1:53947014-53959807 GCA_035128595.1 Eptatretus atami
ATATATATATATATATATAATATATTATATATATATATATATATATAAACATATACATACATACATATATATATAATATATATATATATATATATATATATACTGTCGGACCCCAACATTCGGGGATACGTTCCTGAAAAAAGCCGCGAATGTCGGGGCATTGTTTCAATGTGAAAAAGGGGATAGGTTCCCGGTGGTTCGTGATTCATAAGGGAAAATCAAAAATCCAGTGATAACTGTGAATACTCCACGAAAAACCACGAATACGTGAAGCACAGGTCCACAAATGCAGAAGGTCAGAAAAACCACAAACACACAAAAAAAACCCATGAATATGCGAAGCACAAGGCTGCCTTATGGAGAAGCAGGTCAGGTCACATTTTCTGAACTGCGAATATGCAGGGTCGGCAGCATATAATATATATTAATATATATATATTATATATATATATATATATATATATATATATATATATATATATATATATATATATATATATATATATTGTTACGGCTGTGGAAATTCGCAATACACCATAAAGGTCCCCAGGTGAATATCATAAGTCATGTGTAGTTAGCCCACACCCGTTGTTTAGAGGAATATGTGTGATTCACTCGGGCTGCGACGCTTTAGTTAGCCATTTTTCTTTATCTATCGTTATTTGAGCCACCATTGCCACAAACCTCCACGCAAACAAAACCGACACCAACTACGCCACAACGCCCACCACGCTCACACCACCCCACAACAATCACCACATCTTCGCCACTACGCCCGCTTACGAAAATATATATATATATATGATTGATAGTTTAAACAGAAAGAAAACAAAGAGTAGACAACAGCATTAAAAAATATTTTTGTGAGGATTATAACATCGGCCAATCCTGTGAAGTGTAAAATGTGATGGTCGGATTGACCTGATTAAAGCTTAAGCACTCTTCGTCTTTTAAACAAACATTTATAGTTTTACCATCATTGCCTCCTTCATGCATTTGTATTCGTTTTTTTATGTCATCTGTAGCTTTTGGCTTCATCAGCTGATGGCCGCAGCAGCCCGAGTGATTTGGCGACGTTCTGGACCAGCCACGACCGTCCCCCTGCTCCCCCACGGCCGTCCATTCGTGGTCCCCTGCTTCCACATGCCGCCGTCATCTGTTGGGGTGAAGGCATGCTTTGGGGTTTCCTGGATGGAGATTGCAAATTGGGTTTCTGCGAGCATAATGCAATGTCGTGTTATATTGCTACATTTTTGCTCAGTTAAGCTTTGTTGATGAAAAGGATGAAAAGAAATGATAAAGGAAGCAACAATATATGGTAAACTTGTGTGCGCATGCTCGTATTTCCCTTGTGCACCTTTTCCCCCTCCGTCAATCATCCGTCAATCGATCTACATGGTAGAACTATCGACTCCCACTCCCACTGAATGTCCATTGATGCCCTTCTTTTCTTCCCCGCCCCCCCCCCCACCCCACCCCCATTCTCCTCTTCCCAACTTCTTTCCCTTTTCTCCTCATTTCTCTCATCCAACCTTCTTTTCCTTTTCCTCATTTGTTTGTCTCAATCTAGACCACCCACCCCTCCCCCAAATGGATGTACCTTACTAGATATATTGACGGCAATAACTCAAACTCTCATTGTCATGAACCAACTTTTTGTTGGACACTTTTGTGGTCCTTCAAGGCTATGCTGACAGATGTTGTTTCTGTTTTTCACCTTTATTTCTAGAACCTCCAAAGGACTATGGTATGGACATTCTCAAGTATCAACTGGAGATGTCCCATGGACACAACGGTGGGTGTAGAACGATCAAAAATGTAAATCTTGTGTTCACGATGCTGACTGCATAACAAAATTGATCTGAATTTTGATTACGATTATTGATTCTCGTTTTCATATTTATCTTTGCTTTATACATTTGAATAAGCCTGATGGCCTTGTTTGTTAATTGCTGTGGTGCGCAGGTGCACGTTGGGAAGTCGTATACAGCGGCTCTGCTCGTGAATACTTATGCGATCATCTCAAGCCTGGATCTCACTACCAACTTCGCGTTCTTTGCCATACTACTGCAGGCTTCAGTCAGGTGGAGTATTTCTGCCGTTATTCCTTCAACCCTTGCCACACACTCCTGAGAACAACCGTTGCCTTTTGAAGTGCATGCCATTTGTAATTCACCATGCCCATTTTCCCACCCCGGCAACTCCGTAGAGCTCAGAGGTGCTGAACGTGGAAATACCTGCGGTACCGCCCAGCGAATGTACCGCACCGTGCCTGCGAGCTCCTGCGCAGCCCGAACAACTTGAGCTAGAATGGGGTATTCCTTGCACATCAAGCAAAGTCGTTTCTCTGTTTTTGTCACATCTTCCAGAGCCAATGGTAGTTCAATGTGGGTTTTCTTAAAAAGCCAATAAAATGTGACCATTTTTTTTATTTCAACTACTTTTAGTCACCAAGCATTGCAAGGTACGCAACCTTAAGCTAAATGTGTCCTGAGTTGCATCCATGACGGAACTTTGCGTGGAACTTTTATAGTCATGGAGTTGCGTTTAAAAGTCGCCCTTCAATGCTTCCTGTCTTTTCATTCACCCACTCTTTCTAGATGCTCCCGAGCACAGCGGTGGAGCACCCGTGTTGGAGTACATGCTGCACATGAGCAAAGGAGGTTGCAGTGAACCCATTGAAGAGAAAGAAGCGCATGAAGTATACAGAGGGCCTGAAACTTTCTGCACCGTTGGCTCCCTTCTTCCTGGGTGTGCGTACACCTTCTGTGTACATGCAGCAAACTTTTCGGGGGTGAGTCTCCTGGGCAACAAAAGCCGTCGTTTTGGAATGACATTTGAAAACCTTGGCCAAGCAACCTTTAATTTCACAATTATTTTTCCTTGTTGCTTTGATGCCCTGCTTGCTTATTGATTGAGTGATTCACACATACTGGGAAGGAATTTGTGTTCATGAATTATAGTAATGGGAATCTTATTTACTTATTTGTGTATTCTTTAATTTGGGGTAAACGTAGTTTACTTTCATTTTATCTTGATGTACTTAGTGAAATAATATTATCCTCGAATTCTGAGGCCTCCAGCTGTTCTGAGTTTTTCTGGATATACACATAACGTCCAAATAGCGTGGAGACTTTGGCCTACCCTCTTAGAGAGAGTATAATTGCTATTTTTCTTATTGGACTCAAACACTCTGAATTCCTGATATATTGCACTGCCAGTAGGGAGTCAGTTGGGATGAAAGCTTAGGATTGTAATTTTTTTTGCGCAAAGGGGGCCATGACACGGTGTGCTGTGGCTACTATCGATAACTTGTTTTTTAATGATGAAGGTGTCACGTGTTTAGTCAGTAACCTTTAGTCTGTCATCCATCCAAAAGCAGACCACACTGTGCTTTCCTCACACTAACTTGTACTAAGATTCACTGCTGTGTTTTGTATACTGTTTCCTCAAAAGGCATTGTGTGTCATTTTGTGTTCGGATTTTAAATATTTTGATCACTGTTGAAAGTACAACAAAATACCAAATGCTTGAAAGCTTTTACCTCTTTAGACTTACTTGTGGATTATGGAACAAATCTAACAGTTTGCTAAAGCATCTCGGTCTCTATCTTCTATAGTCTCTGCCTCGTGCTCTTCAACGATTCCTCGTTTCCTGCTTGACTTCTTTTCTTCTCCTTCCTCTAAACTCTCTCTCTTCTATCCTCTCTCTCTCACCTCTCACCTCCACCTCCCCGTCTTCACCTCCACCCTCGTCTCTCTCCATCTCTCCCTTACCATTATTCTCATAATCTGATAATATGATGCCTTTCGTCCTCCATCTCTCTGCTCATGCGTCCTCTCTTCTATCTCTCTCTCTCGTCCTCTCTCTCTTCTCACTTCTCCATCGGTTGTGTGTGTTTGTCGTTTCCGTCTTCCTTGGCCTGTCTCGTCTCTCTCTTCTCTGTCTCTCTCGTGTCGGTCTCTGTTTGGGTTGTTGCCTCTCGTGTGTGTGTTGGTTTGGTTTTTGGCTTGGTCTTGTTCTCTCGTCGTGCGTTCTCTCTGAGTCGTGCTGGTTCTCTGGGGTGTTCTCGTCTCTTTCGTCGTCTGCTCGTCTTCTCTTGGTGCGGTTTTGTGTGGGTGGTCGGTGTTTGTGGGTTTGTGTGTGGGTTGGCTCGTCTGGGTCTCTCTCGTCTCTCTCTACTCTCGTCTCTTCTGGTGCTTCTCTCTTCGTCTGTCCCCCCTCTTCTCCTCCTCTCTCTCCTCTCCTCTCTCTCTATCTCTCTCTCTCTCTCTCTCTCTCTTCCTCCCTCTCTCCTCGTCTTCTGCTCTCTCTCTCTCTCTCTCTCTCTCTCTCTCTCTCTCTCTCTCTCTCTCTCTCCTCTCTCACTCTCACCTCTCACTCTCTCACCTCTCACCTCTCACCTCTCACCTCTCACCTCTCACCTTCCCCTCTCCCACTCTCTGCCTCTCTCCTATCTCTCCCGCTACTATTATCTGCTAATCTATAATCTCTATCCTGATGGCCCTTATCTCTCTCTTACCTCTTTCTCCCTTGCTCTCTTTAGTTTGGAGAATTGTCTGAGATTGTGGAGCTGTATACTGCTTCCACGCAGCCCTCACAGTGTGTTGCGCCCACAGTTCAATGTCTCTCTGTGGATTCTGCACGTGTCACATGGGAGGTAAACCATTCTACCTGAACACTTCCTGCTTTTATATTATCCACATGCATGCCTGCCATGACATGCTCTCAACCTTCCCCTCAGTCATTCACTTACCTCTTGGGCTCTTTGTTTCCTTCACTGTTTACAGACATGCCCGTTCCACCATAACAAACTCCACATTTATTCTTTGTGTGCAGCATGCTGAGAGCAATGGTTCGGAGATCGAAATATACAGGTTAGAGTGGGGTCAAGATCAGGATGATCTTGATCTCGTGCACACCGATTCCAATTGTATGTGTGAGATAGATGGTCTCATGCCAGCGAGGCAGTACTACTGCAGAGTTCAGGTGAGAAGTTAATTGCAACAATTCTCGATATCTGAGACTCTTGGAACAAATACACAAATTAATTGTCATTTGGAGTCTTGTATTTATATGGAGTGGCTAGATGACCTAGGCCTTAGAGGTACACTTTCAGCAGTCTAGCCTGGGTTAGAATCCCAACCCAGCTAGAAAATGTCATCGCGGTGTTTCACAGGCAGGGTGAGGCATTGATGTGTGTGCTGTCCCTCGGATGGATGTAAAATGGGTGTCCCGTCTGCTGGCATTAGTTGGTGATCGCTAAAGATCACATGGTGTCTTTCGTGAAGAGTAGGTGAGCTATCACCGGCACCCTGAACAAATTACAAATTTCTGCCACAACCTATAGAGGGCAATGCATCAGCGACACAGCCAAACACCCCACATCCTTGGCTGCATACTAAAGAAGAAGAAGAAGAAGATGTCTTTATTACATGTCGATATGCATGGAGGAAGGATGGAAGCAGATTGTAAAACGTAAAATTGATTGAAGTAGGAAGCGGGAGAAGTATGGAAGAGAGAAAAATGGGGTGGATGTTTGGGGGGAGAGTGGGGATAGTAAAAGGAGATGAGATTGAAGAAAAGTGGAAAAAGGAAGTGGGCAGCATGCATTGGAGCCCTCTGGGGTTCATTCTGTGGATGTACATGCAGCTGTTTGACCCAACCGACCAAATGGATTGATTGGATGGCACCGGATGAGAGGAAACACACCGATCAATAGATCAATTTTGTTCACCCAATTCCAAGTGCTTTATAATTATCTCGTTTTATTTCTCCAAACAAGTAGATATTGATGACGATTTTAGTGTAGATTTTTCTCCCCACACTGTTCCAGATGTTAATCACGTTCAGCTTTCTGGGAAGACACATCTTTGATATTTCATCGATAATGTTCAACGTTACTTAATACCTCCGCCACCAAAGGTAGATGGAGGTTATGTTTTCACCCCTGTCTGTCTGTCTGTCTGTCTGTCTGTGATTAGGATATCTCAGAAAATTATTGACGGGTTTGGACGAAATTTGGTGGACAGGTTTGGTGTGTGACAAGGACTAATTGATTATATTTTGGTGAAGATCCGGGTCTGAGAATTTTTTGATTTTTTTTCATTGCTTCTTCACCATTGAGAGATGCAGCCAAATATGATACCAAGCACAATATCTCAAAATGTTATGGACGGATTAGGACAAAAGAGTCTCGTACATTGAGGTTTGGTGTGTGACAAGGCTGAATTGATTCAATTTTGGTGAAGATCTTGATCCGGATCTGGATCCGATAATTTTTTAAGTAATTTTTTACTATTGAGAGATGGGGCCAAAAACAAAACATAGCATAATCATGTCGGACCCCGACATTTGCGGTTATGGTACTCACAGACCCCACATATGCACGGTTCATAAAATGTGACCTGCTTCTACATTTGCGGCCCTGTACTTTGCATATTCGCGACTCTTTTGCGTATTCGCGATTTTTCATAAGCATATTAGTGGTTTTTCACAGGCGTATTCACGGTTTTTCGCGGGCAGTATTTAGGTTTTTTCGCCGGCGTATTCATGGTTTTTTCGCGGGCTATTCACGGTTTTCGCAGGCATATTTGCGCGTTTTCGCGGGGCGTATTCACGGTTTTTCGCAGTGCGTATTTGCGGTTTTCTGACCTGCTTCTACATTTGCGGCCATGTGCTTCACATATTCACGATTTTTCGCGGGCGTATTCAAGGTTTTTTGCGGGCATATTCATCGGTTTTTCGTGGGCGTATTCAAGTTTTTCGCTGGCGTTTCATAGTTTTTCTCGGCGTATCCACGGTTTTTCCGCGGGCGTATTCATGGTTTTTCCGCGGCGTTTTTGCGGTTTTTCGCGGGCGTATTTGCGGTTTTTTCACGGGCGTATTCACGGTTTTTCGCGGGCGTATTCAGGTTTTTTCCGGGCGTATTCACGGTTTTTCGCGGCGTATTCACGGTTTTTCGCGGGCGTATTTGCGGTTTTTCTGACCTGCTTCTAACATTTGCGGCCATGTGCTTCACATATTCACGATTTTTCGCGGGCGTATTCAAGGTTTTTGCGGGCATATTCACGGTTTTTCGAGTGGGCGTATTCAAGGTTTTTCGCTGGCGTATTCACGGCTTTTCTCGGGCGTATTCACGGTTTTTCTTGGGCGTATTCACGGCTTTCTGACCTGCTTCTACATTTGCAGCCCTATGCTTCCCATATTCACAAGTTTTTCGCAGGCGTATTCATGGTTTTTCTCGGGCGTATTTGCGGTTTTTTCTGACCTGCTTCTATATTTGCAGCCCGATGCTTCCCATATTCACGGTTTTTCGCGGGCGTATTCACCGTTTCTGTTGGCGTATTCACGGTTTTTCGCGGGTGTATTCACGGTTTTTTCGCGGGCGTATTCACGGTTTTTCGCGGGCGTATTCAGGTTTTTCGCGGGCGTATTCACAGTTTTTCTCGGCGTATTCACTGTTTTCTTGGGCGTATCCATGGTTTTTGCGAGTGTAATTTGCGGGTTTGCTGACCTGCTTCAACATTTGCAGCCCTGTGCTTCACATATTCGTTTCTTTCATGCATTCATGTTTTTCTTAGGCGTATTAGTGGTTTTTCGTGGGCGATATTCATGGTTTTTCGCGGGTGTATTCACGGTTTTTCGCGGGCTGTATTTACGGTTTTTCGCTGGCTGTATTCACGGTTTTTTCGCGGGCGTATTCACGGCTTTTCGGGCGTATTCCGGTTTTTCGCGGCGTATTCATGGTTTTTCGCGGGCGTATTCACGGTTTTTCGCGGGCGTATTCACGGTTTTTTCGCAAGCGTATTTGCGGTTTTTCTGACCTGCTTCTACATTTGGCGGCCTGGCTTCACATATTCACGATTTTTCGCGGGCGTATTCAAGGTTTTTCGCGGGTATATTCACGGTTTTTGTGGGCGATTCAAGGTTTTTCGCTGGCGTATTCACGGTTTTTCTCGGGCGTATTTGGGTTTTTTCTGACCCTGCTTATACATTTGCAGCCCTATGCTTCCCATATTCAGTTTTCGCGGGGCGTATTCACGGTTTTTCTCGGGCGTATTTGCGGTTTTTTTCTGACCTGCTTTACATTTGCAGCCTATGCTTCCCGTATTCACAGTTTTTTTCGCGGGCGTATTCATGGTTTTTCTCGGGCGTATGTGCGGTTTTTTCTGACCTGCTTCTACATTGCAGCCATATGCTTCCCATATTCACGGTTTTTTCGCGGGCGTATTCACGGTTTCTCGTGGGCGTATTTCCACGGTTTTTCGCGGAGCGTATTCACGGTTTAATCGTGGGCGTATTCACGGTTTTCGCCGGCGTATATCACGGTTTTTTCGCGATGGCGTACATGGTTTTTCGCGGGCGTATTCACGGTTTTTCTCGTGCGTATTATGTTTTTCTTGGGCGTATCCATGGTTTTTCGCAAGCGTATTTGCGGGGTTTGCCTGACCTGCTTCACATTTGGCAGCCTGTTGCTTTCACATATATCGTTTCTTCACGCATTCATGTTTTTCTAGGCGTATTAGTGGTTTTTCGTGGCGTATTCATGGTTTTCGCGGGCGTATTCACGGTTTTTCGCGGTCATATTCACGGTTTTTCTTAGGCGTATTAGTGGTTTTTCTGGGCGTATTCATGGTTTTTCGTGGGCGTATTCATGGTTTTTCTTAGGCGTATTCATGGTTTTCGCGGGCGTATTCAGTTTTTCGCGGGCGTATTAGTGGTTTTTCTTAGCGTATTAGTGGTTTTTGGCGGGCGTATATCATGTTTTTTCGCGGGCGTATTCAGGTTTTTCGCCGGTCATATTCACGGTTTTTCTAGGCGTATTAGTGCGGTTTTTCGTGGGCGTATTCAATGGTTTTTCGTGGGCGTATTCATGGTTTTTCTTAGGCGTATTCATGCGTTTTTCGGCGGGGCCGTATTCACGGTTTTTCGCGGGCGTATTATGGTTTTTTCTTAGGCGTATTAGTGGTTTTTTGGCGGGCGTATTCATGGTTTTTCGGCAGGCGTATCATGGTTTTTTTCGCGGGCGTATTCATGTTTTTCGTGGCGCATTCATGGTTTTTTCTTAGGCGTATTCATGGTTTTTTCGCAGGGTGTATTCACGGTTTTTCTTGGCGTATTCATGTTTTTCGTGGCGTATTCATGGTTTTTCGTGGGCGTATTCATGGTTTTTCTTAGGTCGTATTCATGGTTTTTCGTGGGCGTATTCACGGTTTTTCTGCGGGCGTATTAGTGGTTTTTCTAAAGCGTATTAGTGGTTTTTGGCGGGGTAATCATGGTTTTTCGCGGGCGTATTAGTGGTTTTTCGTGGGCGTATTCATGGTTTTTTTCCGTGGGCGTATTCATGGTTTTTCTTAGGCGTATTCATGGTTTTTCGCCGGGGCGATTCACAGTTTTTCACACAGGGCGGTATTAGTGGTTTTTCTTAGGCGTATTAGTGGTTTTTGGTGGGCGTATTCATGGTTTTTGGCGGCGTATTCCAGTTTTTCGCGGCAGTATTCATTGTTTTTCGCGGGCGCATTCATGTTTTATCGCGGCCGTATTCATGGTTTTTCGCTGGCGTATTCACGGTTTTTCGCGGGGCGCATTCATGGTTTTTCTTAGCGTATTAGTGGTTTTTCGTGGGCGTATTCATAGTTTTTCGCGGGCGTAATTCACGTTTTTTGCGGGCGTATTCACGGTTTTTCACGGGCGTATTTATGGTTTTTGTCGGGCGTATTTACGGTTTTTCTCGGCCGTATTCACGGTTTTTTGCAGGCGTATTTGCGGTTTTTCTGACCTGCTTCTACATTTGCGGTCCTGTGCTTCCAATATTCGCGGTTTTTCGAGGGCGTATTCACGGTTTTTCACGGGCATATTACGGTTTTTTGCGGGTGTATTCACGATTTTTTCGCGGGCATATTCACGGTTTTTCGCGGGCATATTCACGGTTTTTCTCGGGCGTATTCGCGGTTTTTCTCTCGGCGTTTTTTGCGTTTTCTGACCTGCTCTACATTTGCAGCCCTGTGCTTCCCATATTCAGGTTTTTTCGGCGGGCGTATTCGTGGTTTTCGCGGGCGTATTCACGGTTTTTCCGCGGGCGTATTCACGGTTTTTTCAGGGCGTATTCACTGTTTTTCTTCGGCGTATTCACTGTTTTTCCTCAGGCGTATCCATGGTTTTGTGGGCGTATTTGGGCTTTTTATGATCTGCTTCAACACTTGTGGCCCTGTGCTTTCACATATTCACGATTCCTTTGCGCATTCATGGTTTGTCATAGGCGTATTAGTGGTTTTCGCGGGTGTATTCATCGTTTTTCGCGGGCGTATTCACGGTTTTTCGCGGGCGTAATTAATGGTTTTTCGCGGGCGTATTTGCGGTTTTTCTAACCTGCTTCTACATTTGCGGCCTGTGCTTCCCGTATTCGCGATTTTTTCGTGGGCGTATTCGTGGTTTTTCACGGGCGTATTCACGTTTTTTGCGGGCGTATTCACTGTTTTTCTCGGCGTATCCATGGTTTTTGTGGGCGTATTTGGGCTTTTATGATCTGCTTCACACTTGTGGCCTGTGCTTCGCATATTCCGATTCTTTCACGCATTCATGGTTTGTCATAGGCGTATTCGTGGTTTTCGCAGGCGTATTCATCGTTTTTCGCGGGCGTATTCACTGTTTTCTCGGGCGTATCACTGTTTTTCTGGGCGTATCCAAGGTTTTTCGCGAGCGTATTTGCGGGTTTGCTGACCTGCTTCAACATTTGCAGCCCTGTGCTTCACATATTCGTTTCTTTCACGCATTCATCGTTTTTTCGCGGCGTATTCACGTTTTTTCACGGGCTATTTGCGGTTTTTCTGGCTTCTACATTTGCAGCCCTGTGCCTGCAATTTCGTGATTCTTTTGCGTATTCACGATTTTCACAGGCATATTCGTGGTTTTTCTGGCATATCATGGTTTTCGTGGGCGTGTTCACGGTTTTTTTGCGGTGTATTTGTGGTTTTTCTGACTTGCTTCTACATTTGTGGCACTGTGCTTCAGGTATTCATGGTGGTCACGGGATTTTTTTTTTATTTTCCCTTTGGAATGACGAACCACTGGGAAACTTTCTCCATTTTTGCAATTGAAACAATGCCCCGATATTTGCAGATTCATCATTCACGGCATTTTTCAGGAATGTATACCCCACGAATGTTGTGGTCCGACGTATCTCAAAACGTTATGGATGGATTGGGACGAAATTTGGTGGAGACGTTGGGTGATAAACAACGACAAACGATTTTGGTGAAGATCCTGATCTGGATTTGAGATGAAAGAAATTTTTTTTAAGTGATTATTTACTACTGGAAGCACCTGCTCCCAGGGGTTTACGTTGTTTCCCTTCTTCAAACGTGTAATTCAAAATACTTTTCCAAAATACCTTTCCAAAATATCATGCTGCATTATCTCGCTGCATAATTCAAACCCCCTTACTGCACTGGAAAATGTGGGGACAGGAGTACTGTCCTGTAAAGGGTAGGGAATTGTAATACTCTCTCCACTTGGAGTGGCGCTATACGATACACATTTACATAGAGAATTTGTGTTCCCCCAGACCGCCGGCAAAAGATAATAACTTCCTATGCACAAATTGGGGTCATGCTGATCCTTTGTAGCAAGTTGGATGTAATTGTCCCAGAACTGTAAGAGGAGTAGCACGACAAAGAAACACAACACACATCCAAACACAAACACACCGGTCCTTGGATTCTAGTAAGGATTGAGAGATGGGGCAAAAAACGATATATAGCACGAAATCTTAAAAAGTTATTGATGGATTTGGATGAAACCTGGTGAATCGGTTGGGGATGTGACAAGAACGAATTGATTCAATCCCGGTGATCATCTGGATCCAAATCCTGATACGTGAAGTAAAAAAAAAATTCAAGTGATTCTTCACCATTGCGAGACGGGGCCAAAAACGATTTATTGATATTGGCCTATCAGTGGGATACAAAACGTAAACTGTTCAGCCTGGCTGAGGTTTTCTCTCAACCGAGTGCCGTTCTTGTTTATAATGTACTTTTTTATCCTTTTCACATGACGTCCCAATTTAGAATTTTGTTTATGGACTCAATACCTGGCTATCTGATAATTATTTCTGCATATCCTTAAATACAACAAATTAGAGTTCACACTATTATCACAATGGTGATCTAAGGCTTATTGAGGACATTTTACAAGCGTCACTTGCACTACAAGCACTACGAATGCACTACATTCGATGAAACGAGTGTACTTTTATACTTGATTAACAGGACTTTAGTACACAATGGGCTACTTAACAAGTATATGGCATTTAATATAACTATTTCCAAATTTATGACAACTGTGGTTGAATTTAAAGTTTTTTTTTTAATTTCAAAACGGATATTCCCATGTCATCCCAGGCAGCCAATGCCATCGGCGATGGACCCTGGAGTCCTCTGGAGCTTTACACTGCACCAATGTGGGCACCAGGATCCATTTCTGAGCTGCAGTGTGTCGAGTGGGATGGAGAGTCAGACTTGTGCTTGGCGACCATGAATTAGACCAGTGTTCGACACGCTGCCTCGCTTTATCATGGTGCGAGCCAGCCAGCAACGGGTCTCCCCTACTTGGATTCACCCTCAGTGTGGCTCCACCTATAAACCAGGGAGCTGCTGATGTGGACGAGGAAGAGATGATGAAGATGCTGGAATCCATTGCTCTCCGTGCTCGGAGGCGATCGTACAAGCTTCGTGCTTGGTGGCTTTCTACCAGATACGGAGTACTGGTGGGAAGCTTTGAATTCTTCTTTTTA
>CM068966.1:53965494-53996348 GCA_035128595.1 Eptatretus atami
ACCACTCAGGGAACTCTATAGAATAGAAAACAACAAACGGACAAAGAAACGATACTTGCAAAATACAAATATAGAATAGTTGCCATGGCAACAGCAATTTGGCAATTATGAAAATTTCACCTATCAAGTGTTTTACTTGATTGAATGATATTCATAACAAATTTAGCTGATAAATATTATAACTGTGGCCATACAGGTGTTTTACATGTTTTGGATGGCCTTGACCTTGACCTTTGACTTATTTTGACCAAATTTTACACACAAATACCACTCATACTGTGTGTGTGTGTGTGTGTGTACATATATATATATGTATGTATGTATGTATATATATGTATATTGTATATATATGTATATATATGTATGTATATATGTATGTATAGATATATATGTATATATGTATGTATAGTGTTACGGATCTGGAAGCCATATGCATTCAAACATACACATGTCCCAAGAGTCAGTTATTCCGTTAAGTACTGTGGAGGTCCCTTCTTTTGTCTGGTGGGAATCAAGTTGTGCGTTTGCGATGTCCTTTTTAGGTTTGTTATCTCTTTATCCAAACCATCTAGACATCCAGAACCCTGCAACGACTATCCAACCATTCCTCCCCCATCCGTCACTGTCACCTGTCTGGAGCTGTGTTTCGAGCAAATCTTTGTGAAGTCTTTTGGCGGTCCGACGTGTGGGTGGGCGGGCTTCCGGTATGGCCCCTGCTCGAAGGCGACCCGGCCCGTCATCGGGCAGGCGCGTGAGCGTTTCCCAGCCCTCCCGCTGAGGGGGTCATAAATGCCGCGTCCCTCAGTGCGGCGTTTTTGGGGTTTGGTGGAGGGTTCGGTTGGAGAGAGTTTGGTCGAGAGTCTTGGGGGTCGTTTCGTCGTCGTGGTTGTTGGGCTTGCGCGCGTTTGGCGGTTGGGGAGTGCGGTTTGCGGGGCTTGGTGCGGGTTGTGGAGTTCGTTCCGTGCTTGCGTGCGGTTGGGAGTTCGTGAAGCACCTGGGGGGGCGTTGAGGCCTGTCCCGCTCGGCTCCCTCTCTCTCGGGTCCTTCGGACACGGGTCTCGCGTGCGGCGTGGACCGCGCGCCGACATTAGGGGCGCACCGGGAGAACCTTCCCTCCAAGTGAGGTATCGCTAAACCGACTGTCGGTCTGTTCTCTCCTGGCTGGGGTCATCATCTGGGTTTCTTGGATTGGTGTTTGGTCTGAGTGTTGTGGCCCGCTTGTAAGTAGACTGTTAAGTGTTTGCATTGTATTTTGCTGTTTTTCCGCGTTAAGGCTGGCTTGTTTCTGATTTGTAACTATTATTATGGTGTTCTCGTTCGTTGTCTTTTCTCTGGATCCGCTGGTTCGGTCGGTTTCGCGTTACCGTTGTTTCGAGCCGGAAGGCTTTGGCGTTCCGATCGCTGCCCTGACGGTTGGTGTCGGTGTTGGAAATTCTTACCGCGTCGGTTGGGTGCCGGTTCGGCAAGGTGCGCGGGGCGTTGTTCCCGGTGAGTTACATGCGTCGTTATTAGGTAATTTCTTAGACAGACTACGCTCCGGTTGAGTTTGGCATCCCGGTCGTTGGACCCGGCTTACGGGTTTCCGGGTGCCGTGCATACATTCGGGGGTTGGTGGGAGCTTAACTCCCACTAAGTGGTGTTCTCGCACCGGTCTGGCCGCCCATATTTTGACTTATTTTGACATCTTCCCAAATTTCGTACTGTTGGTGTGTGCGTGCGTGTGCGTGCGTGCTGTGCGTGGTGTATGTATATTTATTTTAATTATTTTTTTTTTATTTTATTCGTGTGTGTGTGTTGGTGCGTGCCCGTGCAGTTGGTGCGTGTGTGTGTGTGTCTTGGACGCTTTTCTCGGGAACATGGTCGATTTATTTGACTTACCAGTTATTGTGGGCTTGGGATGGCTTTTCAGGTTGGTTTGCGGACAGTGCCTCCGTTTATGGCCTTTATTCCACATGAGGCACGTGTGCTGGGGTGGCGTTGGGGCAGGGAAGTCGCGTTTCCCCTACGGTTACAACGTTACGGGCTTCGGAGGTGTTGCTTCGTGTTTCTTAATTTCTCGTTTTTATGGCTTTTATGATAACCAATTGCCCGTTTATGATCGTTTGCTCTATTAGACGGTGCTAATTTCGGTATCGAGTGAGCTTGGTGTTGCTCGCAGGGTAATTTTTTCTTCTCTTTTTCCTTTTTTGGTTTTCCTTGGGTGAATTGCGAGAATTCGTGGCGCTAATTGTATTGGCCTAAATTAATTGGTTTCTGCGATTGGACTTCCGGGCCGCGTTTACGGGCACGCGAGAGCGACGACGCCTGTTGTGGTTGTTGTTTCTTTGCTGCGGTTTGTAATTTTTTTTTTTTATTTTTTTTCGGCGTTTATATTATTATATTTTTTTTTTTATATTTTATATTTTTTATATTGTTGGGTTGGTGCTGGCACTTACCTTTTTTTCAGGTTTCCGTTGTCTGCATGTTTGTATCTTTGTATGTTGGAGCTTGGAGGCCCGAGGAGTAACGTTTGTGCACTTCAGCTTGTCTACCGGATTGTTGTTGTTATGGCACAGTTGCTATGGATTGCCGTTGCTAGCACGGGGGACTTTGTTTTTTGAACTCCTAAATTATTTTTTCGAATCATCGGCTTCTGTGTTTTTATGCACCGCATTCTTTTGTCAAGATTTTCAGCCGATCCGTCAACGTTGTTGCTTTGTTTGCCGTATGTAGCGCACCCAATGCGCCACGGCTTTATTTTACATTTATTACTTGTTATTATGGGCCCCGCGAGAGGAGTGATGTATCGACTTTTTTATTGTGTGCGGGGCGAGGTGCGGGCCCGTAGGTGGTGCCGTTGGTTTGCTGTCGACGATGGATTGGGGATTTTTCACCCCCCCCCCCCCCCCCTCCCCCCCTTCTCGACTCCTCTCTCCTCTCTCGTGCCGTACCTCTTCGTGGTGGGGTGCCGATGTGAGCTTGTTCCTTCGCTCTCGTACGCGATGTGCTTGGGTTTTTTCAATTGTCGGGAACCGTTCATAACTGCCTAACTTGGAAACCTGGGGAATCTAGGTCGCGTCAATTTGACGTCATCTCACGAGGGGGATTTGTGGGCCGCCCCTCTCTCTCGGCCCCTCGCTCCCTTGTCTCACCCTCCTCTCTCCTCTCTCTCGCCCCCACTCTCTGCCCCTCCTCGCCCCTCTTCCCTCTCTGTGATTGTGACGCCCCCTCTTACCCCCTTCTCTCTCCGTCTTCGCCTTCCTCTCTTGCCCCCTCTTCCCTTTCTCCGCCCTCCTTCTCCCCCTCTTTCCCTTCTCTTCCCCTCCTCTCTACCCTCTTCTCTGTTAATGTGGTCACGATGTTTCCAAAAAATAAATCATTTTGTTGCGTCATTGTGATGTTGCCCTGTCCTGTCATTGGTTTGGCATCTGGCCTACTGGGGCCGCTGTCCGTGTTATTCACTGAAGGCTTTCAGGTCCCGCGTCGGTTGTGATCCCTACCACGAGAGAGAATTGCCGTCATCGTGCAATATAATAACTTATCTGTGCGTGTTTTCGTGTTGTTCATGCCGTGTCTTGGCATTGGGTCGGAGATAATGGCCGTACTTGGAACCCGCTCGTCGATTTGTATCCCCTCAAGGCACATGCGGGTCCCCAGGCTTTCTGGCAGTTTCTCAGATCGGACCGGCGGGTCGTCGAGACGGCGGTCGTTCACGACGCGACAAGCCGTAGGCGAGGGATTCGCTGGTCGAGCGCTGATACGATCTTTTCTTCTGGACGATCCCGCACGAGATTCATTGCCGGGCGTATTGGTATACATTGTTCTCTGGCCTGCGATTTTTCTATTGGTATTTTGCAACTGGCACTTCTCATAAATTGAGTTAAATGACCCCTATTTTTGACGGTACCATTTGAAATAATTGGTTTGGGGTGGTTGTGCTTGTAGCCCCGTTGCAGACACAACACCCACACACACACCCACACGAACACCGCCCCCACGAAACCGATTAACTGTCTTCAATGCTCTTTGTTTGACACCTTCCTGGCCACACGTTTTTTCATAGCACGCCTTTCCTACGCCACTCCACTTTTCGGCACTCCCACTTTTCCCGCCACTCCACTTTTTCATCAACCACGTCATTTCCTAAGCTCCGCCCATTTCTAAGCCTCTAAATATGCGGTTAATAGCACCGATTTTTGAAAACTTCTTTGAAAATAAACCTCAATCAAATCGGGCTCGAGTAATTTTCTAATATCTCGAGTGTTTAATTCTGGTTCGTTTTCTCTTTTCACTGAAGGACAAGTATTGGAATACTGTACGTTGGTTTTCTCGGCCGCTGCACTAGCACGGTGTGTTGTGGCAACGATTCAAACCCATTCCCGTTAGTTTCACATGTTGGCAGAAGTTTCTCGAACATCGGTTCGCTGGTTCGTTGCCTGTGGGTCGCGTTGCGACCACATCCAAGCGAGGGGAAACCGAAATAGGGATTCTAGCAGTATATAGCATCACAGACGACCACGCACACACACAGGATTGCTTTGGATTTTACCTCGCTATGTATGTAGGCTCGGATGAGGTAGGTGGAAGGGTTAAACTGTTGCTTTGGCTTTAACTCAAGGCCGACGTGGCCTTACTCACCCTCTCGCGGCGCTCCATATTTATTCTAATTATTTCATTTATTATGGGCCTTGGTGTTTGCTAGTGGTTTTGGGTGCGGCTTGGGATCCCAGGTTCCTGGTTCAGCCCGTGGCGCTTGAATTAATAACACAGGGGTTGCCTCAGCTTCTCTTCGAGGTGGCGAGTGAGTACAGTGTACTGGCGGTGTATGCCCTGATGGTGTACTTCCCCTGTGGTCCGTAGAGGGCAGTGTATGCGTCGGCAGGGCTTCCGGCGTACGGTGCCCAATCATTCTGCGGTCATCGGATGATCCGCCTGTGGCGACCCTACGGGGCTAGCGAAGAAGAAGAAAGATCTATATATTCATATATATGGTGTTGTATGTATTGTATTTGTTGTTATTTTTAGTATATTTGTTTATGGTGTTTATGGATGTCTGTATATATTTGTATGTATAGTGTGTTTGTGGTGGTATATGATATATTTATTTATATTATTATGTTGTGTGTGTATGTTATATTTATTTCTATATTTTATCTTTATATGTGTATATATATGTATGTCTATTATGTGTGTATATATTATCTGTGTGTGTGTTATGTTGTTGTTTTGTGTTGTTTTATTATATTATTATCTTTTATTAAAGTATATTATTTTGTGTGTGTGTCTTTTGTTGCGATTTCGCGCCCCGGGTGCGCATGGCCGTCACTCGATCGCGGCACGTCGCCACCGGACGGAATTCTGGTCGTGCCTTCGGCAACGCGGGGCTAGGTGGGGTTTTAACTCACACGACGTCCAATTGCCACCCGCGCGGATAGGGTTGGCTCGCCAATTCGATCTATAGTTGCTGGATGGTCGACGGGCGATCGTCACACGCAGGCGAATCCGGAAGAGCTTAGCGGTCCGTTTCCGTGCTACAGTTGTAACCGCGGTTTCGTCGCCTTTGACGGTTCGGATATTCGGGATGTGACCCCTATGAACCCTTTACGTGAACAGATGGGGTCCAATTAAAAGGAAGGAGACGAACGAACGGAGCACAGTTCACACAATGCACTTTATTTCCTCCACACGGAAGCCGTTTACATTCCATACGAATCGAATGCATAAAGCAATAATAAACCGACTACGCGTCACACGGCAACACTTATACAGTTCTATTCACAGATGCGCCAACACACATTACACAAGCAAGGAAAAGCAGCCTTCACGCCAAGGAGGCCGACAGGCCCGTAGGCCAAATCTACAACGTGCGCGTGAACTGGAGGAGCGGCCAGGTCCGCGGAGGGGGTGCTTACCCGGTCCTCGTGACGCGTGGCGGGCATAGCCGCAATGTGCGCGCGCTGCTGTGCCCGACTTCGTGCTCTTTGGCGGGTTTCGTTGGCACCACGTTTGGAGTGGTTGGGAACGGGCCCTTTTTGCACTTCTCGCGCGGGGGAAAGGGGGAATGTTGTGCCTTGTGCCGTGGGGGGAATGCTGGCTGGCTTGGATTCCGACGAGACGATAGCGACTCCCCCACACGCAGACCTCGTCGCCGACCGCCTGTCTTCTCTGACCTCGGACCCGAGCTCCTCTTGCTTGCAGTTTCCACCGCGCTCACTCTCCTCACTCGCGCCAACGCAACGTCCTTGTACCACGAGCAACGTTCGAACGACACTCTCCAAGCAATCCAAACCCCTCTCTCCATTTGCCTTGCGCTCGCTTTTTATGGTGGCAGAGAGCGCCACATATGCAAATTTTAGGTCAGAACGCGATTGGAGGTGGCACGCCGCCCCCCCCCGGTCAGCCATTGGTCGGGCAAACTGGCGTGACTCTCCTGATCCTAATTTGCCATCGGACTTCCTTCACACGCTTGGGGCGGCTGGGGGGGCCAGGCCGGGGGCCCCCGCCGCTCTGCCAATTGGCGGAGGAGACTGGCGTGGCGTTTCTGTCGAATTTCCCTCGGAAAGGCCGCCATTCGCGCGCGTGGCTCGTGTCGTTCGGCACCATCGCGCGGCCGAGACAGGCCGACGTTCAGTGTTTCACAGTGGTGGGGGATAATGGCGGAGTAGAAGCGATGAGTGTGGATGATTCGTTAGGTGTAAAGGCAGGTCGTGGTGGAGGGTCTTCTTGGTGAGGTTGGCGTGTGGTCTTTGTCTGCGAGTTGGAGCGTGGTTATGTTGGTGACGTGGCTGGCGTGTGTGGTTAAGTGTTGTGTTGTGTGGCGGTTTGAGACGTGGTTTGGTTCAAAATTTATACGACAGAAAGAAAAAATGGCTAATCAAGCGTCTCGCAGCCCGGAATGACTCATAGTTCCCTCTATAATGGTTTGGGAAAACTGCACATGTACTCTATGGAGATATCTCAACTCTGCGGGCTCCTTATGTGTGTAATGCGATTTCCACAGCCTAACAATTATACAGTCTCCCGTCTTATCTGCTGGGGTTACATTCCAACCCCCCCCCCCTGGAGAGTAACATCCGCCGATGATGGATGCCTCCACATGGACTCATCTGGTCTGGTCGGCTTTGGCAAGTGATCGGGTGTTGAGGTTGCGGAGATCGCTCGTCTGGTCTGGGTCGGTTTGGCAGTGATGGGTTTTGAGGTGCGGGAGATCGACTCGTCTGTCGATCACCGCGGCGACTTTTCCTTCCCAAGCATATCGGCACCTTAACTCTTTTTCCTGTGAGCGTGGACTTCCTCTGGCGCTTCTGCGTTTCTTGCCAGAAGCCTTAGAAGGTGCAGGGCGTTGGGGCTGCATCGTAGGGCTTGAGAAAACGAAGAAATATTCGAAGTTCACAGCGAAACTTTGGCTCGTGCGTTGTGTGACTGGTCGGCGCACGCGTTATAATTTATGTTAAATAATTTATATTTATATATCATTACCGCGATATACGGGGAATCCGCAGAAAAAATTAGTTAGTCCAGGTAAAACCCGCGATGAAACGGGGGGCGATAGGTGATCGCCGATATAGCGGGGGGATTACTGTGTGTGTGTGTGTGTGTGTGTGTGTGTGTGTGTGTGTGTGTGTGTGTGTGTGTGTGTGTGCTTCTATATATTATATATTAACTATATATATATATATATATATTTATATATATTATATAAGCGGTAGTGACATGGTGGTCGCTATACAATGCTACTTTGTTTTTATATATGTTACTGCCGGGGTCGGCCGCCAACCGACCGCTCTGAACGGGCCGCAAGTCGAGTCGCCGACCGATCGCCGGATATTAGATCGCGCCCGGATAACTTCGAGCGAAGGTCCTTGTACGACGAACCGACTAGCATCGGCAGATCACGTGGGGTAGGGTCGATTGCCAATTTCTGTACCAAATACCCACGTGTTCCAACTACCAGGTATTCACTCGACGGATTCTGTACGAACAACCGCGAGGCCGAGCTTGTCCGTGCGCGTTCCGGCGCGTATCGCCGAACCGTCGGTCAAATGTCCCTGTTTCGGCAACCACGCTTTCTAACTCCCAACACACGAAAGTTCAGTCATGAGGAATGGCGAAGCGAGCAGGTTTACATTTACAAGGACATTTTTATAATGAAAACGTATGCAATCTTACAACCAACAAAGAATACAACCGTTCTCTGTAATATTAATGTACAGTCACTTACACAGTTTACTACGCGGACTCGGCGCCACAACATTCATTGAAAGAAGCAGAAAAAAGACCCATCAAGCAATGGGTTCAGGACTGGACTCTTGGGTCTTTATGCGTGGACTTTGGCAACGACGAGTTCCACGAGACCGTGCAGTTACCTGCCCTCGTGGTGTCTGGCTTGGGCACCCACGATGCTCCTTCCCACGGCAGCTACGGTAGCCGCGGCGAGCTCGGCCTTCCGTGTGGAGGCGAGCTTCTCCGGCTCTCTCCCAGAACGCGCTTGGGCCACCCGCGATGCTCCTTCCCTACGGCCGCTAGCTGCCGCGGTCAAGCCGGGCCTTACGTGTGGCAGGCGAGCTCTCTCCGGCACTCTCCACACGAACGCGCGGTTTGCGCGGACACGCAGGCAAGGCTGCGCCTCCAGCTCGTTGGCTCCTTCGCGACGCCCCGGACTTCACGCAGCTTCTTGGCTTCTGGTCCCTCCCGACTCCCCAACTGCGAAGAAAAGCTTACTCCTCCACGGGGACTCAGCACACGAACTCTCCAGGACTCCACGAGCTCAGCACGAACTCAGCCTACCCGGACTCTTCTTCACGGACTCCTTTACTCGACTTTTTCTAGCTCTTTTGGATTCTTTTTGAACAGAAAGATGTCCTCTTTCTTTTGCACCCCCTCCCCGACCCGGCGTGACTCATGCCCTTGTGTCCACCCCCGTCACACGGGTGGGAGGGATTGTTGACGTCACCGCATGTGTTTCTTCTTCCTTGCAGGAAGAGGGGAGGGTCTCCATTGTTCTTTCCCTAACTATTAATCCGATCCGGCGCATTAACTTTCAAAACATTTACAACATGGGAGGTGAGCTTCTAGGGAACATGCACTTATCGAATAGCTGACTAAGGGAACTGTTATGTTGTGTTGCGATCTGAATTCCAAATTCGTACACTACCCCCTCCTTTTTACAGACTCGTCCCGTGTCGTCAATTTTTCGTGTGACAGCATGTGTAAGTTTCCCCTAGTACGTTCTACCTTCGGATCCCTGAGTGCGACATTCTTTTAAACGTGTCCCAAAATTAAATACCTAATGCGCTGGTTAACTAACTAAAACAACCTCTCACGACTCATTCGACACTAACTAAATTGCGGCGCTACAAACATGCAGGTGGTTCCACGTATTACATCTTAACTTATCTATTACATTACACTAACCATGCCCAGGACATTGTAATCTGTGAAAGGGGCGGAACAAGCCAATCATAGCAAGTCTTTGGCAGTGCATGGATGGAGATGGTCGCAAACCAAAAAAAAGGATTGGATGCACAGGCTGCCTGCGGGCAGTCCTCAAAAACTGGATGTCTGGCGCGCATGGTGATGGAAGGACACAGGGCAACGCAAACAGGCGCAGGCATTGGGGTCTAGGCAGAGGCGCAAACGAGGCTGCAAGTAAGTCATGCAGAACGCAGCTGCAGCACACAGGCCGGCAGGTAAGCTGGCCGGCCTCTGGTGTCGTTCCATCCAGGTTTGGAGGGTGCGGTGGTGCCGCCGCTTTGAGGCGGGCTCGGACCTAGCCTACTGTTCCCCCACTCTATCGCCTTGCCTGTCTCTTCATACCCACTCCCTTAATTGCCACACAAACAACAAAATTTAGCCCTCTTTATTTTATTATTTTATTTCCTTTACAATTGTCTCCCTAACCCCCTTTTTCGTCATTGTCCGGCTAACCATCCTGTCCACCTAGCCTTACTCCCAACCCCCTACTTCCTCTCTGGGTGGAATTAGGGAGACTGCGGTCCTGTCTCGACGGCCAACGAAGCCTCAGATGGCTCTCAGAGTTCACGTCTACCAGGTGAGTCCACGGCTACAATGACGAAGGATGGAGGTGCGAAGGTACTCTCCTATCTACCTACATTTCATTAACCTGAAACTACCCCGGGCTTTCCAAAACGCCTCACACTTTAAACTATCGTTCTAAAAACCATGTTCTTCCGTCGCCTTGTGTGGTGCCTATATAATTTGGGCCTTGCCCTCAAATTTTCGTTCGTGCCCTCGCCAATTTCCTGGCTGGCAGCGTGGGCTCAACTGGCAGGAACTCCCCCTCTGCCGAACTCTAACCATGGCACCCCAGGCCCGCAGCTGCCTCGAGCTCGCTTGCTCCCTCAACGCGGGGGGCCTCTCTTGCACTTGCCCCGTCCGATGCCACGTGGTGTGTGGTGCCCCGGGTCCCTTTCGAGGGTCGCCCGTGCCCACTACATGCCCCGTGGCATTCTGGCGCTACGGGTCCCGTTCCGACGGGTCGCCCGTGCCCACTACTCTATCCCGGCCCCTCTTGGGCCTTGGCCTACCTGGCCGACTAGTCCGTGCCTGGGTGCCCACTAAACACACACTCACCTTTCCACAGCCACGCTCCCAGCCGGTCCATGAACTCCTGCACCCCTCAAACGGGTTTCGTGCCTTCTCTCCGACACCAACAACAAAACGACCTCCGTTAGTAATTTAACTACCCACTAACTACATTAACTGACCCCGGGCTCTTGGTGGGAATCACTCTCCCCCAACCAGTCATTCGCACCATCATACCACATTCGTCCACTCACACACTTGGCCCGCTTGTCCCACACTCATTCCTCACGACTTTCCATTTCACAACTCACACCAACACTCTATACTGCCATCCTTCCTAATTAATCCTAACTAACTCGTGCTCCTTCATCCTTAAATCAATGCGTTCCATTTACTCTACGTAGCTAAGCTACGTCTCCACTACCTTTCAGTCTGTCCGTGTCTCGAAAATCCAACAATTCCCATCTCCAATCTAACTGATCTCTTAACTAATCATTCACGGCTCCATGAGGTACAACCATGTCCCATGAAGCCTGTCTAACTATCGCTATCCCATCCCCCTAACTAGTACTTCCTGTGCCCCCATACAAGGGGGTCTTCCACCCCTTGCCTGGGCTCGTGTACTCGCAGCAAGGTTCTGCGGAGCGTTGCGCCTCTGCGGAGCGGCTGTTCCAGGTCCGCTACTCGATCGGCCGGGCGGAGTTGGTGATCCGGGGGGCGTGTGTTCCCTGCGCGGGGTTACACCCACTGCAGGTGGCCCTTCTTGCCACAGTTAAACACTTGCCTGGTAAGGTGTGCGCCTCAGTACTCGGAATTTACCCCTCTCGTTCCGAATTGGGGTACCCCTGATGGCTCATCCCCCGCCCTTCCTGGGCCCGACCGCTTCTCCTAGATCTCTCGAGCCGACGGTCGATCAGGCCCTGACCATCTTTTCCAACCGCGCCTGGTCGCCCAGGGTCGCCCGGCTCCCCAGCGCACCGTTGTTCACGGGCCACCTGCCGGATTGCCACTGCATGTCGCCAGCCCCTCCAGCCGGCAACCTTGATGCCTCCCAACGGGCTGCAGTGTCAGCCGCCTTCTGAGGTTCTCCGGGCGCATGTGGGTCAGTATTGACGCAATCGGTGCCGCAAGCGCCGGACAAATGGTCCAGGGCGAGCTCCTCCCGGTTCTCCGGCGCCATATTCGCCGTGCGGATCCCACCGCGCGGCGAATATCGTGCGCCAATTCCCCATCGTTTCTCATGGGGTGTCGTTTGCGCCACTGAGCTGAGCCTTAACAAGCTCGCTCTGCTGTTCCATACCAAACGGTTATTTAGGGCCGAATAAGAGGTCTGCCAGTGTTGCCCTTCAAGGGTATCGTGGTCAAGACCTCGGATGCTGCACCGCGCAGTGCCCGTGAGCTGTGCCATGCCCTGCACCTGGTCCAGCCGTTGCCTCTGGCCACGCAGTGAAACTGGGCCAAATACGCCCTCAGGTCCGTCTTCCCATCATCGGAGCAGTGGCACCTTCTGCCTCTTCGGGGTCGAACCCCACCTCCCAGTCCCTGAGGGACACATGGGGGACGGCCCCAGATTCCAATGGTGCCCTACCCCCGCAGAGCCCGAGCCATTCTCCCGGGGGTTTACTACCCCCGTCTGCGTCGGTGCACACTCCGCACCGTCCTGCTTACCCCCCATGCCATCAGACTCGCATTCTGCATACTCGCAGAACAGTCATACTGGGGGCCGCATTAGGCCAAGAGACCCCGTGGCCTCTTGCCCTCCCAAACTCGCATGCACACCCCCGTGTTGTCCACCCCTTACCCGTTCGTGACATGGCCCCACCTGGTTACGATCTGCCTCGAGGACGTCTTTCTCTCCCCTGTTCCATGAGGGGCCATCCTGCCTCTTACACGGGTCTCAACACAGCTCACCAACTCTACCTTCATATCCTCTACCTTCCCCTCCATTCGTGTTTGCACGTCTTTTGCTTTTTCCAAGTCTCCTTAACCTTCTCTACCTCCCCTGAGTCTCTACCAAATCCACCTTTTACCAATTTAACTTCTTCTTCTGTCTCTTTTATATGTCTGTCCGTCGCACTCCCTTCCCTGTCGTTCTATCTCGGCCTTCCGTCCCATTCTTTAACCATTTCAGTCATCTCTTCATGTCTCTTCTCGCACCTCTGTTCTACAACCTCCAATTCGTTCCTTCCTTTCCCCTGGTTTCTTCTAATTGTTCTATCGCCGTCCTGTTCTTCTCTATTTCCCCCTTTAGTTGGTTTTGTCCTTCTCTGTACTTTTTTCATTCCGTTCTAACCGTTATTATTTCGCCTGTCACATCCTTCTACCCACCTCCATCGCGGACCACACCACCTTTACACTCCCTTTCAACTCGTTCACCTCCCCTCGTATCATGCCGATCTCCTTCGCCCTTTTGCCTTTTGCTTCCTCAATTCTTTCTTTAGTGCCTTTGCCCAGCCTGGATATCCGCCCCATGCTCTGCATCTCACCCCGCAGTTTTTGCTTATCTCATCCATGTTGTTTTTTATTTCTTCCTTTTTTCTTTGCGTTCCATCCATTTTTTTATTCATGCCCTTCATCTCGTTTTCCATCCTGCACGCATTTTCATTTATGTTGTTTTTTCATTTGTTGCGCATTCATTATGTTGTTCATTGCCTGCAGCACCCGCGCAAGCATTTCCCCACTGGCTGATCTCAGCCAACCCTGACGAAGCCGAATCGCCTCGTCAGTCCGGATCCGCCGGGGACCGGGGAGGGTTTTGACGGAGGAGGGGAGGGGGGTGTCATACACCGCGGCCCCCGCCGCTGCGCCCTTGCGGACTCTGCATTTATTTGTGGGGAATAGTCAACCTGATAATGGGAGTGTCCTGCATGGTCATTTCGTCCTGAGCCATAGATTCTAACATTTCCAAATCCATTCCTAATCCCTCCTGCCCCTGCTCGCCTTGGCTGAACCTTTTACGTGCTGGGAATAAAATTTATAACGCTCGTAATTTGGGACACGGGGGGGTTTGCTCCGTATACCCTGATCCGACTCCGTGAATTTTGCACGGGGCGGAGGGGCCGAATCGCACTCCTGACAACCAGTTGTTGCGGATTCGAACCTACAAATTTACGGAGGTGGATGGGTTCAACCCCACTCCTGACTACCAGTTGTTACAGCGGGGGTCGGCCGCAAACCGACCGCTCTGAACGGAGCCGCAAGTCGAGTCGGCCCGACCGTCGCCCGGATATAGATCGCCGCCCGGATAAACGAGCCGACAGGTCCTTGTACAAGAACCGAAATACGCCCATCGCAGTCACGTGGGTAGGGTCGTTGCCAATCTTCAATGTACCTAAATACCCACGTGATCAACTACCGGGGTATTCCACCCTCGACAGCTAGCGTAGCCGCGGTCGAGCTCGGGCCTTTCCGTGTGGCAGGCGAGCTCTCTCCGGCACTCTCACACGAACGCGCGGTTTGCGCGACACCAAGAGGCAAGGCTGCGCTCCAGCTCGCGTCTCCTTCGCGACGCCCGGACTTCACGCAGCTCCTTGGCTTCTGGGTCCCTCCCGACTCCCCCAACTGCCGAAGCCAAGCTTACTCCTCCCACGGGACTCAGCACACGAACTCTGCCACGGGACTCCCACGAGCTCGCACGAACTCAGCCCTACCACGGGACTCTTTTCACGGGATCCTTTTACTCGACTTTTTCGAGCTCTTTTGGATTCTTTTGAACAAAGAAAAGATGTCCCTCTTATCCTTGAACCCCTCCCCGCACCCGGCGTGACTCATGCCCTCTGATCCACCCCCCACTCAACCACGGGTGGGAGGGAGTTGTTGACGTCACCGGGGTTCTTCTTCCTCTTCGCAGAAGAGGGGGAGGGACGTCTCCATTGTTTCTTTCCCTAACTTTAAATCGATCCGCAGCGATCTAATCGATTTCAAAACAATTTAAACAATGGGAGGTGAGCTATCTAGGGACATGCACTTATCGACATAAGCTGACTAAGGGACCTGTATGTTGTGTGCGATTGATTCCAAATTCGTAACAATATATTCACCTATTTTTAATATTTTATATATTTATATATTTTTTTTTTATCAATTCAAAAAATTAGTTAGGTTCAAGGGAAACCTGCGATGAACCGGGGGCGCGTAGGTGAACCGCGATATAGCGGGGATTAGTGTGTGGTATTATATTATAATACATATATACATATATATATATACATATGTTATGTATATGTATATATATATTCTTTTCTTCGTGGCTGCTCCTTTAGGGTCGGCACAGCGGATCATTCGTTATGATCGCTAATGATTTGGCACAGGTTTTACGCGCTGCCCTTCCTGACGCCCTGGTCGCCTTTACGCACCAGGGATCTGGTAACCTATTCTAACCGGGGTTACACCGGCCCAGTACACTGGTACTCACTTCGCCGACCTCAGAAGGATGACAGGCTGGTCAACCCCTGGTGATTAATTCAGTGGCCCAACGGGCTTGAACTCAGGACCCTTTGGATCCCAAGCCGTTGCCCTAACCACTGCGCCAACACCAGGCTCATATATTTTTATATATATTATATATATATATATAATATATTATATATATATACAATATATATATATATCTTATATATATATTATATATATATATATATATATATATATGCCGGTAGGTGACATGGGTGGTCGCTATTTGCATACTAGTCATACAGTTTTTGACGGATCGGGCTGAAAATTTTTGACAGAGGGATTATAGTGCGCCATAAAAGCGCAGAAGCCGATTTTTGATTTTCGAAAATATATTAATATTTTTCGGATTTTTTCAAAATTTCAAAGTCCCGTTGCTAGGCAACGGTGGCGTCCATAGCAACGGTGCTCAAAAGACTACAAGATCCAGGTTGAACCTACAGTCAAGTTTCATCAAAATCGGTTGACTCCTCTTGCTCCAGAGCTGTCCATTACATACATACAGACAGACGGAAACCTGTGAATAACGGTAGTCTAGCGACACCCTATATATATATATATATATATATATATATATATATTATATATGTTATATATATGTATATATGTATATACTACATATTTATATACATTATATTGTACATATATATATTATATGTGTATATATATATATATATTATATATATATATATATAATATATATACTGAAACGCAAAAGAACTTACCACTTTTAAACCTTCAAATCTCAACAATAACACTGCGTGTAGTAAATGTGTAAACTTATTTGTGGACAATAGTGTCCTCACTGTCAGACAAACGGTCAGGATGTCACTTGAACTTCAATGGTCACTTCATAGCACAGCTGTTGAAACAGCCGTTTTGACTGTCAGTGATAGCCAAGGGGTACGGGATGATTTTAATGAGCTGCCAGTGATGTCTTGTAATTGGCTTTAAAAAGGCCAGTGCAAAATGGGCTTTCAATCAACATGCCACGATGGTCAAGGGATCAACGGCAGTGTGCCTTGGGCATACTGCAAGGCGGATTGCGCTACCGTGAGGTGGCACGTCGCCTTGGCTGTTCACACCAGACAATATCGGCCCTGGTGGACAGAGCACCCTCCACAACTCTGCGATGACAGACCTCGATCAGGGGAGGCCAAGAGTCACCACTGCAGGCAGGCAGGCAGGTGGTTCTAAGTCAGATGGCTTCAGACATTGAGGACTGAGTGGACAGATCCAGCAGCAATCCATCCAAAGACTGGTAGGCAGTATGCGCGACGATGCACTGCCTGTTCCAAACAATGGTGGCACACACGCTATTGAAAGGACTGACATTGCACCCTGTGCTGTTCTGTACTGTAGAACACATTATGAGATGGTGTATTCTTGGTCAAAAACTTGACATGTCATCATAAAATGCCATGTTTCAATTGCAATTGTTGGTTTGTTTTATTTTAACTGTTATAATATTATTACATTCAAACAAGTGGTAAGTTTCTTTACGTTTCAGTATTTTTATATATATTATATATATATATTATATATATATATATATATATATATATTATATATATGTATACACACACACATATATATGTACATATCTCTATTATAATACCAGCTTGCACCACTAAAACTGCTCGCCGTCACACGATCCCTATGAATTGCTGTGGCACTTAGCGGACATGCCGACAATGTTTGGGGTCTTGGTGTTCCATAGTACCACTTGCATTTTGCACAATGCGTATTTTTGTCATTCCCGTGTACGGCTCTGTCGTCTGCATACGAGCTATGTTGTACTGCTATCCCGTGCATGTGCACGGGTATCGCTAGTATATATATATATACGGTCTCCACATCGCTAGCATGTGCACGGTCTCCACGTTCACTACACTTGAGCATTCAAGGAACTTCTCCAAGGGGAACAGGAAATGAATGAATGGCTCACAGAAGGTGATACATTCCTGATCGCAAAATCTGAAGAAAACCAACTACCTTACAAATATCGACCAATAATCTGTCCACCAACAACATACAAACTTTTAACGGGAATCATAACAGAAATGATGTACCACCACCGAACACAATAAGGAGGCCGAGAAGCAAAGCAGAATTGTTGTAAGCGAGGATGCTACTGACCAAGAGACCACCTACTACTAAACAAGGCCATACCCGAGAACTGTGAAACGAGACGAACCAAACTGTCCACAGCCTGGATAGACTATAAAAAAGCTTTTGACAGCATCCCACATTCATGAACGATAAAATGCATGCAAATGTATAAGATAAATCCCCAAATAATTAAAGTAATTGAGAAAGTAATGGAGCTCTGGGAAACTACACGATTACTGTATCATTTGGAAGGAAAGATCAAAATACCAGGAGTGAAAATACGATGTGGGATCTTCCAAGGAAATAGCCTCCCTCCCTCCCCCTCTTGTTTTGCCTGGATCTGGATCCACTGAACAACCTCATTCATGAGCAAGGACATGGATACACCCTAACGCCCAATAAGGGAATGTCCAAAGAGACAAGAAAGGTGACACATCTAATGTACATGGATAAACTATTTGCACCGAATGACGAAAAACTGGCAAAGCAACTTAAATTAGTGAAACAGTACTCTGACGACATCCAAATATAATTTGGCCTAGATAAGTGTGCCAAGTGTACATTCGTACAAGGTAGACCAACAAAATCGGACGCAATACAAATCGACCGAAATGCAACAATGCAGGAACGAGAGAACGAAGCATCATACAAATACCTCAGGGTAGAAGAGGGCCCCCAAATATGTCACAAACAAATATGCAAAACAATTACCAAAGAATACCTGCATATAACAAGGATGATCCTGAAAACATACTGTACCTCTTCCCAAGGAACAAAATGAAAGCTATAAACCAACTAGCATGACCCGTGTTCCAATACAGCTGCAGAATAATAAACTGACCACAAGCAGAAATCAATAAACGAGATATCAAATCAAGGAAACTCCTCACCATCTCCAAAATGTTCAATAAAAACTAGTACATCCTAAGAAATGTACCTACCGCGATGAGAAATAGCAAACTGATGGAACTCAACCAAGTGCACAGAATCACATCTGTAGTATTGTCTGAGTATGTGATAAGTTCAATAAAGTACCGAATCCAATTTCTATGCAAACACAAAGACATCAAACCAGAGAAGGTATCCCTAACCCATCTTGCAAGAAACTTCGAAAAACAGGTGCAAATGTAAGATGCCACACACAAAACAAGAACAGCAATGAATACAGCTCCAATGATTGCAAAAAAGATGAATGAAAAATACAAAATGAAATATCAACAAATATTCACTGACGACTTGGAGAATGATAATTAATAGAGCAGGGAGGTACAAAAAAGAGATGGACATATTGGGCAAAGACAAAGAAGCTGAAGGAATGGCTAAGAAGAGGTCAGCTCAACCGGAATGGAGAACGAATCATAGTAAATGCCCAAGACTAAGGACACCATACAAATGGTTTTAAAAAGATGGCAGGACTGAGTAAATCAGGGAGGTGTAGATTCTACAAGGGAGAAACAGAGAGTACGAGCCACCTCCTATCAGGATGTTAAAAAAACTCATGTCAGAACAGCTAGCTGTACCACCCACAGGCACAATAAAGTATGTGGAGTAATCCACTGGCACGTCTGCAAAAACTTCCAATATCTCAGTTTCAGAAAAATGGAAACATGAACCAAAAGCATTCACTGAAAACAAGGAAGTAATGCTCATATACGACCTAATGATCCCATCGAATGTGAACAGAGAAAACAAAGCATTGTGACCGGATGTAGTACTGAGGTACAAAAAAAGAAAACAAGGCATTGCTTATTGATGTGTCAGTCACCAGCGAGTTTGACTTAAAGAATGCAGAATTCAAGAAAATGACCAAACACCAGGATGTCAAAAATGAAGTGAAAATATTCTGGAAGCTGAAGAATGGCAAAATTGCACTCGTGATAATTGGAGCAATGCGAATGATGAAGAACCTCGCAGAGATCTTAAGAACCATCCCTGGGAATATTACTTACAAATGAACTAGAGTTATGGAGACATGTCCGGGGCTCGGTGACGATCCTGAAAAGATCCTTCGGAACAAAACTTTGAGAACAAGACAACTTCACTACTTGGTCCATGAATTGTGATCCTTCACCGAAATGGAGGTGGATAATTTGAGCCCCGGGAGGAATCCGTTCCAACTTCTGAAACCCGAATACTGAGAAAAAAAACCAATAACACAGAAGCTATTGCAAAACCTTTTGCTAATAGAGAACCGAGCTAATGGAGATGGGTTAATAAACCCTGATTCTCATTTGAGTTAACAACCATCACCGACAATAACAATGAACGTTTTATCGTAATTCGATGTACAGTACTGGCCCAAAATGCCACCTAAACGTCTGGAAACTGATCAAGTTACAGGGGAATTGTCAAATGATTTGCCTGTCCTTCCTGGTTTGGCCTCCAGGTAGCACCAGTCTCCGAGCAATCTGGAATTTTCATCAAAATTGCCCTCCGAAGTAGCAATGCTGCCCACATCCAGTAAATGCCAAAAAATAAAAAATGATGAAAATATTTAATACCAGCGATATACCCATCAAGTATGTATGATGGGATGGTATGGGAATTAATAGGATGGAAGGGCCAAAAAACGACAACACTCCCGTAATAGTTGGGATTGTAGGACCACCCACCGGAATGCCATGATGTCATCCGGCATAGCGAATACTTTGAGAGTAATTTGTTTTTGATTGGGCCAAACGGAATAAAAGGAGGAGTTTAAAGTAAATGTTGATGCCATAAGCCGAATTGTAAGACATTGTTAATTATGACGAAGAAGTTTGGTGACTATGCACAAAGCAGTGAGAGTGGAGATGGGAAACATGACAGACAAAGGGCCAGGCACCGTCCCTTTATTTATATAAATTGAGAACTGCATTTCTCGGATTGTAGAGAAAAGGGAATTGTTTTGCTTTGAATCTGTTTTGATTCCATTGTGTTTTTATCTGAACGTAATGTCTCTCTGGCTTAAGAGTTTTTTACATTTTATGATAAAGGACATTAGGAGATGACAGATGAACCAATATAATATACGAGCTTTGAATCTGCAGTCACAGAATCATGAGCATGGTACTCAGGTGGGAACACCATAGATGTCAGCCTAATTTGGTTCTTGGATTTTCAGGAAAACTGATGTATTCCTTAATAAATTTCATGCTTTGTCTGCAGGCATTCGGTGCTTTACTCTGGACCAAGCCACACATACAAGGTGCAGCGTCTTCAGGAAAACACGAGCTACAGCTTTGTCATCCAGGCGTGCAGTACAGCGGGAAGAGGACCCTTTTCGGCTCCGTACACGTACTGCACGACACGCTCCCCTCCACCCGCTCCTCGATGTAAGACTCGAACGCTCGTTGCCGTCACCATTACAACATGTTCATTTAACCTGGCTAGCAGCATTATTTTTGTAATGACAGGGGAAAATGCTTTCCAACTCGAAGTGAGCTGGGCTCTGTGCTTATGTCCTTTCAGTACAACTTAGAATGTTTTCTTTTTTACTGATGCACTTTGCCAACAACATTAGAAATTTATTTGGGCTTTATGCCAAGTCTCACTGAATGATCTTTCCCTCTTAAAGTATCGGTACTCCTCCTACATGATGAACTGGAATGGTACTTGGTAGAGTGCATACCTCTGCCAGGCTGAACAGTTTATGTTTTGTATCCCACTGATAAGATCAGGATCCGGACCTGAATCAAAATCGAATCGGCTTGTTCTTGTCACCTAACCCACTCATCCACCTAGTTTTGTCATAACTCAAACACAATGTTTTGAAATATCATACTATGTATCATTTTTGGCCCCATCTCTCAATGGTAAAGAATCACTTAAAACATTCTCAGATCTGATCTTCACAAAAATCGAATCAATTCTTCCTTGTCACACACCCAACCTGTCCACCAAGTTTCGTCCGAATCTGTCCGCAACTTTTTAAGATATTGTGTTATATATCGTTTTTGGCCAGATTACGCAGTGGTGAAGAATCGCTTAGAAAATTTAAAATATTCTTGTATCCGGATCTGGATCTTCACCAAATTTGAATAAATTTGTCCTTGTCACACACCCATCCTGTCCACGAAATTTCGTCCGAATACGTCCACAACTTTTTGAGATATCCTGCACACAAACAGACAGACAGGTGTGAAAACATAATCTCCGCCCACCTTCAGTGGCAGAGGTAGTAATGCTCTTGTTAAGACGTACAAAAGGTCAGTTATGAATCCAGGACAAGTGTGTCCAGGGAACTTGGTTATGACTTGGTTACAGTTATGATTCCAAGACAATTGTGGACTCAGAATTTGAGTCAATAGACCCGAGAAAAGATCTCTCCTTTTTATTTTTATTTTTTACTTTGTATGGCATGTTTTGAAGTTTTGTAGAACTGAGCATAGCCATTTATAAGACTAGTACATGCCCGTACGTGCATGCCTGTAGGTGCTTGCCCGTACGTGCATGCCTGTAGGTGCTTGCCCGTACGAGCATGCCTGTAGGTGCTTGCCCGTACGTGCGAGTAGTCCAAGAACGATATCAAACCTTGAAAAGGCACCATACTCAGCGTCCCCAGGGTCAATTGTGACGTCATATCAAATGAGAAGAAGAAGTATTGTGACGTCAATGTGCAAAAAAAAAAAGAATTGTGACGTCAATCGTGATATCATAGCACCGTGTCCTGTCATTGGTCGGCAAATAAATGGCCGTAACTTGGGCCCGCTTGTCCGATTAATATCAAACCTTGAAAAGGCACATCCACAGGGCCCCAGCAATATACCTGGCAAGTTTCAATAAGATCGGACCAGTGGTTGTCGAGAAACAGCGATCGCAGACACACAGACATACAGACACACAGAGATTGCTGGAATTATAGATCGACTAGTGCAGGCGCGTACGTGCATGCCCGTACGTGCGTGGCCGTACGTGCAAAAATAGAAGAAGAAGAATTCTGACGTCAATCGTGATGTCATAGCACCATGTCCTGTCATTGGTTGGCAAATAAATGGCCGTAACTTGGGATCCGCTTGTCCGATTAATATCAAACCTTGAAAAGGCACATCCTCAGGTCCCAGCGATATACCTGGCAAGTTTCAATTAGATCGGACCAGGGTTGTCGAGAAATGGCGGTCGCAGACACACACACACATACAGACAGACACACAGAGATTTCTGGAATTATAGATCAACTAGTACGTGCCCATAAAAAAAAAATAATAATAATAATATAATAATAATAAATAAATAAACCACACAGGCCGTTTCTTTCGCTCTCACGTGCCCGGACGTGCGTGACCGGAAGTTCGATATTATTCGCAGTTACGATTATTCGCAATTTATTTTTAATACCAATTATTCAATTAGCGCCAAGGTATTTTACCTTTTCGCAATGTCGTGGCAAGGAAAAACAAAGAGAAGAGAAGAGAGAGAAAAAATTTACTTCCTGGTTCGGAGCATACCAGCACTCTGATGTTCCCGAAATTTATCCACCGTCTAATATGAAACGATCATAACTTGGGGCATTGTGTTTATCTATAAATGCGCATAAGAAATCGAGAAATTATTAGAATACACGAAGTCATCACTCTCCGAAAGCCCGTACGTTGTAACCCGTAATGGGAACGCGACTGAGCTTCCCTTTCCCATCGGCCACGCCCACGCAACAACGTGTCTTTTCATTGGTTTGGTAAATAAATGGCCATAATTGGGAACCACTTGTCCGATTAATATCAAACCTTGAAAAGGCACATCCTCAGGTCCCCAGCAATATACCTGGCAAGTTTAAATTAGATCGGACAGTGGTTGTCGAGAAACAGCGGTCACAGACAACACACACAGACACACAGACACACACACAGAGATTGCTGGAATTATAGATAGATGTACAGTGACTATAGAAAGTCTACACGCCTTTCAAAGTTTTTACCTTTTGTTGCCTTATAGCCTGGAATTAAATTGCATTAAATCAGACTTTTCCCACCTTTATTTACACATCGTAACCCACAACTTCCAGCTGAAAAACAAATTCTACAAATTTCAGAAAATTAATTAAAAATACAAAACTAGAATATCTTGGTTGGATAAGTGTCCATCCTCCTATAATAGCAATTGTAAATTAGCTCAGGTGTAACATAACCTTCAAAATCACACACCAAGTTAATTAGCCTCCACCTGTGTTAAGTTGCGATTCTGATTATTTCAGAATAAAATCAGCTGTTCCTGGAAATTTCCTCTGCTGGGTAGTACATTTCACAGCAAAGACTGAACCGTGAGAACCAAGGAGCTTTCAAAAGACCTCCGGGATAAAGCTGTGGAAAGGCACAGATCAGGGGATGGGTATGAAAATGTTTCAAAGGCCTTGAATATCCCTTGGAGCACAGTCAGGACAATCATTAAAAGTGGAAGGCATATGGTACCTCCCAGACCCTGCCTAGACCAGGCCGTCCCTGCAAACTGGATTGCCAAGCAAGGAGGAGATTGATCAGAAAGGCCACCAAGGGGCCATTGGCAACTTTAAAAGAGCTACATGCCTTTTTGGCAAAGACTGGTCACTGTGTGCATGCAATATCAATATCCCAAGCACTTCACAAGTCTGGCGTGTGCAGTAGGGTTGCAAGAAGGAAACCATTACTCAAAAAGCCCACCTTGAGTCCTGTTTGAGGTATGCAAAAAACCACTCTGGAGATTCTGAAGCAATGTGGAAAAAAGTTTTGTGGTCTGACGAAACCAAGATGGAACTTTTTGGCCTAAATGCAAAATGTTATGTTTGGCACAAACTCAACACAGCACATCACCCAAAGAACACCATCTCTACTGTGAAGCATGGTGGTAGCAGCATCATGTTATGGGGATGTTTATCATCAGCAGCGACTAGTGCATTTGTCAGGATACAAGGGAAAATGGATGGAGCAAAATACAGAAAAATCCGAGAGCAAAACCTGCTGCCCTCTGCAAGAAAGCTGAAATTGGGACGGAAGTTCACCTTTCAGCATGACAACGACCCGAAGCACACAGTCAAAGCTACACTGGAGTGGCAAAAGAACAAAGAGATAAATGTCCTGGAGTGGCCCGGTCAGAGCCCTGACCTAAATCCAATCGAAAATCTGTGGCATGACTTGAAGATTGCTGTCCATCAACGCTCCCCACGCAACTTCACTGAGCTTGAACAGTTTTGTGCAGAAGAATGGGCAAATATTGCCCAATCAAGGTGTGCAAAGTTGTTACAGACCTTTCACAACAGACTCACAGCTGTGATTGCTGTCAAAAGTGCTTCCACCAAGTATTAACTCAGGAGGGTGGACACTTATCCAACCAAGATATTCTAATTTTGTATTTTTAATTAATTTTCTGAAATTTGTAGAATTTGTTTTTCAGCTGGAAGTTGTGGGTTACGATGTGTAAATAAAGGTGGGAAAAGTCTGATTTAATGCAATTTAATTCCAGGCTGTAAGGCAACAAAAAGTGAAAATTTTGAAAAGGAGTGCAGTCTTTATATAGGCACTGCATATTATGCGCTCTGTAGTTTGCTGAGCACAATCAATTACAGGTCAACTGATTTAATGCCTGAGACACCAAACCATTGTTTGCAGTTGGTCTTTCTCCAATTGTTGGATTTTCCATACTTTCTAGTAATGTTTGTTAATACACAATCTTTTAAAACGGGCTTATGAAACTGGGTTCCACTTGCCAGAGTGGTAAACAGGTTTTGGAACTTTCAGCCACATCACATTCAAAAGCAAGCACGCCTTTATGGTCTGGTTACAATCTCTAACGATGTAAATTCTTTATGATGCTTTTTTTTTTCAGTGTGGGTTGGAACCTAACTGATAATATCTTCAACAGCTGTTTTCAGGTCTCTGAACACTTGTTCTCTCTCTCTCTCTCTCTCTCTCTCTCTCTCTCTCTCTCTCTCTCTCTCTCTCTGTCTCTCTGTCTCTCTGTCTCTCTGTCTCTCTGTCTCTCTGTCTCTCTGTCTCTCTGTATCTCATCTCTATCTCTATCTCTATCTCTATCTCTATCTATCTCTCCCCCCTCTCTCTCTCTCTTTCACTATCTCTCTGTTGAAACCCTAATTCTTTATCAGTATTGCCTATAATTAACACCTGCCCTATTCCCGCATCCTGCATCGTTCATCATTTCTTTTTATCCAAACGATTAATTTTTTTCTCATTGCATAAAGATTCTCAAAAGCACTTTGAGTTTGATTTCATCCATCTTATTTGAAGGAATAAATGTTGCTGAAAAAATACTGCTGGAAGAAAACCTTTTTTCTGTGCTTTCTCTCAAGAATATTTATAATAGGATCCAGGATATTAAGAAGGTGGTCTACTTGTAACATTTAATTGTTGATTTCCACTTTAATAAAATAACAAAAAAAAATGCAGGTGGGTGCATGCAGGTTAGTGCATGCAGGTAGGTGCATCCATGCTGGTGCTTCCAAGTTGGTGCATGCAGGTGGGTGCATCCATGCTGGTGCTTCCAAGTTGATGCATGCAAGTTGGTGCACGCAGGTGGGTGCATCCTTGCTGGTGCTTCCAAGTTGATGCATGCAAGTTGGTGCATGCAGGTTCGTGCATCCATGCTGGTGCTTCCAGGTTGGTGCATGCAAGTTGGTGCATGCAGGTTAGTGCATGCAAGTTGGTGCGTCCAGGTTGGTGCATGCAGGTTGATGCATGCAGGTGGGTGAATGCAAGGTTGGTGCATGCAAGTTGGTGCATCCAGGTTGGTGCGTCCAGGTTGGTGCGTCCAGGTTGGTGCGTCCAGATTGGTGCTTCCAAGTTGGTGCATGCAAGTTGGCGCATGCAGGTTGGTGCATGTAGGTTGGTGCATGCAGTTTTTGTGCATGCAAGTTAGTGCATGCAGGTTAGTGCATGCAAGTTGGCGCATGCAGGTTGGTGCGTCCAGGTGTGTGCATGCAAGTTAGTGCATGCAGGTTAGTGCATGCAAGTTGGCGAATGCAGGTTGATGCATGCAGGTTGGTGCATGCAAGTTAGTGCATGCAGGTTAGTGCATGCAAGTTGGTGCGTCCAGGTTGGTGCGTCCAGGTGGGTGCATGCAAGTTACAGTTAGATACGATAGTGAGGCCACGTGAGGAATGCAAATATCCTCATACTACTGGTAACATATATCTGGTACTGCCTGTTCATTCATGGTCGGGTCGTCGGCAACGAAACCGGCAACCCACCCGAGTCAGTATACTCTGCCTCAAGAGAGGAGGATGGCCAGACACCCATTATGATAAAAACAATACCTACTACCTAAGGGTGGCTCTCTGGATGGGAAAACCAGCCATCTAGGTTGTTTTAGGTCGTAGTAGTAGGCTATAGATAGGAACAGCCCAGGGTGGTACAACCATCCTGCCTTAGGAGCGTTAAAGTGGTGCCCGGAAGCATGTTATGCTCTCCGTATCAGGATTGCTTCTCTTATTTTTCTGTCTCATGCAAACTAAGCTACCAGGCTAGCTTTATTTTTCTCTTCTGACATGCACCATGCACTCATTTTACTCGCTTTCACTCCGTATCTGTACATTTTTTATCTTCATTTAATTTTCTTTTAAACCCATAATTACAAACATGGAAAGTCAACAAGATTGTGGCCCCGAGTTCTCGGCATTATGGTGTGCGAAGAATTTCCAGAGTCCTACCTGTCTCTTTTGCCAATGAGAGAGGAGGGCTCAGGCAGTAGTAATAGTATCATCACTTCCAAGACCCTTCCCTTTCTAATAAACCTGACTATTTTTGTTTCCCACCCCTCCGACAAGGTCGGAGACAGGGGACATTAAAATGAGCTCACCCGACCCGACCGACCGATCATCCATCCATGTACTTTTGTGTACGCGATATATCAAAAACTGTTGAACATTTAGCTTTCATATTCCGATATCTATTCCTCATGACATTATATCAACCTGATTAGATCATGGCTGTGATTGGCTGAATTATGCTGCCATGGCAACCATCTCGGTAGCTTGGCTAATGTACACGATATTTCAAAAAACGTTCAATATTTAGCTTTCATGTTACAGGGATCTATTGTGGGGGACCGAGAGTATCAGCTCCTTGTTCTATTCATTTCACCAACATTTGTGATATTCCTTCGAACCTTTACTCTGTTGAACACCATTTATTTGATACTTCTCCTAATACAGTAGAATCTGGAAAATAGCATATGCTTGAATATAAGCGCATATGAACAATAAGTGCACATGGGCCTCCCTATTTGATTTCTCAATGAAAAATTAGTGCATATAAAACGTCATCGTCAGCCTTTGAAATCTGAAAATATTATCAACTCAAACACTACAGTATTTTGTGTTTTATTGGCATTGGTACATCAACATTAAGTCCGAATTTCTTACATATCTGGAACCGGTACTTACAAGAGTTGTACATTCAAAACAATGTTGTTCATTAAGGATCGTAAAATGGTGATTTACGATCTTTACTATAGAGTCGTAAAACAACGTTTTTCATCACAATCAAAATGGACACAGGATGAAGCGTCCATCATACACCCGTTAAAAGAAGTTTGAGATTATCGCGTTTCACAACTCTTGTAAGAACCAGGAACAGATGTGTAATTAATTCGGACTTCATACTCGAGGACTCTGATGTGAATGGTGAAGAATGAGGAATAATTGTTGAGGAAATTGTGCGAAAGGTTTGAAGACGATAGGAAGCAGAAGACAGGCCTTTTACCCGGACATGGAAAACAAACTTGTTGCGGAGTTTAAACAGATACGTGCTTGAGGACTGAAAATGTATTTAGTATTTGTTTTAAGGTACGGACAATTTTCTTCATCTTATTTGAACAATAAGACTGTGAACAATAAGAACAATGTGAACAATAAGTTGAACAATAAGAACAATAGACTGAAAAAAATGGCAATGATGTTATAAAATTTTTGAATACGTATAAGCGCATATTGAAAATAAGCGCATACGCCAGGCATTTTTAATATAAACGTATATGGAAAATAAGCCCATATGTGCTCCCCTAAATCTAATAATAGGTGCATATACTTATTATCCAGATTCTGCTGCATCATGCTTCTCTCAGAGACCCAACTGTCAAATGATGTTCTCATGAATTCCTTTCACATTTCCAACAAACCTTCACTCGTGATAACCTTGATAAGGTGTTGATCACCTTCACTCATGATTCTGCTTAAAAGAGTAGTCTGTGCTTATTCAACATCAACACACCTGTTGTATGCCTAGTTGGCCTTGAATCTCCACAAGTTGACATCATCTGGCTTAAGATTTGTCTGCCAACTATCACAACTGTATTTTTCTCTGTTTCACCTACTATTCTCCTCACTCTACAAACTTCACAACTTTTTGACTATACAGTATATCTAAATTCCTGCCATGAGGCCGTGACATCCTCTCACACTCAAGATGAAGTGCTCGACTTAGAAGACTTCTTCATGTACAGTGCCTACAGAAAGTCTACACCCCCTTTCAAATTTTTCACCTTTTGTTGCCTTATAGCCTGGGATTAAACTGCATGAAATCAGACTTTTTCACCTTTATTTACACATCGTAACCCACAACTTCGAAGTCAAAAACAATTCTACGAATTTCGGAAAATTAATTAAAAATACAAAACTAGAATATCTTGGTTGGATAAGTGTCTACTCCCCTTATAATTGCAGTTGTAAATTAGCTCAGGTGTAACCAATCACCTTCAAAATCACATACCAAGTTAATTGGCCTCCACCTGTGTTAAATTGTCGTGATTCTGATTATTTCAGAATAAAATCAGCTGTTCCTGTAGGTTTCCTCCACTACGTAGTGCATTTCACAGCAAAGACTCAACCAGGAGCACGAAGAGGAGCTTTCAAAAGACCTCCAGGATAAAGTTGTGGAAAGTCTTAGATCAGGGTATAGGTATAAAAATATTTCAAAGGTGTTGATTATCCCTTGGAGCACAGTCAAGTTAATCATTAAGAAGTGGAAGGCGTATGGTACCACCAAGACCCTGCCGAGATCAGGCCATCCTTTCAAACTGGATGACCAAGCTAGGAGGAGACTGATCAGAGAAGCCACCAAAAGGCCAATGGCAACTTTGAAAGAGCTACATGCCTTTAGGGCAAAGACTGGTCACTGCGTGCATGTGATAACAATATCCCAAGCACTTCACAAGTCTGGTGTGTCTAATAGGTTGCAAGAAGGAAGCCATCAATCAAAAAAGCCCACCTGGAGTCCCGTTTGAGGTATGCAAAAAAACACTCCAGAGATTCTGAAGCCATGCGGCCAAAACTTTTGCGGTCTGACAAAACCAAGATGGAACTTTTTGGCCTAAATGCAAAACCTTCCATTTGGCGCAAACCCAACACGCACATCACCCAAAGAATACCATCCCTAATGTGAAGCATGGTGGTAGCAGCATCATGTTATAGGGATGTTTCTGATCAGCAAGGACTGGGGCACTTGTCAGAATAAAAGGGAAAAAGGATGGAGCAAAATACAGAAACATCCCAGGGAAAAACCTGCTGCCCTCTGCATGAAAGCTGAAATTGGGACGGAAGTTCACCTTTCAGCATGACATCGACCCAAAGCACACAGTCAAAGCTACACTGGAGAGGCTAAGGAACAAAAAGATAATGGCCTGAATGGCCCAGTCAGAGACCCCGACCTATATCCAATCGAAAATCTGTGGCACGACTTGAAGATTGCTGTCCATCAACGCTCCCCACGCAACTTCACTGAGCTTGAACAGTTTTGTACAGAAGAATGGGCAAATATTACCCAATCAAGGTGTGTGAAGTTGGTAGACACCTATCCCAACAGACTCACAGCTGTGATTGCTGTCAAAGGTGCTTCCACCAAGTATTAACTCAGGTGGGTGGATACTTATCCAACCAAGATATTCTAGTTTTGTATTTTTAATTAATTTATTTAATAAAGGTGGAAAACGTCTGATTCAATGCAATGTAATTCCAGGCTATAATGCAACAAAAGGTGAAAAATTTGAAAGGCACTGTACACCACAGAGAGTGGTTGAAATCTTCCCACCCATATGGGTGGGGTGTGGCGGTTGAAGCTCTCACATTCTCCATTCTTAATGATATGGAGCAAATTTATCAGCATCCTACCCATATTCCAGATCGTCACGACTACTCTTCCAATACTCTGGGCTGTTTTTCACCTCCAATCCATTAGGTTATAGCTGCACTATGTCATCTCCAATTGGTGGTCATCTCCGATTACAAATGTTCTCTTTACTTACCACTCCTCCTCCTCTGGCTGATGTCTCGAAATGCCAGTATTGGCACTTTAATAGCGCCGACTGGACTGCTTCAGGGAAATTCTATTTTGACTTTCCTTGGACATATTACTGCCTCTCCTCGAGTGATGCCTCTGTCTCTGCAGAGCATATGGCTGAAGTTATTGTTGAAGGATGGAAGGTTATATCACCTTCTCTTTCAAGAATATTTCTTCTTTAAATTCCTGGTTCAACTGTCCCTGCTCTGCAGTGATTCTTGCAAAGGGATGTGGCATATCGGACCTGGAAAAAGTCTTCTTCCTCTGTCTCACATTCAGCTTCATCTCCACTCAAAATCATTGCAAATATGTTATTTAGAGGCGAAGCATTCCTTTATCCAAAGGAAGTGTGACAACCTCTCTCTTCTTTCACTAATAGGCCTTTCTGGTCTTTAGCCAAGAGTATCTCCAACAACTTATTTTGCTCTCCCTTTCCTTCGCCTTTTTTTCCTCCAACTGACAAAGCAACTCTTTTTGGTTCTCTTTTCTCCTGCAATTCCACATTGGATGACTCCCTAGTTCATCTATCCG
>CM068966.1:53996373-54014437 GCA_035128595.1 Eptatretus atami
GAGAGGATTACGACATTAACAGGTGCCGCACAGGAGCCCCCATCCTCCAACGTGCAGGACCCCGCTAAACCGGCGACCCTAGCTCGTATCTCTCCTGGCCTGCAGGGGTCAATAAAACATCTGGGTTTCTTATCATCTGATGTGCGTCTGAGTGTGTTGGGCCGTTTGTAAGTAGAAACTGTATAAGTGTTTTTGAAACATTGTAAATTCTTGCCTGTTTATTCCCGGCGTAAGTCCTGCTCTGTGTCTTCTTTATTGTAAATAATTATTAATGAGAAATGTTCCTGTTCGTTTCAGTCTTTTCCTTCATTGGTCAGCTATGGTTCGGATCTGAGTTTAGCCGGTTTTTTATCCCGTATCGGTTCATCCGGCCGGCAACGGCTTTGGCAGTTCCGCTCGACTGACTGGCACCCGACCGGAGTTGGTAGTCGGTAGTTGGAACTCTAACCGCAGTCGTAGAGTGACCTGGTTCGAGCAAGACGTGCCGAAGCGGTGGTTCCCCGGGAGTCTAAATCGCGTAGTTAATTAGGTAAATTAGTTCTAGACAAAAAGACTACGCTAGCGGTTGAGATATTGGCTCCAGGTCGTTCAGCGACCGCCGGCTTACGGTGGTTATCTGAGAGGCGACGGCCTACAATTCCGGGGAGTCTCGCGTGGAGACGCCGTAACCTCCCCCACCTAGTGGTCGTTCTAGCCAACCGGTCTCCGGCCGAACAATATATTTTTGACTTATTTTGACCAAATATTTCACACAAATACCAATTCATACTGTGTGTGTGTGTGTGTTGTGTGTGTGTGTGGTGTTGTGTGTGTGGTGTTTGTGTGGTGCGTGCGTGCGTGCGTGTATGTATATATATTCTATAAGTTCCAGGTGTGTGTGTGTGTCTGTGTCTGTGTCTGTGTCTGTGTCTGTGTTGTCTGTGATGCTGTTCTCGACAACCACTGGTCCGATCTTCATTAGAAACTTTGCCAGGTATATTGCTGGGGCCTGAGGATGTGCCTTTCAAGTTGATATTAATGGACAAGTGCCTCCAAGTTATGGCCATTTATTTACCAAACAATGACAAGACCACGTTGCGTGGGCGTGGCCGATGGGGGAAGGGGAGCTCAGCCGTGTTCCCATTACGGTTACAGACGTACCGGGCTTCCGGAGAGTGATGACTTCGTGTATTCTAAAATTCTCGATTTCTTATGCCCGCATTTATAAGATAAACACAATGCCCAAGTTTGATCGTTTTTCATATGAGACGGTGCATAAATTTCGTGTAATCATCAGAGTGAGCTGGTGTGCTCCGAACCAGGAAGTAATTCTTTTTTCTCTCTCTTCTCTTTCTTTTTGTTTTTCCTTGCGATGTCATTGCGAAAGGCAAAATATACGTTGGCGCTAATATTGAATAATTGGGCCATTAAAACTAAATTGCGACATAATCGGTAACTGCGAATATGCAAACTTCCGCCATGCAACGTACGGCACGCCGAGAGCGAAGAAACGGCCTGTGTGGTTGTATGTTTCTTGCTCGCGGTTTGATATATTTATTTTATCTATTATTTATTATTATTTTTTTTTTTTTACGGGACAGTACTAGTATATAATAATTATATATATATATATTATATATATTATATATATATATATATTATATATATGTTGGGTGGTCGCATAGACTACCATTATTCCTCAGGTTTGTTCCCGTCTGTCTGTATGTTTGTATGTAATGGACCAGCTCTGGAGGCCAGAGGAGTCCAACCGATTTTGATGAAACTTGACAGGCTTAGGTTCATACCAGGATCTAGTTGTAATGCATTTGAGCACAGTTGCTATTGATGCAACCGTTGCCTAGAACGGGACTTTTGAAATTTTTGAAAAATCCTAAAAAAATTTATTTTTTCGAAATCAAAAATCGGCTCCGTGGCTTTTTATGCGCACTTTAATCACCTCTTTTGTCAAAGATTTTTCAGCCCGATCCGTCAAAAACTGTATGACTAGTAGCAATTATGTAGCGACCACCCATGTCGCCTACCGTTGCATATATATATATATATATATATATATATATATATATATATATATATATATGAGGCCCCACGAGGAGGAGTGATGTAATCGACATTTTTTTAATGACTAGTGCGGGCCGCGTGGTGCGTGCCCGTAGGTGCATAAACGACGACTGGATTGGGGGCATTTTTTCACCCCCTCCCCTCAGCCCCTCTCTCGCCCCCTCCTCTCTCTCCCCCTCTCATCGTGCCAGTACCCCTTCTCGTGGGTGAGGCGTCCAGAATGTGCAGACTCGTTCCTCTCGCTTCTCGTAAATGACGACTCGGATTGGGGCCATTTTTTCAATTAGATCGGACCACCGCGGTATCATAAATGGCCATAACTTGGGGAAACACCTGGGGAACATACTCAGGTCCCAGCGTCAAATTGTACGTCATATCAACAAAGAAGAATTGGTGAGCCCCTCCCTCTCCCCCCCCATCTCGCTCCCACCTAGTCTCGCCCTCCTCTCTCCACCTCCTACTCTCGCCCCTCTCTCTCCGCCCCCCTCTCACCGCCCCCCTCTCCGCCGCCTCCTCTCTCCCTCTCTTGAATTGTGACGCCCCTCTTCTCACCCCTTACGGCTCTCTCCCTCGCGCCTCTGTTCTCGCCCTCCTTTCGCCCTCCTCTCCCCCTCTTTACCCCCTCTCCTCCCCCTTCCTTCCACCCCTCTCTCTGTAAATTGTATTCACAAATGTATTCACAAAAAAAATAAATAAACATTAATTGTGACGTCATTCGTGATGTCATAAGCACTGTGTCCTGTCATTGGTTTGGTAAATAAATGCATAACTTGGGCACGCTTGTCCGATTAATATCAAACCTTGAAAAGGCACATAACTCAGGTCCCAGCGTCAATTGTGGATCGTCATACAAACGAAGAAGAAGATTGTGACGTCAATCGTGCAAAAATAAATAATAAACATTAATTGTGCGTATTCGTGATGTCATCACACGTGTCTTGTCAATTGGTCGACAGATAAATGGCCGAACTTGGGAAACCGCTCGTGTCGAGCTTGAATATCAAACCTCAAAGGCACATCCGCGGTCCCCAGCAATATTCCTGCAAGTTTCATCAGATCGACCGGCGGTCGTCGATAACGGCGTCGCATAACAGACAGACAGACAGACAAGCCAGTAGTGACGAGGATTCGCTAGGATGCGAAGCGCTGGCTCGAGCCTTTTCATTCCTGACCGAATCCACGTATGACGATTCATTGCCAAGAGTATTGGTTCACAATACAATTGGTCTCTGTCTGGCAAAGATTTTTTCCTATTGCGTATTTTGGCTCAACTGGGCACTACTCATAAAAAATGACCGTTAAATAGACACCCCTATTTTGAGGACTACCATGTTGAAAAATCAATCGGTTGCTGGTTTGTGCTGTGGAGGCCTCGCATTGCAGACACACACACACCCACACACACACAGCAGCAACACACACACCACAGACACAACGACACAACGGAACACCGATAAACTTCTCTCAATGGCTCTTGTTTGACCAACTTCCTGAGCCACACAATATTTTTCATAAGCCACGCCAACTTCCATAAGCTCCGCCCACTTTCCTAGCCCCTCCTAAAAATGACGGTGAATAGACACCGATTTTTGAAGGACTACCATTTGAAAAATAAACCTCAATAAAAATCGGCTCAAGTAAAATTTTCTAAATATCTCGAAGTGTTTAATTCCGAAGTCTCGTTTCTCGTACCATTCCACTAAAGGACAAGTATTGAAAATACTGTACGGCGGGTTTTTTTCGGTCGCTGCACAGCACGGGTGGTTGCTAGGGCACGAAATTCATAACGCGCACATCCATATAATTCCACATGTGGCAAAGTTTCATACGAAATCCGGTTCGCTGGTTCGTGCTGTGGAGGCCTCGCGTTGCGACAATACACACAGACAGACAGACGGAAAACCCGACAATAAGGGATATCTAGCATATATAGCGAATCCAACCGCACAGACACACAACACAGCAGAGACTATGGCTGGAATTATCGATAGATATGATGAATGATAGGCTTGGATGCTAGGGGAAGGGTAAACTATGCTTATGGCATTAACATCCAAATTTGGCCGTGTGGCCTACATCACTCCTCTCGCGGCGCCTCATATATAATATATATTATAATTATATATATATATATATATATATATAAATATATATATTGATCATGTATATATGTATGTATAATATATGTATCTATTGTGTAATATATGGATGTATGTATATATATATGATGAATGTAGTGGTGTGGTGTATATAATTATATCATATGTTGCGTGTGTATGTATGTTTATTGTGTGTGTGTATATATATATATACTATATTATATTATATATTATATATATATTTTTGTGTTGTATGTATGTATATATGTGTGTATATATATAATATATTATATATATATTAATAATATAATTATATATAATATATATATATAAGTCATCCCCCGTTTATCGGCGGGGTTACGTTCAAACCGCCCTGCGAGAAGTGAAAATCCGCGATGAATGGATGTCCTCCCAAAAAAATCGACTGTCTGGTCTGGTCGGTGGCAGTGATCGGGTTCGAGGTGCCGGAGATCGCTCTCTGGTCTGGTGTCGGTTTGCAGTGATCGGGTTTGAGGTGCGGAGATCGACTCGGTCTGGTCTGGTTGGTTTTGGCAGTGCTCCGTCCAACCGCGGCGAACTTTTTCCTTCTCCAAAGCCATATCGAGCACCTTACCTTCTCCTGGAGCGTCAGGACGCTCCTTGGTGCTTTCGGTTCCTTGCAGTAACCTTAGGAAGGTGCAGGGCATAGGGCCTGCATTGTGGGCTTGGGAGAAAAAACGTAAGAATAATATCGAAGTTCACAAGCGAAACTTTGTCTCGTGCGTTGTGTCGGCGATCTGGTGCGAGCGCCACGCGTTATAATTTATTGCTTAAATAATTTATATTTTATATATCATTACCGCGATTACCGGGGAATCCGCAGAAAAATTAGTTAGGTTCCAAGGGAAAACCGCGATGACCGGGGCGCGATAGTGAACCGCGATATAGCGGGGGATTACTGTATATTATTATATAATTATATCTATATATATATATATATAATATATATATATATATATATAATATATAATATATATATATATATATACGGTCTCGCTCATCCGCTAGCATGTGCACGGTTCTCCACGTTCACTACACTTGAGCATTCAAGGAAACTTCTCCAAGGGAACAGGAAATGAATGAATGGCTCACAGAAGGTGATACATTCTCTGATCGCAAAATCTGAAGAAAACCAACTACCTTACAAATATCGACCAATAATCTGTCCACCAACAACATAAAACTTTTAACGGGAATCATAACAGAATGATGTACCACCACGAACACAATAAGGAGGCCGAGAAGCAAAGCAGAATTGTTGAAGCGAGGATGCTACTGACCAAGAGACCACACATACAACAAGGCCATACCGAGAACTGTGAAACGAGACGAACCAAACTGTCCAGCCTGGATAGACTATAAAAAAGCTTTTGACAGCATCCCACATTCATGAACGATAAAATGCATGCAATGTATAAGATAAATCCCCAAATAATTAAGTAATTGAGAAAGTATGGAGCTCTGGGAAACTACACGATTACTGTATCATTGGAAGGAAAGATCAAATACCAGGAGTGAAAATACGATGTGGGATCTTCCAGGAAATAGCCTCCTCCCTCCCCCCTCTTGTTTTGCCTGGAATCTGGATCACTGAACAACCTCATTCATGAGCAAGGACATGGATACACCCTAACGCCCAATAAGGGAATGTCCAAAGAGACAAGAAAGGTGACACATCTAATGTACATGGTAAACTATTGCACCGAAGACGAAAACTGGCAACAACTTAAATTAGTGAAACAGTACTCTGACGACATCCAAATATAATTTGGCCTAGATAAGGGTGCCAAGTGTACATTCGTACAAGGTAGACCAACAAATCGGAACGCAATAAAAAATCGGACCGAATGCAAACATGCAGGAACGAGAGAACGAAGCATCTACAAATACCTCAGGGTAGAAGAGGGCCCCCAAATATGTCACAAACAAATATGCAAAACAATTACCAAAGAATTACTGCATATAACAAGGATGATCCTGAAAACATACTGTACCTCTTCCAGGAACAAATGAAAGCTATAAACCAACTAGCATGACCGTGTTCCAATACAGCTGCAGATAATAAACTGACCACAAGCAGAAATCAATAAACGAGATATCAAATCAAGGAACTCCTCACATCTCCAAAATGTTCAATAAAACTAGTACATCCTAAGAAATGTACCTACCGCGCGATGAGAAATAGCAAACTGATGAGAACTCAACCAAGTGCACAGAATCACATCTGTAGTATTGTCTGAGTATGTGAATAAGTTCAATAAAGTACGAATCCAATTTCTATGCAAACACAAAAGACATCAAACCAGAGAAGGTATCCCTAACCATCTTGCAAGAAACTTCGAAAACAGGTGCAAATGTAAGATGCCACACACAAACAAGAACAGCAATGAATACAGCTCCAATGATGCAAAAAAGATGATGAAAAAACCAAATGAAATATCAACAATATTCACTGACGACTTGGAGAATGATAATTAATAGAGCAGGGAGGTACAAAAAGAGATGGACATATTGGGCAAAGACAAAGAAGCTGAAGGAATGGCTAAGAAGAGGTCAGCTCACCGGAAATGGAGAACGAATCATAGTAAATGCCCAAGACTAAGGACACCATACAAATGGTTTTAAAAAGATGGCAGGACTGAGTAAATCAGGGAGGTGTAGATTCTACAAGGAGAAACAGAGAGTACAGCCACCTCCTATCAGGATGTTAAAAAAACTCATGTCAGAACAGCTAGCTGTACCACCCACAGGCACAATAAAGTATGTGGGTAATCCACTGGCACGTCGTGCAAAAACTTCCATATCTCAGTTTCAGAAAATGGAAACATGAACCAAAAGCATTCACTGAAAACAAGGAAGTAATGCTCATATACGACCTAATGATCCCATCGAATGTGAACAGAGAAAACAAAGCATTGTGACCGATGTAGTCTGAGGTACAAAAAAAGAAACAAGGCATTGCTTATTGATGTGTCAGTCACCAGCGAGTTTGACTTAAAGAATGCAGAATTCAAGAAAATGACCAACACCAGGATGTCAAAAATGAAGTGAAAATATTCTGGAAGCTGAAGAATGGCAAAATTGCACTCGTGATAATTGGAGCAATGCGAATGATGAAGAACCTCGCAGAGATCTTAAGAACCAGTCCCTGGGAATATTACTTACAAATGAACTAGAGTTATGGGACATGTCCGGGGCTCGGTGACGATCCTGAAAAGATCCTTCGGAACAAAACTTTGAGAACAAGACAACTTCACTACTTGGTCCATGAATTGTGATCCTTCACCGAAATGGAGGTGGATAATTTGAGCCCCGGGAGGAATCCGTTCCAACTTCTGAAACCCGAATACTGAAAAAAAAACCAATAACACAGAAGCTATTGCAAAACCTTTTGCTAATAGAGAACGCGAGCTAATGGAGATGGGTTAATAAACTGATTCTCATTTGAGTTACAACCATCACCGACAATAACAATGAACGTTTTATCGTAATTCGATGTACAGTAACTGGCCCAAAATGCCACCTAAACGTCTGAAACTGATAAAGTTACAGGGGAATTGTCAATGATTTGCCTGTCCTTCCTGGTTTGGCCTCCAGGTAGCACCAGTCTCCGAGCAATCTGAATTTTCATCAAAATTGCCCTCCGAAGTAGCAATGCTGCCCACATCCAGTAAATGCCAAAAAATAAAAATGATGAAAATATTTAATACAGCGATATACCCATCAAGTATGTATGATGGGATGGTATGGGAATTAATAGGATGGAAGGGCCAAAAAACGACAACCACTCCCGTAATAGTTGGGATTGTAGGACCACCCACCGGAATGCATGATGTCATCCGGCATAGGCGAATACTTTGAGAGTAAATTTGTTTTTGATTGGGCCAAACGGAATAAAAGGAGGAGTTAAAGTAAATGTTGATGCATAAGCCGAATTGTAAGACATTGTTAATTATGACGAAGAAGTTTGGTGACTATGCACAAAGCAGTGAGAGTGGAGATGGGAAACATGACAGACAAAGGCCAGGCACCGTCCCTTTATTTATATAAATTGAGAACTGCATTTCTCGGATTGTAGAGAAAGGGAATTGTTTTGCTTTGAATCTGTTTTGATTCCATTGTGTTTTTATCTGAACGTAATGTCTCTCTGGCTTAAGAGTTTTTTACATTTTATGATAAAGGACATTAGGAGATGACAGATGAACCAATATAATATACGAGCTTTGATCTGCAGTCACAGAATCATGAGCATGGTACTCAGGTGGGAACACCATAGATGTCAGCCTAATTTGGTTCTTGGATTTTCAGGAAAACTGATGTATTCCTTAATAAATTTCATGCTTTGTCTGCAGGCATTGGTGCTTTACTCTGGACCAAGCCACACATACAAGGTGCAGCGTCTTCAGGAAAACACGAGCTACAGCTTTGTCATCCAGGCGTGCAGTAAGCGGGAAGAGGACCTTTTCGGCTCCGTACACGTACTGCACGACACGCTCCCCTCCCACCCGCTCCTCGATGTAAGACTCGAACGCTCGTTGCCGTCACCATTACAACATGTTCATTTAACCTGGCTAGCAGCATTATTTTTGTAATGACAGGGGAAAATGCTTTCCAACTCGAAGTGAGCTGGGCTCTGTGCTTATGTCCTTTCAGTACAACTTAGAATGTTTCTTTTTTACTGATGCACTTTGCCAACAACATTAGAAATTTATTTGGGCTTTATGCCAAGTCTCACTGATGATCTTTCCCTCTTAAAGTATCGGTACTCCTCCTACATGATGAACTGGAATGGTACTTGGTAGAGTGCATACCTCTGCCAGGCTGAACAGTTTATGTTTTGTATCCCACTGATAAGATCAGGATCCGGACCTGAATCAAAATCGAATCGGCTGTTCTTGTCACCTAACCCACTCATCCACCTAGTTTTGTCATAACTCAAACATGTTTTGAAATATCATACTATGTATCATTTTTGGCCCATCTCTCAATGGTAAAGAATCACTTAAAACATTCTCAGATCTGATCTTCACAAAAATGAATCAATTCTTCCTTGTCACACAGCCAACCTGTCCACCAAGTTTCGTCCGAATCTGTCCGCAACTTTTTAAGATATTGTGTTATATATCGTTTTTGGCCAGATTACGCAGTGGTGAAGAATCGCTTAGAAAATTTAAAATTTCTTGTATCCGGATCTGGATCTTCACAAATTTGAATAATTTGTCCTTGTCACACACCATCCTGTCCACGAAATTTCGTCCGAATACGTCCACAATTTTTGAGATATCCTGCACACAAACAGACAGACAGGTGTGAAAACATAATCTCCGCCCACCTTCAGTGGAGAGTAGTAATGCTCTTGTTAAGACGTACAAAAGGTCAGTTATGAATCCAGGACAAGTGTGTCCAGGGAACTTGTTATGACTTGGTTACAGTTATGATTCCAAGACAATTGTGGACTCAGAATTTGAGTCAATGACCCGAGAAAAGATCTCTCCTTTTTATTTTTTTTTTTTACTTTGTATGGCATGTTTTGAAGTTTTGTAGAACTGAGCATAGCCATTTATAAGACTAGTACATGCCGTACGTGCATGCCTGTAGGTGCTTGCCCGTACGTGCATGCCTGTAGTGCTTGCCCGTACGAGCATGCCTGTAGGTGCTGCCCGTACGTGCGAGTAGTCCAAGAACGATATCAACTTGAAAAGGCACATACTCAGGTCCCCAGGGTCAATTGTGACGTCATATCAAATGAGAAGAAGAAGTATTGTGACGTCAATCGTGCAAAAAAAAAAAGAATTGTGACTCAATCGTGATATCATAGCACCGTGTCCTGTCATTGGTCGGCAAATAAATGGCCGTAACTTGGAACCGCTTGTCCGATTAATATCAAACCTTGAAAAGGCACATCCACAGGGCCCCAGCAATATACCTGGCAAGTTTCAATAAGATCGGACCAGTGGTTGTCAGAAACAGCGATCGCAGACACACAGACATACAGACACACAGAGATTGCTGGAATTATAGATCGACTAGTGCAGGCGCGTACGTGCATGCCCGTACGTGCGTGGCCGTACGTGCAAAAATAGAAGAAGAAGAATTCTGACGTCAATCGTGATGTCATAGCACCATGTCCTGTCATTGGTTGGCAAATAAATGGCCGTAACTGGATCCGCTTGTCCGATTAATATCAAACCTTGAAGGCACATCCTCAGGTCCCAGCGATATACCTGGCAAGTTTCAATTAGATCGGACCAGGGGTTGTCGAGAAATGGCGGTCGCAGACACACACACACATACAGACAGACACACAGAGATTTCTGGAATTATAGATACACTAGTACGTGCCCATAAAAAAAAAATAATAATAAATAATAATAAATAAATAATAAATAAACCACACAGGCCGTTTCTTCGCTCTCACGTGCCCGGACGTGCGTGACCCGGAAGTTCGATATTATTCGCAGTTACGATTATTCGCAATTTATTTTAAATACCCATTATTCAATTAGCGCCAAGGTATTTTACCTTTTCGCAATGTCGTGGCAAGGAAAAACAAAAAGAGAAGAGAAGAGAGAGAAAAAATTTACTTCCTGTTCGGAGCATACCAGCACTCTGATGTTCCGAAATTTATACACCGTCTAATATGAAAACGATCATAACTTGGGGCATTGTGTTTATCTATAAATGCGCATAAGATCGAGAAATTATTAGAATACACGAAGTCATCACTCTCCGAAAGCCCGTACGTTGTAACCCGTAATGGGAACGCGACTGAGCTTCCTTTCCCATCGGCCACGCCACGCAACAACGTGTCTTGTCATTGGTTTGGTAAATAAATGGCCATAACTTGGGACCCTTGTCCGATTAATATCAAACCTTGAAAAGGCACATCCTCAGGTCCCCAGCAATATACCTGGCAAGTTTAAATTAGATCGGACAGTGGTTGTCGAGAAACAGCGTCACAGACACACACACACACAGACACACACGACACACCACAGAGATTGCTGGAATTATAGATAATGTACAGTGACTATAGAAAGTCTACACGCCTTTCAAAGTTTTTACCTTTTGTTGCCTTATAGCCTGGAATTAAATTGCATTAAATCAGACTTTTCCCACTTTATTTACACATCGTAACCCACAACTTCCAGCTGAAAAACAAATTCTACAAATTTCAGAAATTAATTAAAAATACAAAACTAGAATATCTTGGTTGGATAAGTGTCCATCCTCCTTATAATAGCAATTGTAAATTAGCTCAGGTGTAACCAATAACCTTCAAAATCACACACCAAGTTAATTAGCCTCCACCTGTGTTAAGTTGCGATTCTGATTATTTCAGAATAAAATCAGCTGTTCCTGGAATTTTCTCTGCTGGGTAGTACATTTCACAGCAAAGACTGAACCGTGAGAACCAAGGAGCTTTCAAAAGACCCCTCCGGATAAAGCTGTGGAAAGGCACAGATCAGGGGATGGGTGAAAATGTTTCAAAGGCCTTGAATATCCCTTGGAGCACAGTCAGGACAATCATTAAAAGTGGAAGGCATATGGTACCTCCCAGACCCTGCCTAGACCAGGCCGTCCCTGCAAACTGGATTGCCAAGCAAGGAGGAGATTGATCAGAAAGGCCACCAAGGGCCATTGGCAACTTTAAAAGAGCTACATGCCTTTTTGGCAAAGACTGGTCACTGTGTGCATGCAATATAACAATATCCCAAGCACTTCACAAGTCTGGCGTGTGCAGTAGGGTTGCAAGAAGGAAACCATTACTCAAAAAGCCCACCTTGAGTCCTGTTTGAGGTATGCAAAAAACCACTCTGGAGATTCTGAAGCAATGTGGAAAAAAGTTTGTGGTCTGACGAAACCAAGATGGAACTTTTTGGCCTAAATGCAAAATGTTATGTTTGGCACAAACTCAACACAGCACATCACCCAAAGAACACCATCTCTACTGTGAAGCATGGTGGTAGCAGCATCATGTTATGGGGATGTTTATCATCAGCAGCGACTAGTGCATTTGTCAGGATACAAGGGAAAATGGATGGAGCAAAATACAGAAAAATCCGAGAGCAAAACCTGCTGCCCTCTGCAAGAAAGCTGAAATTGGGACGGAAGTTCACCTTTCAGCATGACAACGACCCGAACACACAGTCAAGCTACACTGGAGTGGCAAAAGAACAAAGAGATAAATGTCCTGGAGTGGCCCGGTCAGAGCCCTGACCTAAATCCAATCGAAAATCTGTGGATAGACTTGAAGATTGCTGTCCATCAACGCTCCCCACGCAACTTCACTGAGCTTGAACAGTTTTGTGCAGAAGAATGGGCAAATATTGCCCAATCAAGGTGTGCAAAGTTGTTACAGACCTTTCCACAACAGACTCACAGCTGTGATTGCTGTCAAAAGTGCTTCCACCAAGTATTAACTCAGGAGGGTGGACACTTATCCAACCAAGATATTCTAATTTTGTATTTTTAATTAATTTTCTGAAATTTGTAGAATTTGTTTTTCAGCTGGAAGTTGTGGGTTACGATGTGTAAATAAAGGTGGGAAAAGTCTGATTAATGCAATTTAATTCCAGGCTGTAAGGCAACAAAAAGTGAAAATTTTGAAAAGGAGTGCAGTCTTTTATATAGGCATGCATATTATGCGCTCTGTAGTTTGCTGAGCACAATCAATTACAGGTCAACTGATTTAATGCCTGAGACACCAAACCATTGTTTGCAGTTGGTCTTTCTCCAATTGTTGATTTTCCATACTTTCTAGTAATGTTTGTTAATACACAATCTTTTAAACGGGCTTATGAACTGGGTTCCACTTGCCAGAGTGGTAAACAGGTTTTGACTTTCAGCAACATCACATTCAAAAGCAAGCACGCTTTATGGTCTGGTACAATCTCTAACGATGTAAATTCTTTATGATGCTTTTTTTTTCAGTGTGGGTTGGAACCTAACTGATATATCTTCAACAGCTGTTTTCAAGGTCTCTGAACCCTTGTGTCTCTCTCTCTCTCTCTCTCTTCTCTCTTCTTCTCTCTCTCTCTTCTCTCTCTGTCTCTCTGTCTCTCTGTCTCTCTGTCTCTCTGTCTCTCTGTCTCTCTGTCTCTCTGTATCTCTATCTTTCTATCTCTATCTCTATCTCTATCTCTATCTATCTCTCCCCCCCCTCTCTCTCTCTCTTTCACTATCTCTCTGTTGGAAACCCTAATTCCTTCATCAGTATTGCCTATAATTAACACCTGCCCTATTCCCGCATCCTGCATCGTTCATCATTTCTTTTTATCCAAACGATTAATTTTTTTCTCATTGCATAAAGATTCTCAAAAGCACTTTGAGTTTGATTTCATCCATCTTATTTGAAGGAATAAATGTTGCTGAAAAAATAACTGCTGGAAGAAAACCTTTTTTCTGTGCTTTCTCTCAAGAATATTTATAATAGGATCCAGGATATTAAGAAGGTGGTCTACTTGTAACATTTAATTGTTGATTTCCACTTTAATAAAATAACAAAAATAAAATGCAGGTGGGTGCATGCAGGTTAGTGCATGCAGGTAGGTGCATCCATGCTGGTGCTTCCAAGTTGGTGCATGCAGGTGGGTGCATCCATGCTGGTGCTTCCAAGTTGATGCATGCAAGTTGGTGCACGCAGGTGGGTGCATCCTTGCTGGTGCTTCCAAGTTGATGCATGCAAGTTGGTGCATGCAGGTTCGTGCATCCATGCTGGTGCTTCCAGGTTGGTGCATGCAAGTTGGTGCATGCAGGTTAGTGCATGCAAGTTGGTGCGTCCAGGTTGGTGCATGCAGGTTGATGCATGCAGGTGGGTGCATGCAGGTTGGTGCATGCAAGTTGTGCATCCAGGTTGGTGCGTCCAGGTTGGTGCGTCCAGGTTGGTGGGCGTCCAGATTGGTGCTTCCAAGTTGGTGCATGCAAGTTGGCGCATGCAGGTTGGTGCATGTAGGTTTGGTGCATGCAGTTTGTGGCATGCAAGGTTAGTGCATGCAGGTTAGTGCATGCAAGTTGGCGCATGCAGGTTGGTGCGTCCAGGTTGGTGCATGCAAGTTAGTGCATGCAGGTTAGTGCATGCAGTTGGTGCATGCAGGTTGATGCATGCAGGTTGGTGCATGCAAGTTAGTGCATGCAGGTTAGTGCATGCAAGTTGGTGCGTCCAGGTTGGTGCGTCCAGGTGGGTGCATGCAAGTTACAGTTAGATACGATAGTGAGGCCACGTGAGGAATGCAAATATCCTCATACTACTGGTAACATATATCTGGTACTGCCTGTTCATTCATGGTCGGGTCGTCGGCAACGAAACCGGCAACCCACCCGAGTCAGTATACTCTGCCTCAGAGAGGAGGATGGCCAGACACCCATTATGACTAAAAACAATACCTACTACCTAAGGGTGGCTCTCTGGATGGGAAAACCAGCCATCTAGGTTGTTTTAGGTCGTAGTAGTAGGCTATAGATAGGAACAGCCCAGGGTGGTACAACCATCCTGCCTTAGGAGCGTTAAAGTGGTGCCCGGAAGCATGTTATGCTCTCCGTATCAGGATTGCTTCTCTTATTTTTCTGTCTCATGCAAACTAAGCTACCAGGCTAGCTTTATTTTCTCTTTCTGACATGCACCATGCACTCATTTTACTCGCTTTCACTCCGTATCTGTACATTTTTTATCTTCATTTAATTTTCTTTTAAACCCATAATTACAAACATGGAAAAGTCCAACAAGATTGTGGCCCCGAGTTCTCGGCATTATGGTGTGCGAAGAATTTCCAGAGTCCTACCTGTCTCTTTTGCCAATGAGAGAGGAGGGCTCAGGCAGTAGTAATAGTATCAGTCACTTCCAAGACCCTTCCCTTTCTAATAAACCTGACTATTTTTGTTTCCCACCCCTCCGACAAGGTCGGAGACAGGGGACATTAAAATGAGCTCCACCCGACCGACCGACCGATCATCCATCCATGTACTTTTGTGTACGCGATATATCAAAAACTGTTGAACATTTAGCTTTCATATTCCCGATATCTATTCCTCATGACATTATATCAACCTGATTAGATCATGGCTGTGATTGGCTGAATTATGCTGCCATGGCAACCATCTCGGTAGCTTGGCTAATGTACACGATATTTCAAAAAACGTTCAATATTTAGCTTTCATGTTACAGGGATCTATTGTGGGGGACCGAGAGTATCAGCTCCTTGTTCTATTCATTTCACCAACATTTGTGATATTCCTTCGAACCTTTACTCTGTTGAACACCATTTATTTGATACTTCTCCTAATACAGTAGAATCTGGAAAATAAGCATATGCTTGAATATAAGCGCATATGAACAATAAGTGCACATGGGCCTCCCTATTTGATTTCTCAATGAAAAATTAGTGCATATAAAAACGTCATCGTCAGCCTTTGAAATCTGAAAATATTATCAACTCAAACACTACAGTATTTTGTGTTTTATTGGCATTGGTACATCAACATTAAGTCCGAATTTCTTACATATCTGGAACCGGTACTTACAAGAGTTGTACATTCAAAACAATGTTGTTCATTAAGGATCGTAAAATGGTGATTTACGATCCTTTACTATAGAGTCGTAAAACAACGTTTTTCATCACAATCAAAATGGACACAGCAGTGAAGCGTCCATCATACACCCGTTAAAAGAAGTTTGAGATTATCGCGTTTCACAACTCTTGTAAGAACCAGGAACAGATGTGTAATTAATTCGGACTTCATACTCGAGGACTCTGATGTGAATGGTGAAGAATGAGGAAATAATTGTTGAGGAAATTGTGCGAAAGGTTTGAAGACGATAGGGAGCAGAAGACAGGCCTTTTACCCGGACATGGAAAACAAACTTGTTGCGGAGTTTAAACAGATACGTGCTTGAGGACTGAAAATGTATTTAGTATTTGTTTTCAAGGTACGGACAATTTTTCTTCATCTTATTTGAACAATAAGACTGTGAACAATAAGAACAATGTGAACAATAAGTTGAACAATAAGAACAATAAGACTGAAAAAATTGCAATGATGTTATAAACTTTTTGAATACGTATAAGCGCATATTGAAAATAAGCGCATACGCCAGGCATTTTTAATATAAACGTATATGGAAAATAAGCCCATATGTGCTCCCCTAAATCTAATAATAGGTGCATATACTTATTATCCAGATTCTGCTGCATCATGCTTCTCTCAGAGACCCAACTGTCAAATGATGTTCTCATGAATTCCTTTCACATTTCCAACAAACCTTCACTCGTGATAACCTTGATAAGGTGTTGATCACCTTCACTCATGATTCTGCTTCAAAAGAGTAGTCTGTGCTTATTCCAACATCAACACACCTGTTGTATGCCTAGTTGGCCTTGAATCTCCACAAGTTGACATCATCTGGCTTAAGATTTGTCTGCCAACTATCACAACTGTATTTTTCTCTGTTTCACCTACTATTCTCCTCACTCTACAAACTTCACAACTTTATTTGACTATACAGTATATCTAAATTCCTGCCATGAGGCCGTGACATCCTCTCACACTCAAGATGAAGTGCTCGACTTAGAAGACTTCTTCATGTACAGTGCCTACAGAAAGTCTACACCCCCTTTCAAATTTTTCACCTTTTGTTGCCTTATAGCCTGGGATTAAACTGCATGAAATCAGACTTTTTCCACCTTTATTTACACATCGTAACCCACAACTTCGAAGTCAAAAACAAATTCTACGAATTTCGGAAAATTAATTAAAAATACAAAACTAGAATATCTTGGTTGGATAAGTGTCTACCTCCCTTATAATTGCAGTTGTAAATTAGCTCAGGTGTAACCAATCACCTTCAAAATCACATACCAAGTTAATTGGCCTCCACCTGTGTTAAATTGTCGTGATTCTGATTATTTCAGAATAAAATCAGCTGTTCCTGTAGGTTTCCTCCACTACGTAGTGCATTTCACAGCAAAGACTCAACCAGGAGCACGAAGAGGAGCTTTCAAAAGACCTCCAGGATAAAGTTGTGGAAAGTCTTAGATCAGGGGATAGGTATAAAAATATTTCAAAGGTGTTGATTATCCCTTGGAGCACAGTCAAGTTAATCATTAAGAAGTGGAAGGCGTATGGTACCACCAAGACCCTGCCGAGATCAGGCCATCCTTTCAAACTGGATGACCAAGCTAGGAGGAGACTGATCAGAGAAGCCACCAAAAGGCCAATGGCAACTTTGAAAGAGCTACATGCCTTTAGGGCAAAGACTGGTCACTGCGTGCATGTGATAACAATATCCCAAGCACTTCACAAGTCTGGTGTGTCTAATAGGGTTGCAAGAAGGAAGCCATCAATCAAAAAAGCCCACCTGGAGTCCCGTTTGAGGTATGCAAAAAAACACTCCAGAGATTCTGAAGCCATGCGGCCAAAACTTTTGCGGTCTGACAAAACCAAGATGGAACTTTTTGGCCTAAATGCAAAACCTTCCATTTGGCGCAAACCCAACACAGCACATCACCCAAAGAATACCATCCCTAATGTGAAGCATGGTGGTAGCAGCATCATGTTATAGGGATGTTTCTGATCAGCAAGGACTGGGGCACTTGTCAGAATAAAAGGGAAAAAGGATGGAGCAAAATACAGAAACATCCCAGGGAAAAACCTGCTGCCCTCTGCATGAAAGCTGAAATTGGGACGGAAGTTCACCTTTCAGCATGACATCGACCCAAAGCACACAGTCAAAGCTACACTGGAGAGGCTAAGGAACAAAAAGATAAATGGCCTGAATTGGCCCAGTCAGAGACCCCGACCTATATCCAATCGAAAATCTGTGGCACGACTTGAAGATTGCTGTCCATCAACGCTCCCCACGCAACTTCACT
>CM068966.1:54014580-54025993 GCA_035128595.1 Eptatretus atami
TACTTATCCAACCAAGATATTCTAGTTTTGTATTTTTAATTAATTTATTTAATAAAGGTGGAAAACGTCTGATTCAATGCAATGTAATTCCAGGCTATAATGCAACAAAAGGTGAAAAATTTGAAAGGCACTGTACACCACAGAGAGTGGTTGAAATCTTCCCACCCATATGGGTGGGGGTGTGGCGGTTGAAGCTCTCACATTCTCCATTCTTAATGATATGGAGCAAATTTATCAGCCATCCTACCCATATTCCAGATCGTCACGACTACTCTTCCAATACTCTGGGCCTGTTTTTCACCTCCAATCCATTAGGTTATAGCTGCACTATGTCATCTCCAATTGGTGGTCATCTCCGATTACAAATGTCTCTTTACTTACCACTCCTCCTCCTCTGGCTGATGTCTCGAAATGCCAGTATTGGCACTTTAATAGCGCCGACTGGACTGCTTCAGGGAAATTCTATTTTGACTTTCCTTGGACATATTACTGCCTCTCCTCGAGTGATGCCTCTGTCTCTGCAGAGCATATGGCTGAAGTTATTGTTGAAGGATGGAAGGTTATATCACCTTCTCTTTCAAGAATATTTCTTCTTTAAATTCCTGGTTCAACTGTCCCTGCTCTGCAGTGATTCTTGCAAAGGGATGTGGCATATCGGACCTGGAAAAAGTCTTCTTCCTCTGTCTCACATTCAGCCTTCATCTCCACTCAAAATCATTGCAAATATGTTATTTATGAGGCGAAGCATTCCTTTATCCAAAGGAAGTGTGACAACCTCTCCTCTTCTTTCACTAATAGGCCTTTCTGGTCTTTAGCCAAGAGTATCTCCAACAACTTATTTTGCTCTCCCTTTCCTTCGCCTTTTTTTCCTCCAACTGACAAAGCAACTCTTTTTGGTTCTCTTTTCTCCTGCAATTCCACATTGGATGACTCTAACATCCCACCACCCCCTGATGCACCCCTTACCAATCCTATGCCTCTCCCTATAATCTCTTTTCATAGTCAAAAAAGTACTTCTCTCTCTGGAAATAAGCAGGGTGTACAGATTAGATGCCATTCCTCTTCGTATCATGAAGGAGTGTGCTTCAGAACTTGCACCTGTGCTTGCTCGTTTATAAACCGCTCAAAATAGTTTATAAATTAGCAAGTGTACAGGTGTGCCTTGCTCGTTTATTTGGCTTCTGTTTAAAAACCAAAACTTTTCCTCTTTCCTGGAAACCTGCATTAGCACAGCCTATTCTAAAGAAGGGTGATCGTTTAAACCCTTCCAACTACCGTCCTATTGCTCTGACTTCTACTAGTTCCAAAGTCTTTGAACGTCTTCTCAATTCTCATTTCATCAAGCATCTTGAATCTCAGTCTTCTCTCTGACCATCAGTATGGATTCCACAAGGTGAGATCTACATGTGATATCGTTTCCTATATATTACAAATGTCTGGTCTTCTTCTCTGAGACACTTTAAGGAATCCTTTGTTGTCGCCCATGATATCTCAAAAGATTTTGACAGTGTGGCATCTGATCTCCAAGCTCACTTCTTTCGGCTTTCCTCCTTCACTCTGCTCTCTCATAGCTAGCTTTCTCTCTGGCCGTTCTATCTCCGGAATTGTTGATGGTTCTCAACCTCTCCCTTCCTCTGTACTAACAGTGGTGTCCCTCAGCGTTCTGACCTGTCTCCTGCATGCTCTTCTTTTTATCAATGATCTTTCTATGAGCTTTTGAGGGCTGCGATCAGCGATTGTTGATGGCTTTAGGTATAGCCAATTGCTAGCACTTGAAATGCTGTCTCATAATGAAAGAAAAAAGAAGAATTAAATAACGGGAAAAATATATAATTGAAAAAAATTGAAAATTGGAAGAAGAATCAAAAAATGTTGGTTGGTACATCCAGGTTGGCACATGCAGGTTGGTACATGGTTGGTGCATCCAGGTTGGTGCATATACCATCCATGCTCGATGCAGTGGTGTTAGCAAATTAAAGATTGCAGTGAAAAGAAATAGGCTTGATCATAAAGGTGGGCAACACTTCATGAACATTAGGACAGTGAACTTTTAACTGAGTGTCTGAATGAAATAGAGAGACATCATCAGAAATGGCCACCCTGTTGGAAATGCTACTTGAAGGGAAATCTCATTTCTTTATCATTATTGCCTGCAATTGCTCCCTGCCCTATTCCAGCACCCCGCGTTGCTCAACTTGAAGGAAACCGGTGCCAGATCCACTGGGACCCGGTGACTGGGGTGGTAGGAGAACCTGTAATCTATTGCTTGCAAGTCTGCAGCTCTCGAGACTTGGATTTCAGACAGGTATGGACACCGCTCGCTTAAAGGAAGTATATCCAAGTTTCACTTCTTTACTTTGCTTCCTTCCACCTTTATATTCTATCCTATTTGGTTTATTATTTGAAATAATTATTGATTTGCTTGTATTATTAGCCCCCATTGGACTTAGTCCGAAACTAGGGCTTGTGGTTTGGGTCTCGTCCGTCCGTGCATCCATCCATCTGCAGCCATATCTTGGACATGTATGGACCAATTTTGTTCAAACTTGGCACAAAGGCAATACATGATAGTATACGTATGCACATCATTTTGTTTCGCAAATCGATCAAAGATAGCCAACTGGTGGCCATTTTATCTGTAAAAACCCGATGTTGAACACTTCCTAAACCATTTCTCAGACAAGCATTTACCAATCTTCTTCAAACTTGGCACACAGATAATGAATTATAGCTTACATATGCACATCATTTTCTTTCAAGATCAGATCCAAGATGGTCATATACCATCCATGGTAACCATCCAAGATGGTCGACTGACAGTCATTTCGTTACTTAAACGTGTCCCCAACCATTTCTCGGACATGCGTGTTCCGATTTTGTTCAAACTTGGTACAAGCACAGCACGTGATGGCATACGTGTGCACCTCACTTTATTTTGCGATCTGATCAAAGATTGCCGACTGGGAGACTGGCGGCCATTTTAGTTGTAAAAAAACAAAACGGTATTGAACAAGTCCTCAACCATATTTCAGACATGCATTTACCGATCTTGCTATATTCTATTTTTTTCATACCTATACCATGAAGCATCTGTCATGGAAAAAAAAAATTGATTATTCTTTTCAATTTCACCCCAACCACCTTTAATTAAGTACAGTTTACAAAAACTGATCAGACAGCATTTTCAACTGAATGATCATTTTCTATTGTCTACAGTTATGTAATTTATTTTATACGTAAATAAATATTATTAAATGTTAGACTGTTTGTGTAATTTCGTATGTCTCCCCCAAAATATATGAACATTGAATGCCTTCTGTGCGAAACTTACATTCCCAATAGAAAACATCGAATACATGTCACTTGACAAACTATTCTACACAATATAACTACATGAGCCACATCATTGATAGTCATGACCGAATAACCCAATCATACGCAATCTTCCATCTCACATGACCACTCAAGTCAGTTGCGCATACACATAAATCTTGTAAATATTGGCTAGCCCTTTAACTCCGTACAGCAAAATTACTAAAACCACAGGGGCGATGACATTTTACGGCTTTTTCTCCTTGTTTTTTATTGCTAATGAGACTATTTCTGGAATGCTTATTGCAGATGTCATTTGTCTGCTGCTTGTATTTTATTTTAATCTACTCGTGTTTGTGCATACGTCAGGAACAATTAATTCAGCTTGTACTACACTTTTATGCAAGAATGCCAACAGAAATAGAGAGATATACTGAAGTTGAGAATGGATAGTGAGGGAAAGGAAAGAGGAGATGACAGATGGGTAAGAGTGTCAGCTTGATCTGTATTTGGAGCTTATTTGAGTTCATTTTTTTTTCATAAAGGACTCTTATGTTTCTTCTCCCAACCTTGTAAACAGGTGTACAAGGGTAGCCAAACTTCATTCCAGGCAGTCGGTCTGTACTACAACTGTGAGTACCGTTTCCGTGTGTACGCGGTGCGTCTTTGTGGAGGAGCAAGCGGAGCCGAGATGGCCGGCCCGTCCAGCCTGCCAGTCACTTTCTTGCTACGTCGGAAGGAGAATGTAGCCGTGGTGGGGAGTCCGATGGCAGCGACTGCCGGCGGACTCTCAACCTCCAGTGCGGATGGCGGTGAAGATAGGGCACGGCTGCCCGGGGATGAGCGATTCGCTGCGCTGCTTCTCTTCAGCTTCGGGGCTTGTTCCCTCTTCATTGCGTTCATTATGCAACTGTTCATCATGTAACCTGCACTTGAGCAAGCCATGGTGAGGTGAATGTGCACAATAGTCGAGGCTTGAATTGGAAAAGTGAGATGCAAGTGGAGTAAGAGTTGTTATCGAACTGAAGTATGGCCATTTGGTGATCATAGTTCCATCTTCATCAGTCTTCAACTTTGAGGTGGAGCCATCGACTGGCCCTGCTTTGCTGCTGAAATTGGCTGTCCACCGCACCTCACCTCATCCAGGCCAAAGAGTAGGTCCAAGAACAAGGCAGTCTCCTGTAGCATTTTTATTGATATCAATATCTATATTGATATTTTGTATTTTTTAACCTTTTTTGCCACCAGTGCCTGGGGCATTGTTAAAGGCCACCCTGCCCTTTGGCTAATTTGAAAGGCTGAGAATGATCACATTTAAATACTCTGCCAAACCCATCAGTCAGGGTTGAGCGAGATGGGAAAAAGTGTTTGATTGGAGGAGGATAATTATTCAAGGTTGGGAGTTATTTTGTTATAATTTACGAGGCCATGCCATCCTACAAAGCAACCTCGAAATTATCGCGTGGCAATGACAGTGCAATTGGCGATGTTGCACAGTGTGCATATATTTTCATAATATTGTCCGTCTCGTATAATTTACTTGTTACCCTCCTTTCGTGCGTGAACTATAGATTTGCAAATTTATATTCTCGAGGTACTTGTCGCTGACGCTAACTACCGCTGCTGCTGTTTCCTAGCCCTTACTGTAGCCACATCTGTAATCGATCCGTTTTTATCCCCTCATCTTGTTTGTGACCCTTTTTTATAAAGGTCCGAGACCAATATCGCATTTCGTTTCCTCCATGTGCGGTTAACTCCTGGACTGCCCTGCGGCAGCACGTGCCAGCCAAATACTCGGTCACCATCCGTTTTGCTCGTATACTTTCGTCACCCATGCTGTTCCCGATGTTGAGCTCAGTTATATGCGAGCCTATTAAAAAACATTTTATAATTGAATTATAATCGAAAAGACACAACAATCATGAGTATACTGAACGTCCTTTGGGAGGTGTTGTGCTCTCTGCCCATATTTAGTGGGTGGATAAATTTTATATGGCCTTTCATCATGCTCTACCTTCCAACAAAGGCGTTTGACGGTTAAGTCATTCCTGATTTCAAATCACAAGAATTGTACCTTTGATACGGAAACATGATGGAGACGCAAACATGAAAGTGAGAAAACCGTTCATTTTCTTTTCATCGGATCCAATCTGAATGTTTTAGACTCGATTCCGCTCACGTCATTTAAGCGATGCACGGCCCTTCTGTTTTACCTACATTCTTGTTATACCTGCATGCAAGTCTTTCCTCACCATGTTCAAAGTCTTTCTAGCAGTTTGGATCTCTTCTCCCTGCACTGAAGAGATGTCTTGCTTGTCACAATATTTTTTGCGTAATTTATCTTCTGAAACTGGTGCTACAGCATGTGTGATGTCGTTGACGAGAGCGGTGTTGGGATGTGCGAAGGTGAAGCATAATTTCAAATGAAATCTTACAATTCTGCACTTAACTTTTCAACGGATGTGGAGTCATCCTTCGCACCATGTCTCATTTGTCAAAGTTTCCATATCAAAGGTACCATAAGCCTTTCACTCCGAGCAATATGTGTGCATGTGCTACGATTTTCTCCGACTGGAGCTTCCTTTCCCCATGGTGCGCTGACCATACCAAACAGCGTCCCGCCGCCACATTCTCACATCATAGAAATTATGAGGTTAGTTTCCACTACAAGGACGCTCCTCACTTCTGCAAGCTTATTTTCGACTCATCCTGTACACGCCTCGTGTCCTTTTCCAAAGCTGTTTGCTCTTCTGTACAATTATGTTAACCGTGTTTCATATGATCCATGAACTTAACCACGCTATTGTGCAATTGCAAACAGCACATGCTTCCGCCTTCTGTGAACAACGGTTTGTCCTTGGAGAAAAAAAAATCTCCAAAGTTTGTCCACCATCCAGGTGGATTTATGAAAAAAAATATGTAAACTGGAGTGTTTTGTGTTTATATGTTGTTGTTTTTTATGACCTGGAGGATCCAAGCGACCGTTCCTCTGCCTTAAGATGTTCCCTCCTCAAAGAGGTGCCAACCATTGAAGAAGTCGTAACAACCTATCACGTCCTCGTGAGTTTGGTTTGGGGACCAACGGACACGCATATAACACAAAGTCACAAAAAAGGAATCTGGAGCGTTTCCCTGCACACGTTAAAATGTGTGCCTTGAGCCTAACGGCCGCACCCCATCCAAACGCAAACCTTGGGAATCAAACTGAGCAAGGCGTTTATGCATAATCTTTTGGTTCCTTTTTTCATATTGTTCATTTGTAGCAGATGTTTACAGGAAATAAAATCGATAATCGATCGCTTTCTGTATTTCTTCGCTCTAGAAACCTGGCAGCTCGAGTGCCTTGTGCCCTCTGATGTTTTGGGCTGCACGAGTTGAATATCTGAGATTATTATTATAATTATTGTTGTTATTGTAATGGTTATGAATTATTACTACAAATCGTGCCGGGAGGCTGAAGAGAAGCAACACCAAAGCATTTTTGATACATTACACTACAGCGCGGTTCTGTGGTCACCCTGAGTACCTCGCAGAGGGAACCGAAGCCTCTAGCTTTTTTTTATTATTTTTATTTTTTGGACATTCCATCGGAGAGCAGAAAGCTTCATCCATGGTTGGGAAGGAAGTTGGAATATCAAAAGGAGGAGAAGGAAAAGTTTTTAAACATTCCATGCATGCTTGTTTCATGGTCAGACCTGCATTTCACATAGTTTTGCTAACATGGAGACAGGGCCCAGTTTTTGTTTTGAAATACGTCCCACTCTCATCCATTATCCCTTCATGTATAAAATGCAAATTTTGCTTATTTTTAAGTTCTATGTACAAGATATTCACTTTTACCTGTAGCTAATATATGTATAAATATATATTATGTTATCAATAAATGTTATATCTTGATTTTTTCTTTTCTTTTGGAGGGGCCATTTGCTATGTCTGCCTTGCATGGAGAAGCAACATTTATTGTGAAAGAAATAAAGGACATTCTAATTTTAATACCAGGTTGAAATTCCTTTCACTTCTTTCATTCCTTTATTCCTGTATTTCGAGGTCCATGATATATGAATGTTGTTGAGGCCCTGAGCCCGAGCCTGAGCTGCCATTAACATATTGCGTTCGTAAAAATTGCCACATGTTTATAAATATACATCAACCCTGCATACAGTGACACGACGAGTCCCATCATAGCAATTCCTGTTCGATATGTTAACAAGTGTCGCCTGCCACGTGAACCAATTGCCTTTGGTATTACTACAGCGCACTTAGAGAATTTGGATTTGCGGTATGATGGGACTCACTGTCATGTTGCTGTACACAGGTGAGGGTTCAGCTTTACATGTATGCTCAGCCATGGCACACGGTAAGGGCGCTATATGCTGTGCTGATGATCCCCGAGGTTGAAACTTTTGTCGTTGCAATAATGCCGCTCTTTGTGGCATTCAACCGGCCCAAGAGCTGTCACTGTTAATGCCCAGTTGGGTTCACAGTGGAGCTCACGTGTGGTGGTGATGTCATGATGACCTGTGGGTTGAGTGAACCCAATTTTCGACACACCCCCCCCCCCCCCACACACACACACACACACACACACACACACATCAAAATGTGTGGAGCGTGACGAACAATCAACATGTGTGGAGCGTGAAGAGCGCTCCCCTGATCTCCAATGGATGAAAGTCGTGCTCATTCCACACACCAAAGCGTTACCTCCGAACCGGAAAAATCGGCCTGGCCACTCATGTCAAAAGACAGAGATTTTATGGCCACCATTGAGGAAATATCAAACGGAGTCACCTATCTGGATTTCAGGCTTATTTACCCACGTCAGGAGGGCATACCGTATAAACATCTAACCAATGATGACCACAATCGTCGTTTAAATTCCGATCTTACCTCCTGGCTGTAATGCTGCACAATGGCTGTGTGCGCATGAGCAGGACTTATATCCATTGGAGATGGGGGAGCGCTCGTCATGCTCCACACGTTGATTTCTCCGCCGATCGCACGTGCCTTCCGGTTTTTTGGTTTGCATTTGTGGGAACAATTGTCTGAGTGGTAGACAGACTGTTGTTCTTTGAGGATTTTATTTTTATTTTTTGTATACATTTTCGAGGCTCGTGTGAGAGCTAACACACAACACACAGCAAGGGGGGCATGAGACAAGAGGGGAGGGACGGAAGGGAAGGACAAAACAGTGGGGAACAGAGACATTAGGAGATCTGTGGAAGGGAGAGGGATGGGACGGGGAACAGGGTATACAAGATGGACATTACAGGGACTTTCAGGAAGGAAAGCAGGGAATTTGAAGGAGGTGGGCTTGGGTGGATTATCGGGGGTAGAAAAGATCGAGGATTTGGATGGGGGATGATAAGAGGTGGTGTGAACAGCTGTTTCGAAGGCCTGGAGGGAAGAATGGGAATGAATAGAGTGAGGGAGTTTATTCCAAAGGGGGAAAAAAAGAGGAATGAAGAGTGAAGGTGATAAGGTGATTAATACCAAAAGAGTGATTTTGGTATTTTACCAGAAGGGGGTTGTTGGCGGACTTGAGCGCCCTGTGGAAATGTGGTGGGGACAAATCGCAGAGATAGCAGGGGGGGGGGGCGAGGCTGAAGAGGAGACGGTAGAAGACAGAAAGAACACCGACCAACCTGCGGTGTTTGAGTGAGAGGCCCAAAGACTCAGCCTCATTGCGGGAGATGCCAATGATCCGAAATGCCTTGGTTTCTAGGCGTGAAGCCGAGAAAGGTGGGAGGCAAGAGCACCAGCCCAGAGGGAGAGCAGTACTCTATCAGGCTGCGGACAAAAGCTTTTTAAGTGGTCAGGACTAGCTCAGGTGGGCCGAGGAAGGACTTTGCACGACGGAGGATTCCCAGTCGGCGACTGGCTTTGAGGCGAGGCTTGAAATTGGGCTTTCCCGGAAAGGTCATGGCAGATAGTGAGACCCAGAAGCTTGAAAGAAAGGACTTCTTCCAGAGGATTGTTGAGAAAGTGGATGGGGGTTTTCTAAATGGTCCTTTCGAAGAGACATAGTGAGAGTGTGAGATTGTCCAGATTGAAAGACATGTTCCACGTGTTGGACCAGTTTGTGATTTTATCGAGATCTGCATGAGCGAAGAAGCTGCTGCTTCTTATTATGCGGTTTTACCAACATGTGAGACAGAATCCATGGCTCATGTTACGATTGATATATTCACATACAATTTGGATCACCTGATCAAATGGGTTATTTAGACAACAGCGAAAATCAAGAATATTGATATTTACAGCTGTGGCAAAAATTAATGCGGGAGTGCATCAGAAACTTAACACGTGAGTGCAATTGTTTGTTTTTTGGATGCATGATTGAGAGCTCATGGAAGAGCTAGAACAAAATGGAAAGGGTGAAACACCAACAACAGAGTCGATATGATTGTGTGATAAAGGGGAGGGAGAAGGATGCACAAAGCTAAATGAAACACAGGAAGAAGAGGAAGAGGGAAACAGGAAAGAAACAAAAAATGAAGAAACCAACCAACAACTAACAAATGAAAAGAGGTGTTTGAGAGGGGGGGGGATCACAATACCTGAAAAAGGGAGTGCTTGGAATGGAGTAATTTGTGTAGAAGAGATCATGAGTATAGGATGGGGGGGTGATCTGGGGAATGGTGAACAGCTGTCTTGAAGCCGTGGAGGGAAGAATGGGACTGAGCAGACTGGGGAAGTTGGTTCCACGGGTGAGAGAAAAGAGGAAAAAATGAGTAGAGCTGAGCAGTGAACCTGGATTTTGGGATTTTACCAAGAAGAGAGTTATACTGGAAGACCATGTGCACCCTGCTGAAACCTCGGAGGTAAAGGCCCTGTCACACCTTGACGTTTTAGCCAGCGTATGGCAAGGTATTAAATGTATGTAAAACGCTGGCATACCCTGAACTATTGATGTTTTTTCCCCAGTTTTGGACGTATTCATAACGAGTTGGACGTATGCATAACATATTAGTAACGTACACAGAACGTTTCGATACATATAGATAACTTTATCAACGAATGCTGAGCGTGTGTCGGCTTCACAACCTATGCCCAACGATAGTCTAACTTATGCATAGCGCGCGGCAGCATATCGCCACGACCACGGGCGTAGCCTATTAAAAGAGCTGCGGCTCGCGATTCAAATCATAACCGCACTAGACATCGAAGTGTCAAGGCCCTGTCACACCTTGACCTTTTAGCCAGCGTATGCCGACGTATGAAAAATTTGCCGAATACGCTGGCAACGTCAATACGTTATGGGTAAGTTTTGTATACGTTAATAGCCGCTGAAGCACTGGCATACGTCGTAGTACATCGACAAATTTTCAGCATGTTGAAAAATTTTTCGACGTATGCCAGCGTATGACGCACACGTTCCGCATACCTGGCCATAAGTTGTAGGCACGTTACGCGATCGTTGACACACGTCGACACACGTTACTTGTAAATTACTCATAAGTCGAAACACGTCGAGGTAATGTTTAGCGTCCATGTTCCAGACTCCCTGGTTTTTTTTTTTCTTCCTTCCTTCGGTATGACGGTGATGTTGACACTTCAATTTCTAGTGCGGTTATGATTTAAATCGTTGAGCGGCAGCCTATTAATTATATTATATTATAACCGCACTAGAAATCGAAGTGTCAACATCACCGTCATCCGAAGAAAAAAAAAACAGGGAATCTGGAACACTGACGCTAAAAATACCTCGACGTGTTTCGAATTATGAGTAACTTACAAGTAACGTGTGTCAACGATCGCGTAACGTGCCTACAACTTATGACCAGCGTATGCGGAACGTGTGAGTCATACGCTGGCATACGTCGAAAAATTTCAAGCTTGTTAAAATTTGCGACGACCTCGGGCATACTACGACGTATGCCAGCTACTACGACATATGCCAGGGTGCTCTTAACGTATACAAAACTTACCCATAACGTATTCGATGTGTGCCAGCGTTTTAGACAAATTTTTCATACATCGGCATACGCTGGCTAAATCGTCAAGGTGTGACAGGGCCTTAAAGGGCTAAAAGAGGGCAGAGGGTGCAAAACCAAAAAGGAGGCAATAGAATACAGAGGCCACGATCTCTCTCTTTTTT
>CM068966.1:54026374-54038311 GCA_035128595.1 Eptatretus atami
CACCCCCCCCCCATGCCATACTCATGATCTCTTCTACCACAATTACTCCTATTCCCAAGCACTCCCTTTTTCAGGTATTGTGATCCCCCCCCCTCTCAAACACCTCTTTTCATTTGTTAGTTTGTTGGTTGGTTTCTTCATTTTTTGTTTCTTTCCTGTTTCTCTTCCTCTTCTTCCTGTGTTTCATTTAGCTTGTGTACATCCTTCTCCCTCCCCTTTATCACACAATCATATCGACTCTGTTGTGTGTTTCACCCTTTCCATTTTGTTCTAGCTCTTCCATGAGTCTCAATCATGCATCCAAAAAAAACACATTGCACTCACGTGTTAAGTTTCTGATGCACTCCCGCATTAATTTTTGCCACAGCTGTAAATATCAATATTCTTGATTTTCGCTGTTGTCTAAATAACCCACTTGATCAGGTGATCCAATTGTATGTGAATATATCAATCGTACATGAGCCATGGATTCTGTCTCACATGTTGGTAAACCGCATAATAAGAAGCAGCAGCTTCTTCGCTCACTGCAGATCTCGATAAAATCACAAACTGGTCCAACACGTGGAACATGTCTTTCAAATCTGGACAATCTCACACTCTCACTATGTCTCTTCGAAGGACCATTTAGAAAACCCCCATCCACTTTCTCAACAATCCTCTGGAAGAAGTCCTTTCTTTCAAGCTTCTGGGTCTCACTATCTGCCATGACCTTTCCTGGGAAGCCACATTTCAAGCCTCGCCTCCAAAGCCAGTCGCCGACTGGGAATCCTCCGTCGTGCAAAGTCCTTCCTCGGCCCACCTGAGCTCCTGACCACTTAAAAAGCTTTTGTCCGCAGCCTGATAGAGTACTGCTTCCCCTCTGGGCTGGTGCTCCTGCCTCCCCACCTTTCTCGGCTTCACGCCGTAGAAACCAAGGCATTTCGGATCATTGGCATCTCCCCAATGAGGCTGAGTCTTTGGGCCTCTCACTAACACCGCAGGTTGGTCGGTGTTCTTTCTGTCTTCTACCGTCTCCTCTTCAGCCTCGCCCCCCCCCCCTGCTATCTCTGCGATTTGCCCCACCACATTCCACAGGGCGCTCAAGGTCCGCCAACAACCCCCTTCTGGTAAAACTACCAAAATCACTCTTTTGGTATTAATATCACCTTCACTCTTCATTCCTCTTTTTTTCTCCCTTTGGAATAAATCCTCACTCTATTCATTCCCATTCTTCCCTCCAGGCCTTCGAAACAGCTGTTCACCACCACCTCTTATCATCCCCCATCCAAATCCTCGATCTTTTCTACCCCGATAATCCACCCAAGCCCACCTCCTTCAAATTCCCTGCTTTCCTTCCTGAAAGTCCTGTAATGTCCATCTTGTATACCCCGTGTTCCCCGTCCATCCCTCTCCCTTCCACAGATCTCCTAAGGTCTCTGTTCCCCACTGTTTTGTCCTTCCCCTCCCTCCCTCTTGTCTCATGCCCCCTTGCTGTGTGTTGTGTGTTAGCTCTCACACGAGCCTCGAAAATGTATACAAAAAATAAAAATAAAATCCTCAAAGAACAACAGTCTGTCTACCACTCAGACAATTGTTCCCACAAATGCAAACCAAAAACCGGAAGGCACGTGCGATCGGCGGAGAAATCAACGTGTGGAGCATGACGAGCGCTCCCCCATCTCCAATGGATATAAGTCCTGCTCATGCGCACACAGCCATTGTGCAGCATTACAGCCAGGAGGTAAGATGGAATTTAAACGACGATTGTGGTCTCATTGGTTAGATGTTTATACGGTATGCCCTCCTGACGTGGGTAAATAAGCCTGAAATCCAGATAGGTGACTCCGTTTGATATTTCCTCAATGGTGGCCATAAAATCTCTGTCTTTGACATGAGTGGCCAGGCCGATTTTCCGGTTCGGAGGTAACGCTTTGGTGTGTGGATGAGCAAGACTTTCATCCATTGGAGATCAGGGGAGCGCTCTTCACGCTCCACACACATGTTGATGTTCTCACGCTCCACACATTTTGATGTGTGTGTGTGTTGTGTGTGTGTGTGTGTGTGTGGGGGGGGGGGGGTGTCGAAAATTGGGTTCACTCAACCCACAGGTCATCATGACATCACACCACCACACGTGAGCTCCACTGTGAACCCAACTGGGCATTAACAGTGACAGCTCTTGGGCCGGTTGAATGCCAAAAGAGCGGCATTATTGCAAACGAAAGTTTCAACCTCGGGGATCATCAGCACAGCATATAGCGCCCTTACCGTGTGCCATGGCTGAGGCATACATGTAAAGCTGAACCCTCACCTGTGTACAGCAACATGACAGTGAGTCCCATCATACCGCAAATCCAAATTCTCTAAGTGCGTGTAGTAATACCAAAGGCAATTGTTCACGTGGCAGGCGACACTTGTTAACATATCGAACAGGAATTGCTATGATGCGACTCGTCGTGCCACTGTATGCAGGGTTGATGTATATTTATAAACATGTGGCAATTTTACGAACGCAATATTGTTAATGGCAGCTAAGGCTCGGCTCAGGGCCTCAACAACATTCATATATCATGGACCTCGAAATACAGGAATAAGGAATGAAAGAAGTGAAAGGAATTTCAACCTGGTATTAAAATTAGAATGTCCTTTATTTCTTTCACAATAAATGTTGCTTCTCCATGCAAGGCAGACATAGCAAATGGCCCCTCCAAAAGAAAAGAAAAAATCAAGATATAACATTTATTGATAACATAATATATATTTATACATATATTAGCTACAGGTAAAAGTGAATATCTTGTACATAGAACTTAAAAATAAGCAAAATTTGCATTTATACATGAAGGGATAATGGATGAGAGTGGGACGTATTTCAAAACAAAAACTGGGCCCTGTCTCCATGTTAGCAAAACTATGTGAAATGCAGGTCTGACCATGAAACAAGCATGCATGGAATGTTTAAAAACTTTTCCTTCTCCTCCTTTTGATATTCCAACTTCCTTCCCAACCATGGATGAAGCTTTCTGCTCTCGATGGAATGTCCAAAAATAAAAAAAAGCTAGAGGCTTCGGTTCCCTCTGCGAGGTACTCAGGGTGACCACAGAACCGCGCTGTAGTGTAATGTATCAAAAATGCTTTGGTGTTGCTTCTCTTCAGCCTCCCGGCACGATTTGTAGTAATAATTCATAACCATTACAATAACAACAATAATTATAATAATAATCTCAGATATTCAACTCGTGCAGCCCAAACATCAGAGGGCACAAGGCACTCGAGCTGCCAGGTTTCTAGAGCGAAGAAATACAGAAAGCGATCGATTATCGATTTTATTTCCTGTAAACATCTGCTACAAATGAACAATATGAAAAAAGGAACCAAAAGATTATGCATAAACGCTTTGCTCAGTTTGATTCCCAAGTTTGCGTTTGATGGGGTGCGGCCGTTAGGCTCAAGGCACACATTTTAACGTGTGCAGGGAACGCTCAAGATTCCTTTTTTGTGACTTTGTGTTATATGCGTGTCCGTTGGTCCCCAAACCAAACTCACGAGGACGTGATAGGTTGTTACGACTTCTTCAATGGTTGGCACCTCTTTGAGGAGGGAACATCTTAAGGCAGAGGAACGGTCGCTTGGATCCTCCGTCATAAAAAACAACAACATATAACACAAAACACTCCAGTTTACATATTTTTTTTCATAAATCCACCTGGATGGTGGACAAACTTTGGAGATTTTTTTTTCTCCAAGGACAAACCGTTGTTCACAGAAGGCGGAAGCATGTGCTGTTTTGCAATTGCACAATAGCGTGGTTAAGTTCATGGATCATATGAAACACGGTTAACATAATTGTACAGAAGAGCAAACAGCTTTGGAAAAGGACACGAGGCGTTTACAGGATGAGTCGAAAATAAGCTTGCAGAAGTGAGGAGCGTCCTGTAGTGGAAACTAACCTCATAATTTCTATGATGTGAGAATGTGGCGGCGGGACGCTGTTTGGTATGGTCAGCGCACCATGGGGAAAGGAAGCTCCAGTCGGAGAAAATCGTAGCACATGCACACATATTGCTCGGAGTGAAAGGCTTATGGTACCTTTGATATGGAAACTTTGACAAATGAGACATGGTGCGAAGGATGACTCCACATCCGTTGAAAAGTTAAGTGCAGAATTGTAAGATTTCATTTGAAATTATGCTTCACCTTCGCACATCCCAACACCGCTCTCGTCAACGACATCACACATGCTGTAGCACCAGTTTCAGAAGATAAATTACGCAAAAAATATTGTGACAAGCAAGACATCTCTTCAGTGCAGGAGAAAGAGATCCAAACTGCTAGAAAGACTTTGAACATGGTGAGGAAAGACTTGCATGCAGGTATAACAAGAATGTAGGTAAAACAGAAGGGCCGTGCATCGCTAAATGACGTGAGCGGAATCGAGTCAAAACATTCAGATTGGATCCGATGAAAAGAAAATGAACGGTTTTCTCACTTTCATGTTTGCGTCTCCATCATGTTCCGTATCAAAGGTACAATTCTTGTGATTTGAAATCAGGAATGACTTAACCGTCAAACGCCTTTGTTGGAAGGTAGAGCATGATGAAAGGCCATATAAAATTTATCCACCCACTAAATATGGCAGAGAGCACAACACCTCCCAAAGGACGTTCATATACTCATGATTGTTGTGTCTTTTCGATTATAATTCAATTAAAAATGTTTTTTAATAGGCTCGCATATAACTGAGCTCAACATCGGAAACAGCATGGGTGACGAAAGTATACGAGCAAAACGGATGGTGACCGAGTATTTGGCTGGCACGTGCTGCCGCAGGGCAGTCCAGGAGTTAACACCACATGGAGGAAACGAAATGCGATATTGGTCTCGGACCTTTATAAAAAAGGGTCACAAACAAGATGAGGGGATAAAAACGGATCGATTACAGATGTGGCAACAGTAAGGGCTAGGAACAGCAGCAGCGGTAGTTAGCGTCAGCGACAAGTACCTCGAGAATATAAATTTGCAAATCTATAGTTCACGCACGAAAGGAGGGTAACAAGTAAATTATACGAGACGGAACAATATTATGAAAATATATGCACACTGTGCAACTCGCCAATTGCACTGTCATTGCCACGCGATAATTTCGAGGTGTCTTTGTAGGATGGCATGGCCTCGTAAATTATAACAAAATAACTCCCAACCTTGAATAATTATCCTCCTCCAATCAAACACTTTTCCCATCTCGCTCAACCCTGACTGATGGGTTTGGCAGAGTATTTAAATGTGATCATTCTCAGCCTTTCAAATTAGCCAAAGGGCAGGGTGGCCTTTAACAATGCCCCAGGCACTGGTGGCAAAAAGGTTAAAAATACAAAATATCAATATAGATATTGATATCAATAAAAATGCTACAGGAGACTGCCTTGTTCTTGGACCTACTCTTTGCCTGGATGAGGTGAGGTGCGGTGGACAGCCAATTTCAGCAGCAAAGCAGGGCCAGTCGATGGCTCACCTCAAAGTTGAAGACTGATGAAGATGGAACTATGATCACCAAATGGCCATACTTCAGTTCGATAACAACTCTTACTCCACTTGCATCTCACTTTTCCAATTCAAGCCTCGACTATTGTTGCACATTCACCTCACCATGGCTTGCTCAAGTGCAGGTTACATGATGAACAGTTGCATAATGAACGCATGAAGAGGGAACAAGCCCCGAAGCTGAAGAGAAGCAGCGCAGCGAATCGCTCATCCCCGGCAGCCGTGCCCTATCTTCACCGCCATCCGCACTGGAGGTTGAGAGTCCGCAGTCGCTGCCATCGGACTCCCCACCACGGCTACATTCTCCTTCCGACGTAGCAAGAAGTGACTGGCAGGCTGGACGGGCCGGCCATCTCGGCTCCGCTTGCTCCTCCACAAAGACGCACGCGTACACACGGAAACGGTACTCACAGTTGTAGTACAGACCGACTGCCTGGAATGAAGTTTGGCTACCCTTGTACACCTGTTTACAAGGTTGGAGAAGAAACATAAGAGTCCTTTATGAAAAAAAAATGAACTCAAATAAGCTCCAAATACAGATCAAGCTGACACTCTTACCCATCTGTCATCTCCTCTTTCCTTTCCCTCACTATCCATTCTCAACTTCAGTATATCTCTCTATTTCTGTTGGCATTCTTGCATAAAAGTGTAGTACAAAGCTGAATTAATTGTTCCTGACGTATGCACAAACACGAGTAGATTAAAATAAAATACAAGCAGCAGACAAATGACATCTGCAATAAGCATTCCAGAAATAGTCTCATTAGCAATAAAAAACAAGGAGAAAAAGCCGTAAAATGTCATCGCCCCTGTGGTTTTAGTAATTTTGCTGTACGGAGTTAAAGGGCTAGCCATATTTACAGATTTATGTGTATGCGCAACTGACTTGAGTGGTCATGTGAGATGGAAGATTGCGTATGATTGGGTTATTCGGTCATGACTATCAATGATGTGGCTCATGTAGTTATATTGTGTAGAATAGTTTGTCAAGTGACATGTATTCGATGTTTTCTATTGGGAATGTAAGTTTCGCACAGAAGGCATTCAATGTTCATATATTTTGGGGAGACATACGAAATTACACAAACAGTCTAACATTTAATAATATTTATTTACGTATAAAATAAATTACATAACTGTAGACAATAGAAAATGATCATTCAGTTGAAAATGCTGTCTGAATCAGTTTTTGTAAACTGTACTTAATTAAAGGTGGTTGGGTGAAATTGAAAAGAATAATCATTTTTTTTTTTCCATGACAGATGTTTCATGGTATAGGTATGAAAAAAAATAGATATAGCAAGATCGGTAAATGCATGTCTGAAATATGGTTGAGGACTTGTTCAATACCGTTTTGTTTTTTTACAACTAAAATGGCCGCCAGTCTCCCAGTCGGCAATCTTTGATCAGATCGCAAAATAAAGTGAGGTGCACACGTATGCCATCACGTGCTGTGCTTGTACCAAGTTTGAACAAAATCGGAACAGCGCATGTCCGAGAAATGGTTGGGGACACGTTTAAGTAACGAAATGACTGTCAGTCGACCATCTTGGATGGTTACCATGGATGGTATATGACCATCTTGGATCTGATCTTGAAAGAAAATGATGTGCATATGTAAGCATAATTCATTATCTGTGTGCAAAAGTTTGAAGAAGATTGGTAAATGCTTGTCTGAGAAATGGTTTAGGAAGTGTTCAACATCGGGTTTTTACAGATAAAATGGCCACCAGTTGGCTATCTTTGATCGATTTGCGAAACAAAATGATGTGCATACGTATACTATCATGTATTGCCTTTGTGCCAAGTTTAACAAAATTGGTCCATACATGTCCAAGATATGGCTGCAGATGGATGGATGCACGGACGGACGAGACCCAACCACAAGCCCTAGTTTCGGACTAAGTCCAATGGGGGCTAATAATACAACAAACATCAATAATTATTTCAAATAATAAACCAATAGGATAGAATATAAAGGTGGAAGGAAGCAAAGTAAAGAAGTGAAACTTGGATATACTTCCTTTAAGCGAGCTGCGTGTCCATACCTGTCTGAAATCCAAGTCTCGAGAGCTGCAGACTTGCAAGCAATAGATTACAGGTTCTCCTACCACCCCAGTCACCGGGTCCCAGTGGATCTGGCACCGTTTCCTTCAAGTTGAGCAACGCGGGGTGCTGGAATAGGGCAGGGAGCAATTGCAGGCAATAATGATAAAGAAATGAGATTTCCCTTCAAGTAGCATTTCCAACAGGGTGGCCATTTCTGATGATGTCTCTCTATTTCATTCAGACACTCAGTTAAAAGTTCACTGTCCTAATGTTCATGAAGTGTTGCCCACCTTTATGATCAAGCCTATTTCTTTTCACTGCAATCTTTAATTTGCTAACACCACTGCATCGAGCATGGATGGTATATGCACCAACCTGGATGCACCAACCATGTACCAACCTGCATGTGCCAACCTGGATGTACCAACCAACATTTTTTGATTCTTCTTCCAATTTTCAATTTTTTTCAATTATATATTTTCCGGTTATTTAATTCTTCTTTTTTCTTTCATTATGAGACAGCATTCAAGTGCTAGCAATTGGCTATACCTAAAGCCATCAAACAATCGCTGATCGCAGCCCTCAAAAGCTCATAGAAAGATCATTGATAAAAAGAGGCATGCAGGAGACAGGTCAGAACGCTGAGGGACACCACTGTTAGTACAAGAGGAAGGGAGAGGTTGAGAACCATCAACAATTCCGGAGATAGAACGGCCAAGAGAGAAGCTAGCTATGAGAGAGCAGAGTGAAGGAGGAAAGCCGAAAGAAGTGAGCTTGGAGATCAGATGCCACACTGTCAAAATCTTTTGAGATATCATGGGCGACAACAAAGGATTCCTTAAAGTGTCTCAGAGAAGAAGACCAGACATTTGTAATATATAGAAAACGATATCACATGTAGATCTCACCTTGTGGAATCCATACTGATGGTCAGAGAGAAGACTGAGATTCAAGATGCTTGATGAAATGAGAATTGAGAAGACGTTCAAAGACTTTGGAACTAGTAGAAGTCAGAGCAATAGGACGGTAGTTGGAAGGGTTTAACGATCACCCTTCTTTAAGATAGGCTGTGCTAATGCAGGTTTCCAGGAAAGAGGAAAAGTTTGGTTTTTAAACAGAAGCCAAATAAACGAGCAAGGCACACCTGTACACTTGCTAATTTATAAACTATTTTGAGCGGTTTATAAACGAGCAAGCACAGGTGCAAGTTCTGAAGCACACTCCTTCATGATACGAAGAGGAATGGCATCTAATCTGTACACCCTTGCTTATTTCCAGAGAGAGAAGTACTTTTTTGACTATGAAAAGAGATTATAGGGAGAGGCATAGGATTGGTAAGGGGTGCATCAGGGGTGGTGGGATGTTAGAGTCATCCAATGTGGATTGCAGGAGAAAAGAGAACCAAAAAGAGTTGCTTTGTCAGTTGGAGGAAAAAAGGCGAAGGAAAGGGAGAGCAAAATAAGTTGTTGGAGATACTCTTGGCTAAAGACCAGAAAGGCCTATTAGTGAAAGAAGAGGAGAGGTTGTCACACTTCTTTGGATAAAGGAATGCTTCGCCTCATAATAACATATTTGCAATGATTTGAGTGGAGATGAAGGCTGAATGTGAGACAGAGGAAGAAGACTTTTTCCAGGTCCGATATGCCACATCCCTTTGCAAGAATCACTGCAGAGCAGGGACAGTTGAACCAGGAATTTAAAGAAGAAATATTCTGAAAGAGAAGGTGATATAACCTTCCATCCTTCAACAATAACTTCAGCCATATGCTCTGCAGAGACAGAGGATCACTCGAGGAGAGGCAGTAATATGTCCAAGGAAAGTCAAAATGAATTTCCTGAAGCAGTCCAGTCGGCGCTATTAAAGTGCCAATACTGGCATTTCGAGACATCAGCCAGAGGAGGAGGAGTGGTAAGTAAAGAGACATTTGTAATCGGAGATGACCACCAATTGGAGATGACATAGTGCAGCTATAACCTAATGGATTGGAGGTGAAAAACAGGCCCAGAGTATTGGAAGAGTAGTCGTGACGATCTGGAATATGGGTAGGATGGCTGATAAATTTGCTCCATATCATTAAGAATGGAGAATGTGAGAGCTTCAAACCGCCACACCCCCACCCATATGGGTGGAGATTTCAACCACTCTCTGTGGTGTACAGTGCCTTTCAATTTTTCACCTTTTGTTGCATTATAGCCTGGAATTACATTGCATTGAATCAGACGTTTTCCACCTTTATTAATAAATTAATTAAAAATACAAAACTAGAATTCTTGGTTGGATAAGTTACACCCACCTGAGTTAATACTTGGTGGAAGCACCTTTGACAGCAATCACAGCTTGTGAGTCTGTTGGGATAGGTGTCTACCAACTCCACACACCTTGATTGGGTAATATTTGCCCATTCTTCTGTACAAAACTGTTCAAGCTCAGTGAAGTTGCGTGGGAGCGTTGATGGACAGCAATCTTCAAGTCGTGCCACAGATTTTCGATTGGATATAGGTCGGGGTCTCTGACTGGGCCAATTCAGGCATTTATCTTTTGTTCCTTAGCCTCTCCAGTGTAGCTTTGACTGTGTGCTTTGGGTCGATGTCATGCTGAAAGGTGAAACTTCCGTCCCAATTTCAGCTTTCATGCAGAGGGCAGCAGGTTTTTCCTCTGGGATGTTTTCTGTATTTTGCTCCATCCTTTTTCCCTTTTATTCTGACAAGTGCCCCAGTCCTTGCTGATCAGAAACATCCCTATAACATGATGCTGCTACCACCATGCTTCACATTAGGGATGGTATTCTTTGGGTGATGTGCTGTGTTGGGTTTGCGCCAATGGAAGGTTTTGCATTTAGGCCAAAAAGTTCCATCTTGGTTTTGTCAGACCGCAAAAGTTTTGGCCGCATGGCTTCAGAATCTCTGGAGTGTTTTTTTGCATACCTCAACGGGACTCCAGGTGGGCTTTTTGATTGATGGCTTTCCTTCTTGCAACCCTATTAGACACACCAGACTTGTGAAGTGCTTGGGATATTGTTATCACATGCACGCAGTGACCAGTCTTTGCCCTAAAGGCATGTAGCTCTTTCAAAGTTGCCATTGGCCTTTTGGTGGCTTCTCTGATCAGTCTCCTCCTAGCTTGGTCATCCAGTTTGAAAGGATGGCCTGATCTCGGCAGGGTCTTGGTGGTACCATACGCCTTCCACTTCTTAATGATTAACTTGACTGTGCTCCAAGGATAATCAACACCTTGAAATATTTTTATACCTATCCCCTGATCTAAGACTTTCCACAACTTTATCCTGGAGGTCTTTTGAAAGCTCCTCTTCGTGCTCCTGGTTGAGTCTTTGCTGTGAAATGCACTACGTAGTGGAGAAGCCTACAGGAACAGCTGATTTTATTCCTGAAATAATCAGAATCACGACAATTTAACACAGGTGGAGGCCAATTAACTTGGTATGTGATTTGAAGGTGTTGGTTACACCTGAGCTAATTTACAACTGCAATTATAAGGGAGGTAGACACTTATCCAACCAGATATTCTAGTTTTGTATTTTTAATTATTTTCGAATTCGTAGAATTTGTTTTTGACTTCGAAGTTTGGGTTACGATGTGAAATAAAGGTGGAAAAAGTCTGATTTCATGCAGTTTAATCCCAGGCTATAAGGCAACAAAAGGTGAAAAATTTGAAAAGGGGTGGTAGACTTTCTGTAGCGCTGTACATGAAGAAGTCTTCTAAGTCGAGCACTTCATTCTTGAGTGTGAGAGGATGTCACGGCCTCATGGCAGGAATTTAGATATACTGTATATCAAAGTTGTGAAGTTTGTAGAGGTGAGGAGAATAGTAGGTGAAACAGAGAAAAACAGTTGTGATAGTTGGCAGACCAAATCTTAAGCCAGATGATGTCAACTTGTGGAGATTCAAGGCCAACTAGGCATACAACAGGTGTGTTGATGTTGGAATAAGCACAGACTACTCTTTTGAAGCAGAATCATGAGTGAAGGTATCAAACCTATCAAGGTTATCACGAGTGAAGGTTTGTTGAAATGTGAAAGATTCATGAGAACATCATTTGACAGTTGGGTCTCTGAGAGAAGCATGATGCAGCAGAATCTGGATAATAAGTGATATGCACCTATTATTAGATTTAGGGAGCCATAATCTGGGGAAGTGGTGAACAGCTGTCTTGAAGCCGTGGAGGGAAGAATGGGACTGAGCAGACTGGGGAAGTTGGTTCCACGGGTGAGAGAAAAGAGGAAAAAATGAGTAGAGCTGAGCAGTGAACCTGGATTTTGGGATTTTACCAAGAAGAGAGTTATACTGGAAGACCATGTGCACCCTGCTGAAACCTCGGAGGTAAAGGCCCTGTCACACCTTGACGTTTT
>CM068966.1:54038336-54058737 GCA_035128595.1 Eptatretus atami
GGCTTTCATCGTTGTACTTTGCGGTTGTCCTCAAATTTTAGCATGCTTGAAATTGTACGACGTATGCCAGCGTATGACTCACACGTTCCACTACGCTGGCCATAAGTTGTAGGCACGTTATGCGATCGTTGACACACGTCGACACACGTTACTTGTAAGTTACTCATAAGTCGAAACACGTCGAGGTAATGATTAGCGTACCCGAAACTTATTTATAACCTATGAGTAACGTGTTGTAGGCACGTTACACGATCGTTGACACATGTCGAGGCACGTTATGCGATCGTTGACACACGTCGAGGCACGTTACTTGTAAGTTACTCATAAGTCGAAACACGTCGAGGTAATGCTTAACGTACCCAAAACTTATTTCTAACCTATGAGTAACGTGCTTTGAACCTATGTGTAACGTACCTCCAACGCATATTGACGTATGTAGACGTATTTGATTGACGTCTTCCGGACGACCACAGAACTTACTGAACGTGTTCTAATTTACAGCTACTGTATAATGGCGTATTGGCAGCGTTTAAAAAAACAAAAAAAAACAACAATAACTTCCGATATTTCGTCACGTGCCGTTACATCACGTCCGATTGCCTCTTCAGTTTGCTCATGTCTTATTCTTAGTTCCTCTCTGTGAATATTTTCTGTTTGAGGATATTGTCACGTCGACGTCGAAACTTAAAAGCAAATGTCCGAATACATTTTAAAATTCGTGATAGACTAAAAAAAATAATAATAAAAAAACAACAACAACAACAACTTCAGATATTTCGTCACGTGCCTTCACGGAGCCAAGGAGAAAAAAAAATGTGCCTTGACGGAGAAAATAAGTTTCGGGTATGCTAAACATTACCTCGACGTGTTTCGACTTACGAGTAACTTACAAGGAACTTGTGTCGACGTGTGTCAACGATCGCATATCGTGCCTACAACTTATTCCCAGCGTAGCGAACGTGTGAGCCATACGGCGAGAACGTCGTAAAATTTTCAGCACGCTTGAAATTTCAGACGTACGAGACGTACCACGAAATATGACAGCATACTTCATCGTTTTTCAGCGTGCTCTTAACGTATACACAACTTACCCATACGTATTCGACGTGTGCCAGCTTGGTTCGGCAAATTTTTCAAAGGTCGGCATACGCTGGCTAAATCGTCAAGGTGTGACTGCGTGGTTGACACTTTCAATTTTCAGGCGGTTATGATTAAATCGGCGTGCGGCAGGTTTTTAACAGGCTACGCCACGAGTTCGTCGGCGATACGTGCAGCTCGCTATGCCTAAGTTAAACTATCGTTGGGCATAGGTTGTGAACGCTGACACAGGCTAAGCATTCGTTGTATAAGTTATCTATAAGACAACGAACGTTCTGTGCCCGTTACTAATATGTTATGCATACGACCAACACGTTATGAATACGACCAAAACTTTAAAAAAACATCAAAATTTCAGCGTACGCCAACGTTTTACATACATTTTTATACGTTGCCATGCGCGGCTAAATCGTCAAGGTGTGACAGCGCCTTAACACTTGTGTTCGGTCTGGGCCCAGTTGTGTATGTTCTGCCAGATGGAACAAGGAACTTTGACACAGAATACAGAATGCCATTTGGCCCATCACGCCTACACTCTATCAACACATTACATCAATCTATCAGATAATTTATTAATTTCACTGGGGGGGTGGAGGGGTTGAGAGGTTTTGTGTGATGGATGCACATATTAAAGAGGAAATATGTTTTCTTTGGGAGAGTGGGATAAGGTATGCGATGTTTAATAATCACCCCTACCTGCATCTGCCCCAGCCATGATCTTTCAGCAAGACCATATTTCAAAGGTGGCCTCAAAAGACAGCCGCTGACTGGGCATTGTTCGCCATGCAAGACCTTTGTTTGGCCAATCTGAACTTTAACAACCTACAAGGCCTTCATTCGCAGCTTGACCGAGTACTGTTCTCTCCTTTGGGCTGGTGCCCCTACTCACACATTGCCTGCCTTGATGCAGTGGAAAGCAAGAGCCTCAAAATCATTGGGATCTCCTGCGAGAAGCTGAGTGCTCGGCTTGTTACTTTCCAATTACAGGCAGGACGGTGGCCTCTGTATTCTATTGCCTCCTTTTTGGTTTTGCACCCTCTGCCCTCTTTTAGCCCTTTAAGGCCCTGTCACACCTTGACGATTTAGCCAGCGTATGCCGACGTATGAAAAAATTTGTCTAAAACGCTGGCACACGTCGAATACGTTATGGGTAAGTTTTGTATACGTTAAGAGCACCTGGCATATGTCGTAGTACGCTGGCATACGTCGTAGTACGCCGAGGTCGTCGCAAATTTTAACAAGCTTGAAATTTTTCGACGTATGCCAGCGTATGACTCACACGTTCCGCATACGCTGGTCATAAGTTGTAGGCACGTTACGCGATCGTTGACACACGTTACTTGTAAGTTACTCATAATTCGAAACACGTCGAGGTAATTTTTAGCGTCAGTGTTCCAGATTCCCTGTTTTTTTTTTTCTTCGGATGACGGTGATGTTGACACTTCGATTCTAGTGCGGTTATAATATAATATAATTAATAGGCTGCCGCTCAACGATTTAAATCATAACCGCACTAGAAATTGAAGTGTCAACATCACCGTCATACCGAAGGAAGGAAGGAAAAAAAAAAACCAGGGAGTCTGGAACATGGACGCTAAACATTACCTCGACGTGTTTCGACTTATGAGTAATTTACAAGTAACGTGTGTCGACGTGTGTCAACGATCGCGTAACGTGCCTACAACTTATGGCCAGCGTATGCGGAACGTGTGCGTCATACGCTGGCATACGTCGAAAAATTTTCAACATGCTGAAAATTTGTCGATGTACTACGACATATGCCAGTGTGCTTCAGCGCGGCTATTAACGTATACAAAACTTACCCATAACGTTTTTGACGTTGCCAGCGTATTCGGCAATTTTTCATACGTCGGCATACGCTGGCTAAAAGGTCAAGGTGTGACAGGGCTTGACACTTCGATGTCTAGTGCGGTTATGATTTGAATCGCGAGCCGCAGCCTTTTAATAGGCTACGCCGCGTGGTCGTCGGCGATATGCTGCCGCGCGCTATGCATAAGTTAGACTACGTTGGGCATAGTGTGAAGCCGACATCACGCTCAGCATTCGTTGATAAAGTTATCTATATGTTATCGAAACGTTCTGTGTACGTTACTAATATGTTATGCATACGTCCAACTCGTTATGAATACGTCCAAAACTGGGGAAAAAACATCAATAGTTCAGCGTATGCCAGCGTTTTACATACATTTTAATACCTTGCCATACGCTGGCTAAAACGTCAAGGTGTGACAGGGCCTTTACCTCCGAGGTTTCAGCAGGGTGCACATGGTCTTCCAGTATAACTCTCTTCTTGGTAAAATCCAAAATCCAGGTTCACTGCTCAGCTCTACTCATTTTTTCCTCTTTTCTCTCACCCGTGGAACCAACTTCCCAGTCTGCTCAGTCCCATTCTTCCCTCCACGGCTTCAAGACAGCTGTTCACCACTACCCCAGATCACCCCCCCCCCCATCCATACTCATGATCTCTTCTACCACAATTACTCCATTCCCAAGCACTCCCTTTTTCAGGTATTGTGATCCCCCCCTCAAACACCTCTTTTCATTTGTTAGTTTGTTGGTTGGTTTCTTCATTTTTTGTTTCTTTCCTGTTTTCCTCTTCCTCTTCTTCCTGTGTTTCATTTAGCTTGTGTACATCCTTCTCCCTCCCTTTATCACACAATCATATCGACTCTGTTGTGGTGTTTCACCCTTTCCATTTTGTTCTAGCTCTTCCATGAGTCTCAATCATGCATCCAAAAAAACAACAATTGCACTCACGTGTTAAGTTTCTGATGCACTCCCGCATTAATTTTTGCCACAGCTGTAAATATCAATATTCTTGATTTTCGCTGTTGTCTAAATAACCCACTTTGATCAGGTGATCCAAATTGTATGTGAATATATCAATCGTACATGAGCCATGGATTCTGTCTCACATGTTGGTAAAACCGCATAATAAGAAGCAGCAGCTTCTTCGCTCACTGCAGATCTCGATAAAATCACAAACTGGTCCAACACGTGGAACATGTCTTTAATCTGGACAATCTCACACTCTCACTATGTCTCTTCGAAAGGACCATTTAGAAAACCCCCATCCACTTTCTCAACAATCCTCTGGAAGAAGTCCTTTCTTTCAAGCTTCTGGTCTCACTATCTGCCATGACCTTTCCTGGGAAAGCCACATTTCAAGCCTCGCCTCCAAAGCCAGTCGCCGACTGGGAATCCTCCGTCGTGCAAAGTCCTTCCTCGGCCCACCTGAGCTCCTGACCACTTAAAAAGCTTTTGTCCGCAGCCTGATAGAGTACTGCTTCCCCTCTGGGCTGGTGTCCTGCCTCCCACCTTTCTCGGCTTCACGCCGTAGAAACCAAGGCATTTCGGATCATTGGCATCTCCCGCAATGAGGCTGAGTCTTTGGGCCTCTCACTCAAACACCGCAGGTTGGTCGGTGTTCTTTCTGTCTTCTACCGTCTCCTCTTCAGCCTCGCCCCCCCCCCCTGCTATCTCTGCGATTTGCCCCACCACATTCCACAGGGCGCTCAAGGTCCGCCAACAACCCCCTTCTGGTAAAACTACCAAAATCACTCTTTTGGTATTAATCACCTTCACTCTTTCATTCCTCTTTTTTTCTCGCCTTTGGAATAAATCCTCACTCTATTCATTCCCATTCTTCCCTCCAGGCCTTCGAAACAGCTGTTCACCACCACCTCTTATCATCCCCATCCAAATCCTCGATCTTTTCTACCCCGATAATCCACCCAAGCCCACCTCCTTCAAATTCCCTGCTTTCCTTCCTGAAAGTCCTGTAATGTCCATCTTTGTATACCCTGTTCCCCGTCCCATCCCTCTCCCTTCCACAGATCTCCTAATCTCTGTTCCCCACTGTTTTGTCCTTCCCACTCCCTCCCCTCTTGTCTCATGCCCCCTTGCTGTGTGTGTGTTTAGCTCTCACACGAGCCTCGAAAATGTATACAAAAAATAAAAATAAAATCCTCAAAGAACAACAGTCTGTCTACCACTCAGACAATTGTTCCCACAAATGCAAACCAAAAACCGGAAGGCACGTGCGATCGGCGGAGAAATCAACGTGTGGAGCATGACGAGCGCTCCCCCATCTCCAATGGATATAAGTCCTGCTCATGCGCACACAGCCATTGTGCAGCATTACAGCCAGGAGGTAAGATCGGAATTTAAACGACGATTGTGGTCATCATTGGTTAGATGTTTATACGGTATGCCCTCCTGACGTGGGTAAATAAGCCTGAAATCCAGATAGGTGACTCCGTTTGATATTTCCTCAATGGTGGCCATAAAATCTCTGTCTTTTGACATGAGTGGCCAGGCCGATTTTTCCGGTTCGGAGGTAACGCTTTGGTGTGTGGATGAGCACGACTTTCATCCATTGGAGATCAGGGGAGCGCTCTTCACGCTCCACACATGTTGATGTTCGTCACGCTCCACACATTTTGATGTGTGTGTGTGTTGTGTGTGTGTGTGTGTGTGTGGGGGGGGGGGGGTGTCGAAAATTGGGTTCACTCAACCCACAGGTCATCATGACATCACACCACCACACGTGAGCTCCACTGTGAACCCAACTGGGCATTAACAGTGACAGCTCTTGGGCCGGTTGAATGCCAAAAGAGCGGCATTATTGCAACGAAAGTTTCAACCTCGGGATCATCAGCACAGCATATAGCGCCCTTACCGTGTGCCATGGCTGAGCATACATGTAAAGCTGAACCCTCACCTGTGTACAGCAACATGACAGTGAGTCCCATCATACCGCAAATCCAAATTCTCTAAGTGCGCTGTAGTAATACCAAAGGCAATTGGTTCACGTGGCAGGCGACACTTGTTAACATATCGAACAGGAATTGCTATGATGCGACTCGTCGTGCCACTGTATGCAGGGTTGATGTATATTTATAAACATGTGGCAATTTTTACGAACGCAATATTTAATGGCAGCTAAGGCTCAGGCTCAGGGCCTCAACAACATTCATATATCATGGACCTCGAAATACAGGAATAAGGAATGAAAGAAGTGAAAGGAATTTCAACCTGGTATTAAAATTAGAATGTCCTTTATTTCTTTCACAATAAATGTTGCTTCTCCATGCAAGGCAGACATAGCAAATGGCCCCTCCAAAAGAAAAGAAAAAATCAAGATATAACATTTATTGATAACATAATATATATTTATACATATATTAGCTACAGGTAAAAGTGAATATCTTGTACATAGAACTTAAAATAAGCAAAATTTGCATTTATACATGAAGGGATAATGGATGAGAGTGGGACGTATTTCAAAACAAAAACTGGGCCCTGTCTCCATGTTAGCAAAACTATGTGAAATGCAGGTCTGACCATGAAACAAGCATGCATGGAATGTTTAAAAACTTTTCCTTCTCCTCCTTTTGATTTCCAACTTCCTTCCCAACCATGGATGAAGCTTTCTGCTCTCGATGGAATGTCCAAAAATAAAAAAAAGCTAGAGGCTTCGGTTCCCTCTGCGAGGTACTCAGGGTGACCACAGAACCGCGCTGTAGTGTAATGTATCAAAAATGCTTTGGTGTTGCTTCTCTTCAGCCTCCCGGCACGATTTGTAGTAATAATTCATAACCATTACAATAACAACAATAATTATAATAATAATCTCAGATATTCAACTCGTGCAGCCCAAACATCAGAGGGCACAAGGCACTCGAGCTGCCAGGTTTCTAGAGCGAAGAATACAGAAAGCGATCGATTATCGATTTTATTTCCTGTAAACATCTGCTACAAATGAACAATATGAAAAAAGGAACCAAAAGATTATGCATAAACGCTTGCTCAGTTTGATTCCCAAGTTTGCGTTTGATGGGTGCGGCGTTAGGCTCAAGGCACACATTTTAACGTGTGCAGGGAACGCTCAAGATTCCTTTTTTGTGACTTTGTGTTATATGCGTGTCCGTTGGTCCCCAAACCAAACTCACGAGGACGTGATAGGTTGTTACGACTTCTTCAATGGTTGGCACCTCTTTGAGGAGGGAACATCTTAAGGCAGAGGAACGGTCGCTTGGATCCTCCGTCATAAAAAACAACAACATATAAACACAAAACACTCCAGTTTACATATTTTTTTTCATAAATCCACCTGGATGGTGGACAAACTTTGGAGATTTTTTTTTCTCCAAGGACAAACCGTTGTTCACAGAAGGCGGAAGCATGTGCTGTTTGCAATTGCACAATAGCGTGGTTAAGTTCATGGATCATATGAAACACGGTTAACATAATTGTACAGAAGAGCAAACAGCTTTGGAAAAGGACACGAGGCGTTACAGGATGAGTCGAAAATAAGCTTGCAGAAGTGAGGAGCGTCCTGTAGTGGAAACTAACCTCATAATTTCTATGATGTGAGAATGTGGCGGCGGGACGCTGTTTGGTATGGTCAGCGCACCATGGGAGGAAGCTCCAGTCGGAGAAAATCGTAGCACATGCACACATATTGCTCGGAGTGAAAGGCTTATGGTACCTTTGATATGGAAACTTTGACAAATGAGACATGGTGCGAAGGATGACTCCACATCCGTTGAAAAGTTAAGTGCAGAATTGTAAGATTTCATTTGAAATTATGCTTCACCTTCGCACATCCCAACACCGCTCTCGTCAACGACATCACACATGCTGTAGCACCAGTTTCAGAAGATAAATTACGCAAAAAATATTGTGACAAGCAAGACATCTCTTCAGTGCAGGAGAAAGAGATCCAAACTGCTAGAAAGACTTTGAACATGGTGAGGAAAGACTTGCATGCAGGTATAACAAGAATGTAGGTAAAACAGAAGGGCCGTGCATCGCTAAATGACGTGAGCGGAATCGAGTCAAAACATTCAGATTGGATCCGATGAAAAGAAAATGAACGGTTTTCTCACTTTCATGTTTGCGTCTCCATCATGTTTCCGTATCAAAGGTACAATTCTTGTGATTTGAAATCAGGAATGACTTAACCGTCAAACGCCTTTGTTGAAGGTAGAGCATGATGAAAGGCCATATAAAATTTATCCACCCACTAAATATGGGCAGAGAGCACAACACTCCCAAAGGACGTTCATATACTCATGATTGTTGTGTCTTTTCGATTATAATTCAATTATAAAATGTTTTTTAATAGGCTCGCATATAACTGAGCTCAACATCGGAAACAGCATGGGTGACGAAAGTATACGAGCAAAACGGATGGTGACCGAGTATTTGGCTGGCACGTGCTGCCGCAGGGCAGTCCAGGAGTTAACCGCACATGGAGGAAACGAAATGCGATATTGGTCTCGGACCTTTATAAAAAAGGGTCACAAACAAGATGAGGGGATAAAAACGGATCGATTACAGATGTGGCTACAGTAAGGGCTAGGAAACAGCAGCAGCGGTAGTTAGCGTCAGCGACAAGTACCTCGAGAATATAAATTTGCAAATCTATAGTTCACGCACGAAAGGAGGGTAACAAGTAAATTATACGAGACGGACAATATTATGAAAATATATGCACACTGTGCAACATCGCCAATTGCACTGTCATTGCCACGCGATAATTTCGAGGTGTCTTTGTAGGATGGCATGGCCTCGTAAATTATAACAAATAACTCCCAACCTTGAATAATTATCCTCCTCCAATCAAACACTTTTCCCATCTCGCTCAACCCTGACTGATGGGTTTGGCAGAGTATTTAAATGTGATCATTCTCAGCCTTTCAAATTAGCCAAAGGGCAGGGTGGCCTTTAACAATGCCCCAGGCACTGGTGGCAAAAAGGTTAAAAATACAAAATATCAATATAGATATTGATATCAATAAAAATGCTACAGGAGACTGCCTTGTTCTTGGACCTACTCTTTGCCTGGATGAGGTGAGGTGCGGTGGACAGCCAATTCAGCAGCAAAGCAGGGCCAGTCGATGGCTCCACCTCAAAGTTGAAGACTGATGAAGATGGAACTATGATCACCAAATGGCCATACTTCAGTTCGATAACAACTCTTACTCCACTTGCATCTCACTTTTCCAATTCAAGCCTCGACTATTGTGCAATTCACCTCACCATGGCTTGCTCAAGTGCAGGTTACATGATGAACAGTTGCATAATGAACGCATGAAGAGGGAACAAGCCCGAAGCTGAAGAGAAGCAGCGCAGCGAATCGCTCATCCCCGGCAGCCGTGCCCTATCTTCACCGCCATCCGCACTGGAGGTTGAGAGTCCCGCAGTCGCTGCCATCGGACTCCCCACCACGGCTACATTCTCCTTCCGACGTAGCAAGAAGTGACTGGCAGGCTGGACGGGCCGGCCATCTCGGCTCCGCTTGCTCCTCCACAAAGACGCACGCGTACACACGGAAACGGTACTCACAGTTGTAGTAAGCAGACCGACTGCCTGGAATGAAGTTTGGCTACCCTTGTACACCTGTTTACAAGGTTGGAGAAGAAACATAAGAGTCCTTTATGAAAAAAAATGAACTCAAATAAGCTCCAAATACAGATCAAGCTGACACTCTTACCATCTGTCATCTCCTCTTTCCTTTCCCTCACTATCCATTCTCAACTTCAGTATATCTCTCTATTTCTGTTGGCATTCTTGCATAAAAGTGTAGTACAAGCTGAATTAATTGTTCCTGACGTATGCACAAACACGAGTAGATTAAATAAAATACAAGCAGCAGACAAATGACATCTGCAATAAGCATTCAGAAATAGTCTCATTAGCAATAAAAAACAAGGAGAAAAAGCCGTAAAATGTCATCGCCCCTGTGGTTTTAGTAATTTTGCTGTACGGAGTTAAAGGGCTAGCCATATTTACAGATTTATGTGTATGCGCAACTGACTTGAGTGGTCATGTGAGATGGAAGATTGCGTATGATTGGGTTATTCGGTCATGACTATCAATGATGTGGCTCATGTAGTTTATATTTGTAGAATAGTTTGTCAAGTGACATGTATTCGATGTTTTCTATTGGGAATGTAAGTTTCGCACAGAAGGCATTCAATGTTCATATATTTTGGGGAGACATACGAAATTACACAAACAGTCTAACATTTAATAATATTTATTTACGTATAAAATAAATTACATAACTGTAGACAATAGAAAATGATCATTCAGTTGAAAATGCTGTCTGATCAGTTTTTGTAAACTGTACTTAATTAAAGGTGGTTGGGTGAAATTGAAAAGAATAATCATTTTTTTTTTCCATGACAGATGCTTTCATGGTATAGGTATGAAAAAAAATGATATAGCAAGATCGGTAAATGCATGTCTGAAATATGGTTGAGGACTTGTTCAATACCGTTTTGTTTTTTTACAACTAAAATGGCCGCCAGTCTCCCAGTCGGCAATCTTTGATCAGATCGCAAAATAAAGTGAGGTGCACACGTATGCCATCACGTGCTGTGCTTGTACCAAGTTTGAACAAAATCGGAACAGCGCATGTCCGAGAAATGGTTGGGGACACGTTTAAGTAACGAAATGACTGTCAGTCGACCATCTTGGATGGTTACCATGGATGGTATATGACCATCTTGGATCTGATCTTGAAAGAAAATGATGTGCATATGTAAGCTATAATTCATTATCTGTGTGCAAAGTTTGAAGAAGATTGGTAAATGCTTGTCTGAGAAATGGTTTAGGAAGTGTTCAACATCGGGTTTTTACAGATAAAATGGCCACCAGTTGGCTATCTTTGATCGATTTGCGAAACAAAATGATGTGCATACGTATACTATCATGTATTGCCTTTGTGCCAAGTTTAACAAAATTGGTCCATACATGTCCAAGATATGGCTGCAGATGGATGGATGCACGGACGGACGAGACCCAACCACAAGCCCTAGTTTCGGACTAAGTCCAATGGGGGCTAATAATACAAGCAAACATCAATAATTATTTCAAATAATAAACCAATAGGATAGAATATAAAGGTGGAAGGAAGCAAAGTAAAGAAGTGAAACTTGATATACTTCCTTTAAGCGAGCGGTGTCCATACCTGTCTGAAATCCAAGTCTCGAGAGCTGCAGACTTGCAAGCAATAGATTACAGGTTCTCCTACCACCCCAGTCACCGGTCCCAGTGGATCTGGCACCGTTTCCTTCAAGTTGAGCAACGCGGGGTGCTGGAATAGGGCAGGGAGCAATTGCAGGCAATAATGATAAAGAAATGAGATTTCCCTTCAAGTAGCATTTCCAACAGGGTGGCCATTTCTGATGATGTCTCTCTATTTCATTCAGACACTCAGTTAAAAGTTCACTGTCCTAATGTTCATGAAGTGTTGCCCACCTTTATGATCAAGCCTATTTCTTTTCACTGCAATCTTTAATTTGCTAACACCACTGCATCGAGCATGGATGGTATATGCACCAACCTGGATGCACCAACCATGTACCAACCTGCATGTGCCAACCTGGATGTACCAACCAACATTTTTTGATTCTTCTTCCAATTTTCAATTTTTTTCAATTATATATTTTCCGTTATTTAATTCTTCTTTTTTCTTTCATTATGAGACAGCATTTCAAGTGCTAGCAATTGGCTATACCTAAAGCCATCAACAATCGCTGATCGCAGCCCTCAAAAGCTCATAGAAAGATCATTGATAAAGAAGAGCATGCAGGAGACAGGTCAGAACGCTGAGGGACACCACTGTTGTACAGAGGAAGGGAGAGGTTGAGAACCATCAACAATTCCGGAGATAGAACGGCCAAGAGAGAAGCTAGCTATGAGAGAGCAGAGTGAAGGAGGAAAGCCGAAAGAAGTGAGCTTGGAGATCAGATGCCACACTGTCAAAATCTTTTGAGATATCATGGGCGACAACAAAGGATTCCTTAAAGTGTCTCAGAGAAGAAGACCAGACATTTGTAATATATAGAAACGATATCACATGTAGATCTCACCTTGTGGAATCCATACTGATGGTCAGAGAGAAGACTGAGATTCAAGATGCTTGATGAAATGAGAATTGAGAAGACGTTCAAAGACTTTGGAACTAGTAGAAGTCAGAGCAATAGGACGGTAGTTGGAAGGGTTTAACGATCACCCTTCTTTAAATAGGCTGTGCTAATGCAGGTTTCCAGGAAAGAGGAAAAGTTTGGTTTTTAAACAGAAGCCAAATAAACGAGCAAGGCACACCTGTACACTTGCTAATTTATAAACTATTTTGAGCGGTTTATAAACGAGCAAGCACAGGTGCAAGTTCTGAAGCACACTCCTTCATGATACGAAGAGGAATGGCATCTAATCTGTACACCCTGCTTATTTCCAGAGAGAGAAGTACTTTTTTGACTATGAAAAGAGATTATAGGGAGAGGCATAGGATTGGTAAGGGGTGCATCTAGGGGTGGTGGGATGTTAGAGTCATCCAATGTGGATTGCAGGAGAAAAGAGAACCAAAAAGAGTTGCTTTGTCAGTTGGAGGAAAAAAAGGCGAAGGAAAGGGAGAGCAAAATAAGTTGTTGGAGATACTCTTGGCTAAAGACCAGAAAGGCCTATTAGTGAAAGAAGAGGAGAGGTTGTCACACTTCCTTTGGATAAAGGAATGCTTCGCCTCATAATAACATATTTGCAATGATTTGAGTGGAGATGAAGGCTGAATGTGAGACAGAGGAAGAAGACTTTTTCCAGGTCCGATATGCCACATCCCTTTGCAAGAATCACTGCAGAGCAGGGACAGTTGAACCAGGAATTTAAAGAAGAAATATTCTTGAAAGAGAAGGTGATATAACCTTCCATCCTTCAACAATAACTTCAGCCATATGCTCTGCAGAGACAGAGGATCACTCGAGGAGAGGCAGTAATATGTCCAAGGAAAGTCAAAATGAATTTCCTGAAGCAGTCCAGTCGGCGCTATTAAAGTGCCAATACTGGCATTTCGAGACATCAGCCAGAGGAGGAGGAGTGGTAAGTAAAGAGACATTTGTAATCGGAGATGACCACCAATTGGAGATGACATAGTGCAGCTATAACCTAATGGATTGGAGGTGAAAAACAGGCCCAGAGTATTGGAAGAGTAGTCGTGACGATCTGGAATATGGGTAGGATGGCTGATAAATTTGCTCCATATCATTAAGAATGGAGAATGTGAGAGCTTCAAACCGCCACACCCCCACCCATATGGGTGGAGATTTCAACCACTCTCTGTGGTGTACAGTGCCTTTCAAATTTTTCACCTTTTGTTGCATTATAGCCTGGAATTACATTGCATTGAATCAGACGTTTTCCACCTTTATTAAATAAATTAATTAAAAATACAAAACTAGAATATCTTGGTTGGATAAGTTCCACCCACCTGAGTTAATACTTGGTGGAAGCACCTTTGACAGCAATCACAGCTGTGAGTCTGTTGGGATAGGTGTCTACCAACTCCACACACCTTGATTGGGTAATATTTGCCCATTCTTCTGTACAAAACTGTTCAAGCTCAGTGAAGTTGCGTGGGAGCGTTGATGGACAGCAATCTTCAAGTCGTGCCACAGATTTTCGATTGGATATAGGTCGGGGTCTCTGACTGGGCCAATTCAGGCATTTATCTTTTGTTCCTTAGCCTCTCCAGTGTAGCTTTGACTGTGTGCTTTGGGTCGATGTCATGCTGAAAGGTGAAATTCCGTCCCAATTTCAGCTTTCATGCAGAGGGCAGCAGGTTTTTCCTCTGGGATGTTTCTGTATTTTGCTCCATCCTTTTTCCCTTTTATTCTGACAAGTGCCCCAGTCCTTGCTGATCAGAAACATCCCTATAACATGATGCTGCTACCACCATGCTTCACATTAGGGATGGTATTCTTTGGGTGATGTGCTGTGTTGGGTTTGCGCCAAATGGAAGGTTTTGCATTTAGGCCAAAAAGTTCCATCTTGGTTTTGTCAGACCGCAAAAGTTTTGGCCGCATGGCTTCAGAATCTCTGGAGTGTTTTTTTGCATACCTCAACGGGACTCCAGGTGGGCTTTTTGATTGATGGCTTTCCTTCTTGCAACCCTATTAGACACACAGACTTGTGAAGTGCTTGGGATATTGTTATCACATGCACGCAGTGACCAGTCTTTGCCCTAAAGGCATGTAGCTCTTTCAAAGTTGCCATTGGCCTTTTGGTGGCTTCTCTGATCAGTTCCTCCTAGCTTGGTCATCCAGTTTGAAAGGATGGCCTGATCTCGGCAGGGTCTTGGTGGTACCATACGCCTTCCACTTCTTAATGATTAACTTGACTGTGCTCCAAGGATAATCAACACCTTTGAAATATTTTATACCTATCCCCTGATCTAAGACTTTCCACAACTTTATCCTGGAGGTCTTTTGAAAGCTCCTCTTCGTGCTCCTGGTTGAGTCTTTGCTGTGAAATGCACTACGTAGTGGAGAAGCCTACAGGAACAGCTGATTTTATTCCTGAAATAATCAGAATCACGACAATTTAACACAGGTGGAGGCCAATTAACTTGGTATGTGATTTGAAGGTGATTGGTTACACCTGAGCTAATTTACAACTGCAATTATAAGGGAGGTAGACACTTATCCAACCAAGATATTCTAGTTTTGTATTTTTAATTATTTTCCGAATTCGTAGAATTTGTTTTTGACTTCGAAGTTTGGGTTACGATGTGTAAATAAAGGTGGAAAAAGTCTGATTTCATGCAGTTTAATCCCAGGCTATAAGGCAACAAAAGGTGAAAAATTTGAAAAGGGGTGGTAGACTTTCTGTAGGCACTGTACATGAAGAAGTCTTCTAAGTCGAGCACTTCATTCTTGAGTGTGAGAGGATGTCACGGCCTCATGGCAGGAATTTAGATATACTGTATAGTCAAAGTTGTGAAGTTTGTAGAGTGAGGAGAATAGTAGGTGAAACAGAGAAAAACAGTTGTGATAGTTGGCAGACCAAATCTTAAGCCAGATGATGTCAACTTGTGGAGATTCAAGGCCAACTAGGCATACAACAGGTGTGTTGATGTTGGAATAAGCACAGACTACTCTTTTAAGCAGAATCATGAGTGAAGGTGATCAACACCTATCAAGGTTATCACGAGTGAAGGTTTGTTGAAATGTGAAAGATTCATGAGAACATCATTTGACAGTTGGGTCTCTGAGAGAAGCATGATGCAGCAGAATCTGGATAATAAGTGATATGCACCTATTATTAGATTTAGGGAGCCATAAGCGTACTACGACGTATGGCAGTGTTTTTCAGCGTGCTCTTAACGTATACAAAACTTTCCCATAACGTATGCGACGTGTGCCAGCGTTTTAGACAAATTTTTCATAAGTCGGCATACACTGGCTAAATCGTCATGGTGTGACAGCGCCTTTACCAATGTTAAAATGGTGCAAAGTCGGTTGGTTGGGAAAAGCTTTCTTGTTCAATTTGCTAAGTATGAGCATGTGTTAAAGTGTTTAACAGAGTCGTAGAGACTTTCATTGATTGCTTTTTTTTTTTTATCAGAAAATGATTATTTACTCTGAGACTCAAACCTGAAATCGAGAAAACTATGCTTTCAGCTTTGAAACGATTTAACAAAAAAGAGATGAAGAATACGGAACTTTTGAAAATAACATATTCTGCCCCCAGAATGCTCGGCACGCACTTGCAGAAATCCCAGGAAATGGCGGTGTTCAGGGCATCATCAAGTTTATCGTGTGTGGGAGACAAGGATTGTTACCTAAAATGGCTCACAAAACTTCTGAAAGAAGCTGAAAATACTTGAAAAAGTACCTGCAAGAAAGGACTGTGCCTCCAAACAACGAAAGTCTTGGAGAACTTTCTCAGCTTGCCAAGCGGGAAGCTGCTCGTACTGCAAACTCCCAACCACGTGGGCCGGTGTAAGGCCCGAGTGGATGGGTGGTGTGCTACATACATAAGCTCCTGATGCTACACAACATCCTGCTCCACAAACTCCTGACCACGTGAGTGTAAGGCCCGAGTGGATGGGTGGTGTGCTACATACATAAACTCCTGATGCTACGCAACATAATGCTACACAAACTCCTACCAGTGAATGGACTATGTTTCTGGATCAAATGCTCTGAACACCGATGGGAAGGACATATCTGGGGCTTGTGAATGTGCAGGGTGAATCAAGATGATATCTCATATACTCTATTATGCGGTTTTACCAACATGTGAGACAGAATCCATGGCTCATGTTACGATTGATATATTCACATACAATTTGGATCACCTGATCAAAGTGGGTATTTAGACAACAGCGAAAATCAAGAATATGATTTTACAGCTGTGGCAAAAATTAATGCGGGAGTGCATCAGAAACTTAACACGTGAGTGCAATTGTTTGTTTTTTGGATGCATGATTGAGACTCATGGAGAGAGCTAGAACAAAATGGAAAGGTGAAACACCAACAACAGAGTCGATATGATTGTGTGATAAGAGGGAGGGAGAAGGATGTACACAAGCTAAATGAAACACAGGGAAAAGGGAAAGGAAAACAGGAAAGAAACAAAAATGAAGAAACAACCAACAACTAACAAATGAAAGAGAGTGTTTTGAGAGGGGGGGGGGATCACAATACCTGAAAAAGGGAGTGCTTGGAATGGAGTAATTGTGTAGAAGATGATCATGAGTATGGATGGGGGGGGGTGATCTGAGGAGGTTGGTAACAGCTGTCTTAAGCCGTGAGGGGAAGAATGGGACTGAGCAGACTGGGGAAGTTGGTTCCACGGGTGAGAGAAAAGAGGAAAAAATGAGTAGAGCTGAGCAGTGAACCTGGATTTGGGATTTTACGAAGAGAGTTATACTGGAAGACCAGTGCACCCTGCTGAAACCTCGGAGTAAAGGCCTGTCACACCTTGACGTTTAGCCAGCGTATGGCAAGGTATTAAAATGTATGTAAAACGCTGGCATACGCTGAACTATTGATGTTTTTTCCCAGTTTGGACGTATTCATAACGAGTTGGACTTGCATAACATATTAGTAACGTACACAGAACGTTTCGATAACATATAGATAACTTTATCAACGAATGCTGAGCGTGTTGTCGGCTTCAAACCTATGCCAACGATAGTCTAACTTATGCATAGCGCGCGGCAGCATATTCGCCGCGACCACGCGGCGTGGCCTATTAAAAGGCTGCGGCTCGACGATTCAAATCATAACCGCACTAGACATCGAAGTGTCAAGGCCCTGTCACACCTTGACCTTTTAGCCAGCGTATGCCGACGTATGAAAAATTGCCGAATACGCTGGCAACGTCAAATACGTTATGGGTAAGTTTTGTACGTTAATAGCCGCTGAAGCACTGCATACGTCGTAGTACATCGACAAATTTTCAGCATGTTGAAAATTTTTCGACGTATGCCAGCGTATGACGCACACGTTCCGCATACGCTGGCCATAAGTTTAGGCACGTTACGCGATCGTTGACACACGTCGACACACGTTACTTGTAAATTACTCATAAGTCGAACACGTCGAGGTAATGTTTAGCGTCCAGTTCCAGACTCCCTGGTTTTTTTTTTTCCTTCCTTCCTTCGGTATGACGGTGATGTTGACACTTCAATTTCTAGTGCGGTTATGATTTAAATCGTTGAGCGGCAGCCTATTAATTATATTATATTATAACCGCACTAGAAATCGAAGTGTCAACATCACCGTCATGCCGAAGAAAAAAAAAAACAGGGATCTGGAACACTGACGCTAAAATTACCTCGACGTGTTCGAATTATGAGTAACTTACAAGTAACGTTTGTCACAGATCGCGTAACGTGCCTACAACTTATGACCAGCGTATGCGGAACGTGTGAGTCATACGCTGGCATACGTCGAAAAATTTCAAGCTTGTTAAAATTTGCGACGACCCGGCGTACTACGACGTAGCCGACGTACTACGACATATGCCAGCGTGCCTTAACGTATACAAAACTTACCCATAACGTATTCGAGTGTGCCAGCGTTTTAGACAAATTTTTCATACATCGGCATACGCTGGCTAAATCGTCAAGGTGTGACAGGGCCTTAAAGGGCTAAAAGAGGGCAGAGGGTGCAAAACCAAAAAGGAGGCAATAGAATACAGAGGGCACCGTCCTGCCTGTAATTGGAAGTAACAAGCCGAGCACTCAGCTTCGTCGCAGGAAGATCCCAATGATTTTGAGGCTCTTGCTTTCCACTGCATCAAGGCAGGCAATTGTGAGGTAGGGCACCAGCCCAAAGGAGAGAACAGTACTCGGTCAAGCTGCGAATGAAGGCCTTGTAGGTTGTCAAAGTTCAGATTGGCCAAACAAAGGTCTGCATGGCGAACAATGCCCAGTCAGCGGCTGTCTTTTGAGGCCACCTTTGAAATATGGTCTTGCTGAAAGATCATGGCTGGGGCAGATGCAGTAGGGTGATTATTAAACATCGCATACCTTATCCCACTCTCCACCAAGAAAACATATTTCCTCTTTAATATGTGCTCCCATCACACAAAACCTCTCAACCCCTCCACCCCCCAGTGAAATTAATAAATTATCATAGATTGAAGTGTAATGTGTTGATGAAGTGTAGGCGTGATGGGCCAAATGGCATTCTGTATTCTGTGTCAAAGTTCCTTGTTCCATCTGGCAGAACATACACAACTGGCCCAGACCGAACACAAGTGTTAAGGCGCGTGTCACACCTTGACGATTTAGCGAGCAAGTGCAACGTAAAAAATGTATGTAAAACGTTGGCGTACGCTAGAATTTTGATGTTTTTTTAAAGTTTTGGTCGTATTCATAACGTGTTGGTCGTTGGATAACAATTAGTAACGGGCACAGAACGTTTCGTTGTCTTATAGATAACTTATACCAACGAATGCTTAGCCTGTTGTCAGCGTTCACAACCTATGCCCAACGATAGTTTAACTTTAGCTAGCGAGCTGCACGTATCGCCGACGAACTCGTGGCGTAGCCTGTTAAAACTGACCCGCACGCCGAATTCAATCATAACCGCCTGAAAATTGAAAGTGTCAACGCACCAGTCACACCTTGACGATTTAGCCAGCGATGCCGACCTATGAAAAATTTGCCGACCAAGCTGGCACACGTCGAATACGTTATGGGTAAGTTGTGTATACGTTAAGAGCAACTGAAAAACGATGAAGTATGCTGTCATATTTCGTGGTACGTCTCGTACGTCTGAAATTCAAGCGTGCTGAAAATTTTACGACGTTCTCGCCGTATGCTCACACGTTCCGCTACGCTGGGAATAAGTTGTAGGCACGATTATGCGATCGTTGACACACGTCGACCAAAGTTCCTTGTAAGTTACTCGTAAGTCGAACACGTCGAGGTAATGTTTAGCATACCCGAAACTTATTTTCTCCGTCAAGGCACATTTTTTTTTCTCCTTGGCTCCGTGAAGGCACGTGACGAAATATCTGAGTTGTGTTGTTGTTGTTTTTTATATTAATTTTTTTAGTCTATCACGAATTTTAAAATGTATTCGGACATTTGCTTTAAGTTTCGACGTCGACGTGACAATATCCTCAAACAGAAAATATTCACAGACGAGACTAAGAATAAGACATGAGCAAACTGAAGAGGCAATCGGACGTGATGTAACGGCACGTGACGAAATATCGAAGTTATTGTGTTTTTTTTGTTTTTTTTAAACGCTGCCAATACGCCATTATACAGTAGCTGTAAATTAGAACACGTTCAGTAAGTTCTGTGGTCGTCCGGAAGACGTCAATCAAATACGTTCTACATACGTCAATATGCGTTGGAGGTACGTTACACATAGGTTCAAAGCACGTTACTCATAGGTTAGAAATAAGTTTTGGTACGCTAAGCATTACCTCGACGTGTTTCGACTTATGAGTAACTTACAAGTAACGTGCCTCGACGTGTGTCAACGATCGCATAACGTGCCTCGACATGTGTCAACGATCGTGTAACGTGCTACAACACGTTACTCATAGGTTATAAATAATTTCGGGTACGCTAATCATTACCTCGACGTGTTTCGACTTATGAGTAACTTACAAGTAACGTGTGTCGACGTGTGTCAACGATCGCATAACGTGCCTACAACTTATGCCAGCGTAGTGGAACGTGTGAGTCATACGCTGGCATACGTCGTACATTTCAAGCCTGCTAAAATTTGAGGACAACCCAAAGTACAACGATGAGCGCAGACGTACTACGATTCGCTATGGCTGTCCGGATTGAAAGACATGTTCCACGTGTTGGACCAGTTTGTTATTTTATCCAAATCTGCAGTGAGCGAAGAAGCTGCTGCTTGCCGGTTTGAGGGATGACCGATGGTACGGCAGTGGGTGGAGTCATCAGCAAAGAGATAAATGGATTTTCCAGAGAGTTGGAGAGATCATTGAT
>CM068966.1:54059431-54091344 GCA_035128595.1 Eptatretus atami
CCGGTGTGGGTAACCTCTCACCTGTCATGGCACTCAGCAAAGCTTTCTGCCCACTCAGTTGAGAACTGATTGAATTCGTCATTTCTCTGACGGATCCAACCAATTGATACTCTTTCTCTTCTGGATCTTGATTTGACAAATTTCCCTGAAAATATCTGCTGTACTTCCTCCGCTCCATCGTTCTTCTGACCTACGGCTTGTCAAAGTGGAATCTCTCTGGCTGTTATCAGAGAACACTCAGCGCCCGTCGCGGTCTGGCATTTCACTCAATGCTGATGGCCGGGTCTCCAAGCAGCCATCAAACTATAGACTGGTTCCCATCGCTACTTTCTCCAACATCCATCATCCTGGGAATTCTTTCAAGAAACTTGCTCTCCCTCATCACATATTATCCCTCTCGTCTTCAGTTGTCTATCCTTTCTCCCGCCCTTGGTTCACTGAAGCTTGTGGCGAGGCGTGGTCCTGAAACCTTTGCCTTTACCTCATGAAAGCAAACCCAACTGAGGATAATCCAGTTTCTTCCAAAAGCTCGGAACACGTTGCATCTACCCTCAGTAGAGCCAGAAACCAACATCTTCTAAGCTCATCTGAACTCTCAAACTCTCTCCCACGTCCAATCCTGGTGGGTGTTAATCTTATCTGTTTCTGGTGTATTTCCTCCTCATCCCTCCTTACTTCAAAATGGCCCGCAAATATGTGGCATACTGCACATGAAAGGCTGAATGCCTAAGACTCGGTGTTTCGCATTGAAACTATCGTGTCCGAAACCATCACTTATGTACCCACCTACCCAGTCGCATCCAACTGTCCCTGGACTCTGTGTCCTTTACCCGACAAGTGGAAGTGCTGTCAAACCAACTCAGAATTTGCAACCACGGCAATCAGCCCCGTGTCCTAAAAACCTGCTCTTTGCTCTTGCTCACACTCTCTCTGTCTACTTCACTCCTCTCATTTGCCTTGTCCAACGGTTATTTGCATCTGCTTGGACATCACAGCAACATTTACTGCCTGCATAAAAAAGGTGCAAAGAACAGATCCTGCAATCTACAGACCAAATCGTCCTTCTCCAATCATTCAGCACGTGTATGGAAATCCATCCATCGCTTCAGACATTAAATCCTTCCTTTTTCCAATGCCAATTTCGATCATCAATTTGGTTTTAACCAGGTCACTCTACCTAGATCATGCTGGCTTCTGCTCTCAACATGAATGGAGGTGCTCAATCAGACATTGAAATCCAGAGCATATCCTCGACATATCGTGTGCTTTTGAACGGTCTGGCAACCCTGCCTGCTCACGCAAGATTCTCTTCCTATTCGTATCCAAGGCCATCTCCACTCATGCTCGCAGACTTCTCTCCTGGTCGCAGTGTATCGTGTGGCCCTAATTGGAGTTCTTTCATCCCTTCTTCTCGTCCCTGCCTTGTCAGGTTCAGGTTCGATCTGTTGGACCTGCTACAGGTCCGATGTAAAACCTGTACAATCCCTGTCCAATGGCGGGTTTGTCGCGACTAAACGTCTCCCCCCACGACAGGTTTTCTGGTGAGAGGGTGTTTGGATATGGAACCACCAGCAAGGATATAAAACAAACCTGTCAAAGGGCGGAGGAGCCCCTTGTGAGCAACGGCCCTCCATATCTAGTGCCAACTGTGTCTGCGGACGTCCTCCTGCAGTTGGTTTATTTTTTTATTAGGCAGGTTTGGTGGTAGGATTTGCACTCCGGCCACCTGTACACAACCCTTCATTCCGCAAAAACACAAAAACGGCAAAAAATCTGAAAACCCACTCCGTGGAAGTAACTCTGTGCAGCTTTCCTCGCAGGGCAGCCTCACCGGATGATCGGGATTGGGGCAAAGCCTCCTGGGACCCCACAATCTTTGATGATAGGAGGGGAAACTACGGGGTAACATCCTGGGTCAGATGCGGAGAGAGTGTGTCGGAGTGGTGCTGAGGTGTCGTCCACAAACGGCGGTCTCCTTGGGTTAACCTGAGGCGGTCCCTTCGGTGGGTGCCTGGATGTCTATCCTAAGAGAGGATGGATCTACCTGTCCTCGTATCACTGAGCTCAACGCGTTCTTGGCACATCGGGCATTTGCAGCTCTCCTGAGGTTCGGAGACCGATTGGCGGCGAGATAATGGGGTGGTTACAACCTACTATTGGTCTGGTCGCTCTGCAATGGTTACCATACCAAGAGTGCCTGTAGCTGTTCCAATAGCTACGCCCAATGATAATTGAGGTAACACCGGTCAACGAGCGTATGATAGATAAGGATTCGTGCACTCCTTAGGTGTCATTTCCCTGGTCTCTGTTTATGCTCCGACTGAAGGCGATTGATCTCACCGTGAAGATGCATTCTAGCGCCACGCTCGAGTCTGATGGTTGATCAGTGGCCCCAACGAGATACACCTAGTCTTGGGTGGATTTCAATTGCATCGACTGAACTGATATGGGATAGGTTATTGAGGTTGTGTTGGTCCATGGGTCAGGAACTATGACACAGAACTAGCACAAGTTCTTGACTTTGGCAAGAAGTCATGGACTTAGGGTGGATGGTTCATGGTTAGCGCCCATAAGCTCATCGCTGACTTTCGGTATTCTAATCGCTGGCGTGTGGAAAGAGATTGCATGTCTCATGATGACGGCGTTGGAGGATGATCCAAGACTGCAAGGGGTCTACCGGAGTGCTCAGTTTCCCATACTGCTCCCACAGGCTTGTTGTAGCAAACTCTAAAGCTGCACCTTAAATCCTCGAGAATGGGTACCTCCAGCCTAGGCTGGATGTTGGCAAGTCTCAGGGATGAGGAGTAGCTGAGGAGTTTGCGACAAGGCTGAGTGGACACTTGGGGGCTGGGTGCTTTGGGGTCCTGAGAGTGTGGAGTGCCTTCAGACCACGTCCTTGATGTGCGGTGGATTGTCTTCGGAACTCACCGCAAGGGCAGAGAAGAGTTTATGTCTCTCATAGGGACTTGGATACCATTGACCAGAGTCGCGGGCAGGCTGATAGCACGAGCTGAGCTGTTCAGGAGCTTGAGGCGTAAAACTGTAGGGCACTGAGGGTGGACAAGGAGGCTATGTGCCGAGGAACTGTGAGGGGGTAAGCTATCACGCTGTGTGAACAGGTGATTCTCGTCCGCCTACAGGGGAATTCGTGCATTGCGTTCCATCACAAGCCCATCCTCGGAGCACTGGCAGTTAGAGCAAGAGAGTGTAGGCTCTTGACAGAGGAGTCTGAAGTGAAGGCCCGCTTGGGCCGGTTAACTTGGAGCGGTTGTACAGGCGATCCCCTCAGCTGTTCGAGTTTGGACGTCAGGGTGTTACAGTCCCTGTTGCTGACCCTCGAACAACTGTGGTCCACCTTGCGCTTGTGGAAACACGGGCTGCGGTGAACAGTGAAACGGGGCAAAGCTTCCAGGATCTGGTGGCATCCATGCGACTTCTCCAGGCCTGGTGGAAAGTGACTGCACTCGTGTCGTTGCATGCAGTTTTGTGCTCTGCTGGAACACAGGCATCATCCCAACCGATTGGAAGAGGGCCTGTTGTTCTCTCTGGAAAGGAAGGGTGATCGCCAAGACTGAACAACTACCGAGGGGTGACGCAGCTCAGTGCGGGCAAGGTCTTGCTTCGGATAATTTGATAGGGTTGCCACATCTGCTGAGCACCACGTCCAGAGCAGCAGGCTTTACACCAAAGATGGTAACGATTGACCGTATCCTTGCTCTTCGTGTCACTCACGCGACGCAGACGAGAGTTTCGGCGGGGCTGCTTGCAGCTATGTTGATCTCTTGTAAAAGCGTTCGATTCAGTGAATCGGGATGTCCTCTGGAGGATTCTTGGTCTTCGTGGGGTGCCAACCAAAATGAATCATGATGTCTGGAACTCTACTCTGGTACGAGAGTGCCGTGAAGTGTGGTGGTACCATTCTGACTTATTTTCCAGTTTTACTGGAGTTCGTACAGGGGTGTGGTAAGCTGGCCCCAACTTTTCAGCATCTGTATGGATGGATTTAGGGAGGTGACGGAGAGATCAAGCTGCGCGTGCATCGTTTGGGAAATGTAAGATCATCGGACCTTGATTTGCAGATGATGCAGTCATCTTTGCAAAGAGACTTTAATATCCTTTTTGGGGGGCCCTCGAGGGCTAATGAGGAAGTCGAGCCGCTGGGATTACGGGTTCTTGCTTGGTCAACAACAAGATCCGGCTATTCGGTGACATTGATGCTGCTGTCCTGTCCTGTGGTCTGTTTGTGGTAGGATGTTTAGAGGTCGTGAGAAGATTCACTACCTTGGCAGTGATATTCAGTTCCTGCCTGGCTGTGAGTCAGAGGTAAATAGACGTCTGGGTCGGTGGGAAGTCATGATTCACTGGATATGGGGTGTGGCGCTGCCGTAACCTGTGCGCGGAGGACGAAAGTCCAGGTCTTCAGGTCTTGGTCTCCATCTTGCTCTCCATGATGCGAGATCTTGGACTCTGACCAGAAGGATCTGAGACGGATGACTTAAATTCCTTTGGGTACCAGGTCTCTTCGGAGAACCTTGCTTCGCTGGTCGGATTTGTGGTCCAACGAGCGTTGCCGGAGAGAGACTCGGATGAATTGTTACCTGCATAGTCCGTGAGCGTCAGTTGCGGCTGTATGGCTTGGCTGTTTTCTGGTGCTGACCTGTACGCGATTCCTTCAGCGAGGGAGTCTCAATGAGTGGATGAGGCCAGTGGGCCGACCACCGTGCCTCGTGGTTGCAGCAGTTGACATTCATCTCACAGGAGATGGGATGGCCTGGCATCTGACTGGGGGAATGGCCAGACGGAGATGCCCTGATAACCGCGAAAGTAGGACGTCAGCGCGTGCTGTTCGGAACATTGCTCCCATACCTGACTGACCTGACCTTTATGTCCAGGCTGGAGTTCCTCAAGGTCAGGTTCTGGCCTGTTCTTTTCTGGTTTTCACTCAATGGATCTCTCCACTCTGAAAATTCCATTTATTCTCTTTGCTGATGACCTCACCCACTGCCGTACCATCGGTGCATACCCCAAACCGGCAAGCAGCAGCTTCTTCGCTCACTGCAGATTGTGATTAAAATAAAAAACTGGTCAACACGTGGAACATGTCTTCTATCCGGACAATCTCACACTCTCACTATGTTCTCCGCAAGGACCATTTGGAACTCCCCCCCCCCCCCATCTAACTTTCTCAACATCCTCTAGAAGAAGTCCTTTCTTTCAAGCTCTGGGTCTCATCTATCTGCCAGATACTTTTCCGGGAAAGGCCACATTTCCAACCTGGCCTCCAAGCGTCACCGACTGGGAATTCTACCGTCGTGCAAGCCTTCCTCGGCCCATCCTGAGTCCTGACCACTTACAAAGCTTTTCATCCGCAGCTGCTGACGGAGTATTTCTCTCCCCTCTGGGGCTGGTGCTCCGTGCTCCACACGTTTCTTGGCTTCACGCTGTGGAACCAGAGCATTCGCGATATTGGTATCTGCCCTCCGTGAGGCTAGTCTTTGGGCCTCTCATCTCTCACCGCAGGCTGGTCGGTGGTCTTCTGTGTTCTACGCGTCTCTCTCCGGTCCCCCGCGCCCCCCCAGCTCTCTCTGAGATTTGTCCCCAACGAATTGTCACAGGCATCAAGGTCCACCAACACCCCCTTCTGGTAAAACTCTAAAATCACGATCACTGCTCACCTTACATCTTCATTCTCTTTTTCCCACTTATTTGGAAAAACCACTCTCGTTCATCCCATTCTCCCTCCAGGCCTTGAAAACAGCTGTTCACACGCCACTGACCTATGGTCACCATCCAAACTCGATTTCTTCTCCCGTTAATCCACCCCAAACCCACCTCTTCAATTCCCTGCTTTCCTTCTGAAAGTCCTGTAAGTCCATCTGTATTCCACTGTTCCCACCCATCCCTCTCCCTTCCACAGATCTCCTCATGTCTGTTCTCACTGTTTTGTCCTTCCCACCCATCCCACTCCTCATGCCTCATCCCCCTTGGGGCCCTGTTGCTCCTGTTTGGTGTTACTCTCACACGAGCTCGACAAGGTATAACAAAAAAAAAATCCTTGGATGGAGATGGGGGGGGGGGGGCGGTTGTGATACCATTTCATATTTGGTACTTTCTAACATCGCAGTGGATATCCTCTCAACAGACAGCGACGCACCAACACCAATTTGGCCAATAGATATAAAATTAGATTATAATTGATCTTGGGCCTGGAACTGAACAAAAATTTTATATATATATATATATATAATATATAATATATATTAATAATATATATATATATATATATATGTTATATGGACAGCCTCCAGCCCGTCCAGCTCCCCTCCTCCCAACATGATTAATGTGGATCGAGCACCCCCCCCACCCCCACAGTGAACACAACTCAGACATGCATTCCTGACATACCAACAAAAAAGCTTCATCCTCCCTCCAACTCTGTCCCATCTCCCTCCCCCCCCACCAACCAAGTCTCACCCTTTCCTCCCCTCCGAGGCATCACCGCTCTCCCACACATCATAACTTCAAACTCCCAATGCCCCCACACCCTGGAAAGCCCTCACCCCTCCCCCCTTTTACAATCCTGCCCATCTTTACTCTCAACCCTCGCTCAGCTGCTCATCAAGAGCAACAGACATTCCCATGTCAAACAGCAGATATTAAGTCTCTGCTCCTCCTACAATGCTTTCACAACTTCTACAGAACCTGTTGATCACAGTCGCTGTTAACTCACAATTTGAGAAAAATAGTTGAGATAGATGGCAAACCTCATCCTCCACAGGAAAAGCGTAGCTTGGAGAAAAGGAATTCTAAAGGTTTCTAAATTGGTGGCCAAAATGCAGAAAATTGTGGGTGGAGTAGCGATATTGTCCAAACAATAAGGTGGAGACTCACACGGACCGCTAGTCACCACAGGTCTCCTTTTATATGAAGATATCCATCTTTGATCACGGCTACATTTCACAAGCCCACAGATATGTCTTCCCATCGGTGTTCAGAGCAGCCAACTGGCATGATGACAATTGAAGTCATCACATATGAGGAAGAGAGAGTTTGGATGAGAGGATAGAAGAAGAAGTTTCGGATAATGAGGTGTAAATGGAGTCATCACTGTTTGGTGGATGGTACAGTACATATATAAACATGAGGTGGGAGTGGAGGGAAAGCCGTAGCCAGAGGTATTCCTCGGGGTGTGGGGGAGTGAGGGCATAACAATGTTATGGTCACTTGCTCCTAAATGCTCCCCGACCATACCTCCTCCACCATATTGGGATTGTTACTTAAAATGAGGTCTAACACTGCACTTCCCCTCATGAGCTTATCTACAAACTGAGTGAAAATGCAATCCTGGACTAAATCTAGGAAATCCTCATTTTCTCTGCCCTTTCCCTGTTCCTGGACTGAATCTATCCCTGGGGAGTTAAAATTCCCCATAATTAATACTCTTCCCTTACCACATGCCCTTTTCAATCCTTCGTGCACTCCTCCTTCCTCCTCTTCCTTCACACCCAGAGCACGAAAAAAGCATCCTTCCAGTATCTTACTGATTTTATAATCTCTAATCTCTACTATACAGAATCCTCAACATTTATTCCTTCCTTAATGTCACCCCTTTCTCTTGATGCAATGCTGTCCTTTACCCAGATTGCTACTCCTCCTATTATCTCCTTCCTATCACACCGATACACCTTGTAGCTTTATAATCCTGTCCTCCAGTTACTCTCCTCCTTAAACCATGTCACACTTTCTGCAACTATATCATACTCCTCGATATCCACTTTGGCCTCAAGCTCTTCCATCTTATTATTTAAACTCCTGGCATTGGTATAGAATATGTTTAACTTTTCCCTTCCTGGAATTCTATTTTCCTGCCTGACCTTACGAATCACAATTACATCATCAGTTCCTTCCTTGATAACTTCCCCACCCTCCTCTGACCTAAAAAAAATCCTGAATTCCTTCCTCAATTCCCACTGCAAACCTTACTGCCCACTTTCGATTTAACATATGGCCATCATTCTGGAAACACTCCCTTTGTCCCCTAAATGATTTCCACTGCTTCTTAAATGTAAAACCTTCCTCCCTACACCATTCTTCCAGCCATTGGTTAACAGCTATTGCTCTGCTCATAATTTCTATGTCATTTCCTAATCTTGGGAGAATCCCAGAAACCATGACCTCACAACCCTTTGCTTACAGCCGCTTACCCAATATCCTGTATCTATTTTTCAAACCTCCGAGTAAACTTTCCCTACATCATTCGCACCAAGGTGTACCACAACCAACTTATTCCTGCCATGACCCTATACAATATCGTTTACCCTTCCTTCAATATCCCTAACTCCTTGCTCCTTCAAAACTGCACAGAATTCTGTGTCTGCAATCCTTCCTGCAGAATGAAGAATCACCATATTTAATTGTCTCATCGCCCACAAACTGTCTCCAAGACCTCATTTCTACCAATCTCTATTGCTGCACCGTCACCATTGCCTGCTCCTGCTGCACCGTCACCACTGCCTGCTCCCGCTGCACCGTCACCACTGCCTGCTCCCGCTGCACCATCACCACTGCCTGCTCCCGCTGCACCGTCACCACTGCCTGCTATGGTATCTGATTTTCAAAGAAAGGTGGTATCTGATTTTCCCTGTGCATTAACCACTTGATGGTTTTACCATGCACAGCTCAGGTAAACCTGATGGTTTTACCACGCAAATTTTAACAGTCGTATCCCTTTGTTATACTAATTTTAGTCATGGATCCTCACTCGAGATACACAATTGAGTGTCCTTACTTACATGAAATGTCAGATGGAGTTTTCATGTTTTATGAGCAAGAAAATTAGGCAATCGTTTAAAACAATTACATTTATATGATTTATATAAAAAAATCAACATATTGTATCTTGACTCGAAGCATGGTTCTCAAAAATGTGGTGTAAATTGTCGAGCGATGTGTCGGCTTCCTGCTCGCTTCTGTGTTTGTACGTGACAGTCACATCAAGGGAAAAAATCTTGCGCTGGAGCGGAAGTTATCGGAAACACATGATGCCACGATTCTAGTATGGTCTGTCTCACTGACAGACGAAAAGAAATCGGTAATCTTCCACTTTTTTCGGACCTTCCTTGACCCTGCACCCCCTGCGCCCCCCCCCCCCCCCCAGATCCACCTTTGACTATATTCTCTGGTCCACCTTCAAGGCATTCTCACTTTCCACAATCCTGGTTTCAAACACGTGCATTAACGTGGGAAATACGGGGTTATGAGTCTTGGTTACTGACGATGTAACAATACATTACATGGAAAATTAATCTACAAACATTACTCTGCCTTTTAGAAACAAGTTCTGCTTATATTTGAACCATCCAGGTGCACGACGAAGCTCTCAATAACCACACCATGACGTCATCAGTGTTGTGATTGGCACAATGTGTTGCAGAGTGACCGCTGGGGGGCATGTTTCGGGGTGTCCGTCGCTGGAAGCCAAGATGGCGATGTGTCCCATTGCAGCTCAGCGTCATCTGTAATAAACAACTAGATTCAAGCTGTGTCCTGACCTTACTACAATGAGGCCAGCCAAAGCGTTTTCAGTTTTATTTCGTGTTGAGTAACCACAATGGTGATGAAAGAATGATTTGTTAAAAATCAAAAAGCTGATCACGTATAACAGTGTATTGAGTAGTTTGCAGGTAAAGGAGGTTTTACCCACAACCATTGAGAAGATCCGGAACCTGGACCTTGATTTGAATGCGGTCTCTCAGACTCGCATCAAGTTCTTCCTGACATGGTGTTGTTGATCCAATCCAAATAATGTAACACATTAATGTACACCCCGTAGCGCTGTTCACGGGCGCAGCCTTCGCCCCAGCTTACCACCCCGGACAAGAACCAGGTGGACCCGTGCTTGGTCACGTGTGGTCCACCACTGTCACCTTTACACGAGTCGCGACCACCTTGGCCGTATCCCGCACAGAACATGTCAGGAGTGAGTTTTCCTCTGTTCATCACACTCTTGCACACCTCCATATCCACGTAGGGAACCTGAGAGGATGACATGCAGGATTATTGAATAAAACTCATTTGGGAACAAATATTGCTCTAGCTCAAAACCCAATAGTATTCTTTATAGGGAAAGTGTAAAATAGTGAGATCGGTTTCACGTAGCTTGCTGGGATTGGATTAGTTTCTGTACCATGATCAGTCTGCCAGGATGGTGCATAGGTACTGCACTTGACTTTGAGCCCATTTGATACGCAGGGTTGATTCCCGATGCCGGATTTGTGCTTCACAGGCATGGTGGCGTATCACTAAGCGTGTTGTTCCTCGGATGGATGTTAAGCTGGGCATTCCGTCTGCCAGCATTAGTTGGTGGATTTTCAAGATCCATGGTGTCTTTTGGAAGTGGAGGTGAGCGAGTTATCACCAGACCCTAAACAAATTACACATTCCTGCCCTGACTACCTCTGAGAAGGGCAATGGCAACCACCCCCACCCCCCCTCTCCCCAGCACAACCACACCACCCAGCATAACCACACCACCCAGCATAACCACACCACTCGGCACAACTAAACCGCATGGCGCAAGCTTCTCTTTGTGAAATACACCCGTGGCATCATCAACGTCCACCACTAATGTTAGCAGATGGGATGCCGAGTTTAATGTCCATTCAATGGACGACACACACACCGACACCTTGCCTTCCAATATGGCTGCCACACCACATGACCTATGATGTCATCATTTTTACCCTGTATGCAGCAAAGGAAGTAGATAATATCCAGTAAATTTCATTTTGATCGGATAAGTGGTTCCAGAGAAAACATTTAATATTTTTCTTCAATCCAACATGACCACCAAATCATGTGACCTATCAATTATTCTTTATCACCCTAGTATCCCCACGTCATGGAGAACATGTCTGAAGTTTCCCCTCAATCTGTTCAGCCATTCTGGAGAAGATTTTTGAACATTTTATGGTAAATCCATGACAGCTGCCAGACCATGTGACCTATGACATCATAGTTATCAAACTGTATTCAGCATGGCTATTCGATAATTCATGTGCAGTTTCACTTTGATCTCTGAAGCGGTTCTGGAGAAAAAGATTTTTTCCTTTAAAAAAAAACAAAAAACAATACGGCTGCCAAAACATGTGATGGATGACGTCGTCATAATTTTTTTTTGTGTTCACATCTTTCTCGCGATGAACCTCAGACATTTTCATACTGATGGGATGCAGTGTTCTACATGTCGAATTTTCGCCAGGATAACACTTCACCGATGGCGTCATGGTTAACACTGCTAATACTGCTTGTGGAGGTCTTCACAATGAGCCATATTTCAATTTTTTCCAGCGAGCGGTTCCAGAGAAGACATCCAATGTTTTAACGTTTTTCCAACATGGATGCCACACCACGTGTCCTCTGACGTCACAATGAACATTAGAAATTCTGCATGAGTAGTGGCACCCATGTTTAAAATTTCTTGTCAATCGGACAAGTCGTTGCTGAGAAAACACACATTTAAGGAAATTGTCGAGCAAAAAAAGGCCCAAAACGGGACAAAGAATAATAACAACAAATAATCTGAACAGAAACAATAGGGTACCACAGCCTTTAAGGCTCATGGTACCCTAATAATAACAAGAGCGCAAGTGAGCACAATATACGCCCGAACAAGAAGGTATATACAGAATTGTGCTACTACATGGAAAACAGCATCCTGGTTGCCATGGCAACCACTTTAGATGACGAACGTATGTCGCGACACACCGTCTCCACAGTCTGTACCTATGTACCAAATATGAAACGTGAAAGTTGAAAACTTTGGGAGTTAGAGTGCGGACAGGAACGGACGGACAGACGGACGGACGACCGGTATCACATAATACGCCCCGATATATATGCAGTATATATATCGGGCGTATAAAAAACACTTCACTGTCACGTTATTAAAAACAATTCACCGTGACGTTATTAAAAGCACCTCACTGCCACGTTATTAAAAACAGCTCACTGCCACATTATTAAAAACAGCTAACCACCACATTATTAAAAACACTTCACTGCCACATTATTAAAAACATCTCACTGCCACGTTATTAAAAACAGCTCACCGCCACATTATTAAAAACATCTCACTGCCACGTTATTAAAAGCAGCTCACCGCCACATTATTAAAAACACTTCACTGCCACGTTATAAAAAACAGCTCACGCCACGTTATTAAAAACACTTCACTGCCACGTATAAAAACAGCTCACCGCCACGTTACGGTAAAAAACATTCATTGCCACGTTATTAAAAACAGCTCACCGCCACGTTATTATACAACAGCTCAACCGCCACGTTATTAAAAACACTTCACTGCCACGTTATTAAAAACAGCTCACCGCCACGTTAATAAAACACTTCACTGCCACGTTATTAAAAACAGCTCACCGACCACTTTATAAAAAACATCTCACTGCCACATTATTAAAAACAGCTCACTCGCCACGTTATTAAAAACACTTCACTGCCACGTATTAAAAACAGCTCACCCCACATTAAAAACACTCACTGCCACGTTATTAAAAACACTTCACTGCAATTATTAAAAAGCTCACTGCCACATTATAAAAACCAAATGCCACTTATTAAAAACACTTCACTGCACATGTTATTAAAAAACACTTCACCGCCACGTTATTAAAAACACTTCCCTGCCACGTTATTAAAACAGCTCACCGCCACGTTATTAAAAACACTTCACTGCAACGTTATTAAAAACAGCTCACCGCCACGTTATTAAAACATTTCACTGCCACGTTATTAAAAAACAGCTCACCGCCACGTTATTAAAAACACTTCACTGCCACGTTTATTAAAAACAGCTCACCGCCACGTTATTAAAAAACACTTCACTGCCACGTTATTAAAAACAGCTCACCGCCACCTTATTAAAAACACTTCACTGCCACGTTATTAAAAACAGCTCACCGCCATATTAAAAACATCTCACTCACATTACTAAAAACAGCTCATCGCCACGTGTATTAAAAACACTACTGCAGCGTAGGTAAAAACTTCACTGCACGTTATTAAAAACACTTCACTCACGTTATTAAAAAACACTGTCACCGCCGCACGTTATTAAAAACCCTCACTGCAATGTTATTAAAAACAGCTCACCGCCACATTATTAAAACACTTCACTGCCACGTTATTAAAAACACTTCACCGCCACGTTATTAAAAACACTTCACTGCCACGTTATTAAAACACGCTCACCGACACATTATTAAAAACACTTCACTGGCACGTTATTAAAAACAGCTCACCGCCACGTTATTAAAAACACTTCATGCCACGTTATTCAAAAACAGCCACCGCCACATTATTAAAAAAACACTTCACTGCCACGTTATTAAAACACTCACCGCCAACGTTATTAAAGAATTCACCGTGACGTTATTAAAAAACAATTCACTGCAATGTTATTAAAAAAACACCGTCACCGTGACGTTATTAAAAACTTCACTGCAATGTTATTAAAAAACACCTCACCGTGACGTTTTAAAAAAGACTCAGTGCAATGTATTAAAAAACACCTCACTGCCACGTTATTAAAAACAGCTCACTGCCACATTATTAAAAACACCTCACTACCACATTATTAACAAGAAGGTATATACAGAATTGTGCTACTACATGAAAAACAGCATCCTGGTTGCCATGGCAACCACTTTAGATGACGAACGTATGTGGCGACACACCGTCTCCACAGTCTGTACCTACAGTATGTACCAAATATGAAACGTGAAAGTTGAAAACTTTGGGAGTTAGAGTGCGGACAGGAACGGACGGACGGACGGACGACCGGTATCACTTAATACGCCCCGATATATATATATCGGGCGTATAAAAACTATAGCGAAGTCGATGGCGTGCCATGACAAATTCCCACGCTTTCCACCTCAAGCAAAGTTGAAAGATGGCAAAAGGTTCCACCAGGAATGACCCAATGTCAAATTTTGTGTTAAAAAAAATCTGATTTGACCCCTGTGACCCAAAGTCCCCACCCCCTGGGGCATGATCGCTGGGGTCAAATCCAAAAATTCGTTACATATTTCATGCGTCCACCATGTTGATTGCATATACAGTTTCATTTTAAAATGTGCCCATAATTTTTTGGTATCTGACCTTTTGACCCCACCCCAGGGTGCGGGGCCAAAATGATACTGCTCTCATACCTTCTTGCCATGTGGTGATCATAACTACCAGGTTTGGTGAATTTATGCACAATCGTTTGGAAGGAGATAGCATGACAGACAGACAGATGGACGGACGGACAGAGCCGATTACAATATTCCCCCCCCCCCCACATTTTTTTTAATGCGCGGGATAATTAATAATAATTAGGTAATACCGTTCTTCAATATCTTACATGAATGAAAGCAAACAGTCATAAAGCAACCAAATTGAAAAAAGCATGAAGAGGGTTGACCAATTGTTTTGGAATGATGATCGAGAGACGATACTTAGAGAGTGATCCAAGGGGTGATGTTTAAAAAACACAATCCATGCACCAATTGGTCAAGCAAAGAAAGAGCGAATTACCTTTACTTGCTGCAGAATGCGAGAACTTGGTCCTATCTCGCTGAGTCGACCCCATCCAGAGATCGTTCCGGCCACGGTCTTGTGCATCAAGCTCTGCAGGTGGCGACCGCAAATTTCACAACAATCTCAAAGACTCAAGTGCGTTCAGAATCAACTAATGTGATGAGGTTAAAAGGTTAACATATAAAGTAATTTATTTAATTGATCCCGTTGGGGTCGTGGTACCCTTACTGCAAGGAAAGCACTGCCAGGGACGCAAATGGGGACCACCCACGGACTGAACTCCATCTCCTTGTCCAGGTACAGCAATGCGATGTCGTGGGCATGGGAACGCGAGGTGTAATTCTGGTGTTTGATGATGTCTTGAACTTTCAACGTCTGTTCGGTTCCCTCAGTGACGGCCACGTCGTGCTCACCTGAAGGACACAAAGATGACAGAATACTAACTCCTCGGACCATTTTGATAAGCTCGCTGTGATTTTTATCCTTCCTTATTCACCCTCACCTATCTGTCCGTGAAGTGTTTACTTCTCTCTCAACTTGTGCCCAGTCTTACCCAGCGTGATCGTGTATACTGGTGGGGAGCTACCCACACAGTGTGCAGCCGTTACGATCCACCTCCTGGACAATATGGTTCCTCCACAGTGCACCTGGCCTCTCCTCTTCAGCAAAGCCTGTAATATCACAATCAGTTGTGAGATGGGAGTTTGTGGTCATGTGATGTCATTATAACGATGCTTTTTGTTCATTTGGTCGTTGGTATGTCAGGGTGCATTGCCAATTATAATGGGGTATGAAAGACCAGTTGTACATCAGCATTCCTATCATGGCTGGTATTACAGGGTGCCACACAAGCTGTCAAACTGTGATATGATTCCTGGTGGGGTCGAATCCAATTAACAATTCTCGCACTGGTCCAGTGGGTGTGGTGCATCACAGAAGACACCATGTCGTTCAGAGTAACTGAGACAGCTATCGCATCTGCAGTGGTATGCATGTGCAAGAACCTAAAGTGTCTTTCACAAGAGGATATACATTTGGGCCATTACCATAGTAAAATTGGGCCTGGCAATGTGGTGAAGGATGCGAGCATGGTAATTTGGTAGACTAATTTGATTATATGCAAAGATAAGGCCAACACAGACAGGAATTATTACATGATTGAATAGGTCATAAAGTCAGATGTAGCACCTGCCAAGGACATTGACCTTTTGGACACTCCTGTCCCCCAACGATTCGACCTTCTTGTGGGAGCACCGCCATGCCCATGTGTGCCGAGCCATTGACGGGTACCCTCGACGGAGGCCTGACGACTAAACCACAGGGAAAGTCATCTGGAAGATACAATCGGAAGTATGTCGTAGTGTGTGGTCATTTCAACCGACTCATAAAAATGTCTTGACTGTTATATTGGAAATCATCATCATTCTAAAATACGCAATTTGTGTCTGTCTGTCTGACTTTTTATGACTACGCTACAATTGGTTGTTACTTATCTAATCTCAACCAAATGTTGGGGTCACACGATGGAGTTGGTTGTGACTTTGTTTGCCCCCCTTCCCAAGAGGTTTTTCCTCCTTGGACAAATTCCGTGTTAAATATATATAAATAGCTTATCATGGCATTTCGTGGGGCAACCCTACCTGAAGTAAAAAAAAACAAAAAACATCACGCCCATGTCCGAAAGAAGCGGTGCAGTTTGGCCTTTCCTTCTCGTGATGCTAAGAAGAAAGGAGGATGGGATCAGCTGGAGGAAGGGGGAAGGGTTCAGCTGGACTGCGAGAGGAAGGAGGGTGGGATCAGCTGGAGGAAGGGGGAAGGGTTCAGCTGGACTGCTGGAGGAAGGAGGGTGGGATCAGCTGGAGGAAGGGGGAAGGGTTCAGCTGGACTGCTAGAGGAAGGAGGGTGGGATCAGCTGGAAGAAGGGGGAAGGGTAAGCTGGAGGAAGGGAGAGCGATTCACATGAACAACAAAGCTGGAGGGAGTGGTGGAAAGGAGTTTGCTCGGAGGGGAATAAAGAGGGATCATGGATTGGAGGTTAGACGAGAGCTTAGACGAGCAGATGACAATCCCCTTGCACACCATTGTGAGTTAAGCAATGGTGAAGAAAGAACCTGAGATCATGACATGGTTCATAAATTTCTACAAATCGAGTTCTTGCATTACAGATAAGATTCATCCAGTACTGTATTGGAATTTTGCAAAAGTAATATTTTTGGCTGAAATGGTTACAGTTCAGGATAATTGTTAATATACGTCTGTTATATATGGTAGATCCAGGGTTTATCTACCTGAAACCAGAATACAGGTACATAAATGTTTGTTTATTTTTGTTGTTATTGTTGATTAACCAAGAAGAGCACAATAGGTCATAAACAGGTCACAGTCCCTCAATGTAAAAGTTTTTCAGGTGTGCATATAATGGCCCTTCAGGGTTTGTGGTGACGTGCCCTGTGGGATTCTGACCTGTTGCCAATGATTTACACCATGTGTGTAGAAAAGGTCAGATGTGACAAATGGAAGGCCGGACGAGCTCACCTTCAGGAATACAGCTGGTGTTGTCACGACCCAACTGGTAACCCTCGACACAGTGACACCGCACATTCAGTGTGTTTGCCTCCATGGTACATTCGTGTTCACATTCACCATTGTTCACACGGCAGTGACGCCGTGTTACGGACACTGTGGAACGAAGGTCGAGAGAACAGGTGGACCACACAATTACCTGGATATGTCACCAATACTTTTCTTTATCTAGACAAGTATAGACTCATGGAGGAGCTAAGTGACATGGCAGCAAGATCACAGATATGAGGGTCAAAGCTAAGGGGACAAGGAAGACAAATGCCAGACGTGTTTCAGATTATGTGTAAGGGTCCATCTCGTTCGGTACCCTGAGAGTTTATAAGTGCCGAGCTTGGAGGATTTTGTGATTTTGAAAAGACAACAGAGAAAAATCATTTAAATTTTATTTCTACACAATATCGAGGCTCATGGAAGAGCGAGGAGACTGAGTAAAAATTGCATGAAATGACAGTGGGGCCACATTTGGTCACAATATAAGCAAAGGAATAAGGAAAGAGGGAAGAAGGGATGAGGGGAGGAAACACAATAACCTGCAAGTAAGAGGGTAGGGTTAATGGGGAAGAAAAGATCACGGGTATGGACAGGGGGTGACATGAAATGGTGGTGCACCACCTGTTTGAAGTCCAAGAGGGAAGAGATACTATGAAAAACAATCAAGGTCAAGGTTTAAATACAGGTATTCAGTTCTTTCAACACTTTGTTTTTCTATGACTTGTAAAAACATATTTCGATAAACCAGCAGTGCTCTCCAAGAATGCTGATTGATAAAAACTGCAACCGTTATACATTGCCCCTTTTGAGTGGTGGTTCGAGATAATGTCCTTGGGGATCTTCCACTCCTCTGCAGGTGTTGAGTGTGTTTGCTGACAAGCATGGAAGCAGCTTTGGAAGTTTATAGGTGCTGTGCAGGTGCTGTGCAGGTGCTGTACACTGTAGGTGCTGGATATGTACTGTATGGCTACCGGATATCACTATACTTACTGACATCGCAGTTCTTGCCTTCCCAACCGGTTGGGCAGATGCAGGAGTAATATTCGCCAACGTCCTGGCACGTACTGCCATCATGGCACGGGTTTGATGTGCATGGGGTTTTTCCTGAAGCCCCAATAGATACCCAACATTAATTCTGACTCATTATCTGCTCAGAGATCTTTAGCAGTTTTATAAATTTGCATGAAGATCTCTGCATCACCTTCTGCACTTCACACTCAGTAAAGTACCTTCATGTGCCCCTCTCTCCCTCTACTTTTCCCTCCAAGTTTAGCCCTCCCCACCCCCATTCCAGCCCTCCCCCTACCACCAATCTCACCTTTACTACCCTCACCCTCCCTCCTCACTGTAAATGCATCAAGACTAGGGGATGCAAATGGTGTAACAGGGGGTTATTTACACAGCCCTGTGACACCATTTGCCCCACTTATACAACAATGTAAGAGTTTTCAAACCAATGCGCCCACCTCATTCACTCATGTATGGAATATGTAAACAAATAACCCCAACCCAATTACTCTACTTGAACCTTTTTATACTCAAAATTGGTGATGAAAACGTGCGGCACCATTGAAAATGGGGACAATCGATGTAAACGATCACTTTGCAGTTTAACTAACACAATCGATATAACAAGAAAAAGAGCAATCAGAGATTGCAGACCCTCGCCAGAACTTGTTTTGTGTGGCGTTTGTGTACCGGTGTGTTACGTAATTAATAAGAGACATAACTAGAAATGTCACTTTCTAATTGCTGGCAGTGATTTCAGAGAAGATTTTTGAAGGTGAAAAAAACAATAAAAAAAAAACAATATGGCAGCTGAACCAAGTGACCGATGACGTCATTAATACATTTTGTGGACCATTTTCGCCCGAAATGACCCTCAAAATTTTTCATACTGATCGGATGTAGCGTTCTACATATGCACTTATGACGTCACAATGAAGGCACCTATGACGTCATAAAAAAATTGCACATTCCCCATGAGGAGTACTTGCTATGTGCCAAGTTTCAAAATACCCTCTCCGTCGGCGAGGGTAACTATCACTTTGTAGTGTGGTTTTTAATGTGTGCAGGATTGTTTCTGGTTGTTCCAAACAATAATACATCATTATGGGTTACGAGGACAAGGTGAGTGATGAAGCGCAGGCTGGGCGCGATCATCTATCTATAATGCCAGCAATGTGTGTGTGTGTGTGTGTGTGTGTGTGTGTGTGTGTGTGTGTGTGTGTGTGTGTGTGTGTGTGTGTCTGTGACCGCTGTTTCTCGACAACCACTGGTCCGATCTAATTGAAACTTGCCAGGTATATTGCTGGGGACCTGTGGATGTGCCTTTTCAAGGTTTGATATTAATCGGACAAGTGCTTCCAAGTTATGGCCATTTATTTACCAACCAATGACAGGACACGTTGCCGCGGCCATTTATTTTCCAACCAATGACAGGACACGTTGATGCATATGCGTGGCCGATCGGGAAGAGAACCTCAGCCGCGTTCCCATTACGGGTTTTTTCTCTTCTCTTCTCTCTGTGTTTTTCCTTGCGATGACATTGCGAAAAGGCAAAATACGTTGGCGCTAATTGAATAATTGGCCATTAAAACTAATAATTTATCAAAACGTTGGCAGATCCAGTAGCCTAAGCATTCTTGCCCTGGACGAGGAAACAAAGAAGAAGCGCCGTTTCCTCAGCAATGTTGTTTATGAAGAGGTGCTAACGAGATAAAGGGGTGTTCATGGAGACAATTTTTATTATTATTTATTTATTGAAGAAAAATTGTTCCGAAAATAATTTATCAAAAAAGTGGCACACTTTTTTTTGTTTCCATTTGTCAAAATGGTGTGGCCTTTGGAGTGTTAAGGAATTCAGCTCTACTCAACATGCTTGCCAACGAAATACATCTCATTTTGGTGGTATGCTTTGCAAACTATTTTTTTTAACTATTTTCAAACTAAAACAATTCGAACATGGAATACCTAATGACACTGTACTTTCAGGTCTCCGACAAATCCTACCCTGTCGCCTCACCGTGGCATAGGAGTGGCAATGGTCAATGGTAGCAAATGTCATGGCTAGCAAAGACAGGGAGGTAAACTTGATTTTAATTTGGATTTTAATTAACTCTGTGTGTGTAAGTATCACAGCAGTTGTTACTTCAATGAAAGCGATAATTCGTGGAATGATGTGAACATTCTATACGGGCACGCACTACTTCCGGATAGTGATGACTTACTGTATTCTAATAATTTCTCGATTTATTTGCGCATTTATAGATAAACACAATGCCCCAATCCAGTCATCGTTTACGAGAGCGAGGGAACGGCCTTTGTTGGTTGTTTGAAAGTTTTTTTTTTTTTTGCACGTACGACACGCACGTGCGGGCACGCGAGAGCGAAGGAACGGCCTGTGTGGTTGTTGTTTCTGGCACGCGGTTTGAAAGTTTCTTTTGTTGTTTGCATGTACGGCCACGCACGTACGGGAACGCACCTACGGGCATGCACTAGTCTATCTATAATTCCAGCAATCTCTCTGTGTGTGTCTGTGTGTGTGTGTGTGTGTGTGTGTGTGTGTGTGTGTGTGTGACCGCTGTTTCTAACAACCACTGGTCGATGTAATTTAAACTTGCCAGGTATATTGCTGGGGACCTGTGTATGTGCCTTTTCAAGGTTTGATATTAATCGGACAAGTGCTTCCTAAGTTATGGACATTTATTTACCAACCATGACAAGACACGTTGCTGCGGCCATTTATTTACAACCAATGACAAGACATGTTGCTGCGAAGGCGTGGCCGATGGGGAAGAGAACCTCAGCCGCGTTCCCCATTACGGGTTACAACTTACGGACTTCGGGATAGTGATGAGTTAGTGTATTCTAATAATTTCTCTATTTCTTATGCGCATTTATAGATAAACACAATGCCCCAATCCATCGTCGTTTACGAGAGCGAAGGAACGGCCTGTGTGGTTGTTTGAAAGTTTTTTTTTTTTGTACGTACATTTTTTTGGGTTTTTTTTCTCTTCTCTTCTCTTGTGTTTTTCCTTGCGATGACATTGCGAAAAGGCAAAATACGTTGGCGCTAATTGAATAATTGGCCATTAAAACTAAATTGCGAATAATCGTAACTGCGATACGCGAACTTCGGACAGTGAGGACTTAACTTCGCGTAGGCCGGTGCGCGGCCGGCCGACGATGACGTCACATGCCGTGCCAGTTACGATGGGGATCGATCGGTGCCTTAGTTACCGTGTCGTAGGAGTGGCAATGGTCAATGGCAGCGAATGTCATGGCAAGCAAAGACAGGGAGGTACATTGATTTTAATTTGGATTTTAATTAACTCTGTGTGTGTAAGTATCACAGCAGTTGTTACTTCAATGCAAGCGATAATTCGTGGAATGATGTGAACATTCCGTACGGGCACACACGATTTCTTATGCGCATTTATAGATAAACACAATGCCCCAATCCAGTCGTCGTTTACGAGAGTGAAGGAACGGCCTGTGTGGTTGTTTCTGGCTCGCGTTTTGAAAGTTTTTTTTTAATAATTATTTTTTGGTTTGCACGTACGGCCAGCACGTATGGCCACGCACGTACGGCACGGAAGAGTGAAGGAACTGCCTGTGTGGTTGTCGTTTCTGGCTTGCGGTTTGAAAGTTTTTTTTTTTTGCACGTACAGCCATGCACGTGAGAGCGAAGGAACGTGGGAAGGGTTCAGCTGGTTCCATCTCCTGGGACAAGATCATTAAGATCTTAAGAACATGATGGCAAATATAGGTTGTGTGTTGTTGTTTCTGGCACGCGGTTTGAAAGTTTTTTTTGTTTGTTTGTTTGTTTGCACGTACGGCCACGCACCTCCGGGCATGCACTAGTTAATCAAAAATTCAGGATGGTCACCCCTCCCGGGGTTCAGATGGGAACCCTAACAGGCCAATGTGGGTTCTGTCTTCACTTGTGGGTTCTTTCTTCACTTACTTGTGTGGACCTTCAGAACATTGCAGCTGTATTACAGCAAACTAGTGGGAAAACAACAACTTACTGTTCATTGAAACTTTCCAAATTGATGACGTCATTATACATGCACCACGCAGTCTTCATCTGAAATGGCTTATCATTAACTTCAGGTCAGGTTTATGTCAGATCCTTCAGATCAATATTATTCATATCCTATCTGATGTACCATGCTGTGTTTTCGAGCATGGGTGTTGCCGAAGCATTTCTTGGCAAGGGTCATGCTGGCTGCTTGGCCATCCCTCTCCAAGCAGTAGTTAGAGCAGGGATTTGTAATTTGTTCAGGGTGCCGGGGATAGCTTGCCTACTCTTCATGAAGTCCCTTAACATCCACCAACTAATACCGGCAGACAAGACGTCCAGTTTGACGTCCATCCAAGGGACGGCACACACAATGATGAATCACCCTGCCTGTGAAACACCAGGATGACAGTTTATTTCCAGGTCGGGATTCGAACACAGGCTAGACAGCTTAAAGTAGGTTTAGAGGTGAGCGTGCGTATCTCAAGGCCATCCTTTCTAGTCCAAGTTGTTTATATATATATATATATATATATTATAATATATATATATTAATATAATATATATATATATATATATATATATATATATATATGTGGATTACAAGCGAACGTCACCTGAGGCTGACCCTACTCTTCCTGTTTGTATCAAAATTGGAGAGGAAAGTTTAGTTTAATTTATTTGTTTCGCTGTGCCTTCTTTTTTTATTATATATTAGAAGTTTTCCACGTCATGCTTCACAGGTACATGGGGTGAAGTGATAGACCACCATGACATTGGTACTTGCAACTCCCAAGGGATTATGCCACTGGATCTGTGTTCTCGCTTTGGTATTTTCCATTGCAAATACCATGCTTGCCCATGCAGATGAACACAAGACCACGTGGTACTATCCAAGATCACAAGTATGGCACATGATTGATTACATCATCGGAAGGAGACATTATGTGACTGACATCTCTGATTGCCGAGTTAGAAGTGCTGACTGTTGGACAGACCACAAGCTTGTGTATGCAAGAATCAGGCTTAGAGTTTATTGCTCAACCAGGTGCCATTTGAAACCGTGCAGTCCACTCATTAATGTGGCTCTACTGCAATCATCAGCCAAGCAGCAATAACTTTCTTCAACTTTAAGTGCGGCTCTCCCAATAACCTTGACCGGTAACTGTGTTGAACAATGGGAATCCCTTAAAACCATGATATACAGCACAGCAAAATCAATGCTGGGAACCTAAACACGCCAGCATAATGATTGGTTTAATTCAAATGATGAAGCCATCACGAGTCTCCTGGACAGGAAAAGGTTATTTGCAGAGAAGCATGACTCTCAAAACTTCTTCAAAGCCATCAAGTTCCAATCAAAGAACAAACATCTTGGGCTTCAACCCATAAACTCTACCACCTGCGACCGCCTGACCCAATGAGAAGACATTCTCAACCGCTGGGAAGAACATTTGAAGACCTTGCTTAATCAACACAGAGATGTTGAGAGGTCAGTCATCAATTGAGTTCCAGAGAGACCTATCCAATATGAACTGGCAGTAGATCCAGATGTGGATGAGGTGGTCAAAGCCATAAAGCAGATGGCCAATGGGAAAACCCCAGGAGTAGATGGCATTCCACGTGAGGTGCTGAAGGAAGGTGGACCTGTCCCATTCACGAGTCTCCATCAGCTAATTCAGTGTATCTGGCAAAGTGAATGTGTTCCTCAGAAATGGAAAGATGGCACCATCCTTGCCTTATATAAAAAGAAGTGTCCTTTCACATGTGTAAACTACAGAGATATTACCCTCCAAAGTCAAGTGTGGCATCGTTCAGGTCTATCCGTCAACACTAAGCTGATCGTCTTCCACCATGTCATCTTGGCAATACTGACATATGGTAGCAACACCTGGGCTACCCTTAATAAACACCTACACCAGCTGGAGATGTTCCAGCAGAGATGCTTACACCCACATCATGCATATTCGCTGGTGGCAAAAGATCACCAATATGGAAACCAACATTTTCCACCAATATGGAAAATGCCAACGAAACAATAAGGACGATGATGAGGACGTCAAGACTGAGGTGACTGGGGCACGTGTGCCATATGCCAGACCATCGTCTCCCAAAGACATTACTATTTTTGTGAACTAGCCATTGGAACTCACCCACGTGGCAGGCCCTGGAAACATTGGAAGGATGTCACCAAGGAAGACCTAAAGATCTTCAATATTGAGGGGAACTGACATGACGACAAATAAGGCAAAGGTGGAGAGCAGCGATTAGAAAGGGTGCATTGATTGCAATTGCGAAGAAGGTTGCTGTTAGGCTGTAAAAAAAAAAAAAAAAAAAAAAAAAAAAAAAAAAAACAAAAAAAACAAGGCAGCCAACAGCATGAGAGATGGCACAGATGGCTCCAGTGTCACCCATGGTCATAAGTGACGGGGACATATATATATATCAATATAATAAAAGTCAATGTCTGTGGTGTGTGTGTGTGTGTGTGTGTGTGTGTGTGTGTGTGTGGTGTGTGTGTGTGTGTGTCAGTGTGTCTCCTCCATAACTCCAAAACCATAAAACCTAGCAACCTGAAACTGCTGCAAACAAAGAAAACTCCAAGGAAGTGCAGAGTGAAAATTGGGTGTTTGGGTTCATGATAACACCCCTTTTGAAGATAATTAATGGCCTTGTTTAATTATATCCTCAAGGTATTGAGGGACCATTAGCCTCATCTCCTCTCCTTTTTCTCTTCATCGGGGTGTGTGTGGTGTGTGTGTGTGTGTGTGTGTGTGTGTGTGTGTGTGTGTGTGTGTGTGTGTCCTGGCACCTGTCCTCGTTTAAGTTAGAGTGTACAAAATTATATCGGGATAACTCTGCTCTGTATCTGCTTTTGTAAGTTGCTTGTATTATTATTCGACCTTTCACATTTCTTCCTATCTCTGCTCACATACCCCACAAACAACATTTACTGTGCCACATACCTTTCCACACCTGCCTGTTAATAAATCCTTTGTAGAAATGTTCCAGCTCGTTTTCGTCTTTTCTTTCATTGATCCAGCATGGTCATATCCTAACTTTGTCAGTACTTTATTCCAACTATCCATTCCTTTTAGCCGGTACGTCCTTGGCAGTGTTGCTCGGCTGCATCTGATCCGGTAAAGTGATCCGGTTCGGACAGGCGTACCGAGGACTGTCCCCCGGTAATTAGATCACGTGGTTATTTTTAGGTAACCGGATTAACCAGACGGAGGACCCTAAGTCAGTGGTTGAGTTATTGTCGTTCACGGTCAGTTAGCGACCTGCCGCATCACGGAATTATCCGTGTGCGAGGCCTGCAATTTCGGGAGTCTGGTGGATCCCGAGATAGTTCCCCCCCTGGTGGTATTCTCACCCGACCCCGGCCCGCAACATATTATATAATATATATATATATATATATATATATATATATACAGTATTATATCATATATATATATACATATATATATAGTTTACGGAAATGGCCCTTATTGGACTACTAAAATAGGATTAGCTCAGATCCCCCATTAAATGCATGCTTAGCTAGGTTGTGTGGTAAAATGGACGTCACATGTGTGTCGGGAAGTGTAGGATGCTAGTAGAGTTCCCACAAAGGGTCCCGTGACCGTTTTTTCCGGACCAAGGTTTGAAGGTTGATTTAGTCAATTGAGGGTGCTGATTAAAATGAGCTGGGGTGAACCTCGTGAAAATGTGGGCTAACTCGGCCAGATGCGAAAATTCAAAATGGCCGCCATGCTACTTCCAATATATCAAAAATTGCATATCTTTGGTTTTACATGTCCGATTTTTATGATTTTTGGTCAAAATATATGTTTTGAAGGTCAAGGATGTCATATATTACCATTCCAGATTGTTATATTTAAGGGTTAAGTCACAAAATATGATAAATATAAACTTTTCGGGGCCAAATCCAAGATTGTCGTCGAGTAACATCTGGAAAATAGTAAAAAATCAATTTTCTTCTCATAAATATTATTGGCAGTGAATCTTTTCATGCAAGTAAATGTTTGTTTATATTGGAGTGCACAACAAATTGAGACAAGAAGAGAAGGACGCAATCATTGTCTTTATTTTCAGAATATGATGTGTATATAATATCAATTTCTCAACTTTTACACTGTTCAGGTAGGTTATACCATTCTTTTGTATGTCCCTCCTGTACTTTATCTAGAACAGTAATATGATGAAAGAATATCAACATTCCTTCATTTTGTCTGAAGAGCAACAGTGTTTCAATGGAAAAATGAAATAAAACATGAATTATCTGAATTCCCGGCAATTGACGTTTCCCGTAAGTATTCTTGTAATTTGCATTGACCAAAGTTTGATGATCTGTCCAAACTGTCTTTTATCTAAGACAGTCATAATAAAATAACATTAACATCTCTGATATTTTGACTGTGGCAATGTTTTTACAGTTGTAAATTAAATTGAAATGAAATCTCCATTGAAACACATACATGTAATCCTTCAGTCACTATCTGAGTCGCTGGCTCCAGAGTCCACAAACTTCATCATTACTTTCAGCCTCATCATCATGCAACAATGTCTGTTCTTGTTCAACCAAGTCATGTAAACTTCTTGGGAGTGCATCATGGGTATACTCACTGACACACATCTACCGTCTTTCATTGGCCATCCATGGTTGGTGGGATTTGGGGGTGCATCCGGCTTGTCATAGTTGAGTTGAATGTAAACTTGGTAGTTAACTCGCGTCACATGCAGATTGTGGGAATCTGGATCTGGTGGGATGCGGGACGTGGACTTGTTTTTCATCTGACCCCACTTCCTGTGCTCTGGCTTACCTAACGTTTTACTGATTGTGTCATTATAGATGTGTCTAATAGTGAATGTGGCCATTTGCTGAAGCACCTCTTGTGTCACTGAAGTGTTTTGCCAACATCTTTCAAAAGATTGTGTGCCTCCTGAGTTCCTGTTCTTTTTCAAAACTGTGTTTTCCCATGTCCACGCGATGTTTTTGTAAATGATGCCTATGGTTGGAAAATTCCATCAAAGACAGTGAGCATGAGCGTCGTAAATCCACGACAGCATATCGAGATGGGTCCAGAAATGTGTACATGAAAACATCAGATAGGTTTCCTGCCACAAAGAACTTCCAGGTGCTGTTCAGCAATCAGGAAACAAACAAAGGCTGAAAAAGTTTCTAAAGGATGAGTACCAAGCTTGTAAAGAATCATAGAGAATATTGACTTTGTGTACTCCATCAGCAAATTGTTGGAACATCTCCTCCGGAGAAAGGATGAAGAATTTGAATGTAGTCACATTGAGGCGGACACAATGCTGTTCTTCATCTATTCGCAAATCCGAAAAAGCAGGAAAAATGGAGACAGTCGTGATTGATGCCGAGGACACAGATGTAGTGATTTTTTCTGCATATGTTGCACATCAACTGGAGGGCACCCTTGCTATCAAACGGAAAGACAAAATCATCAGCTGCAGAGACCTTTGCTCTGATGATGAAGCTGAAATATTAATCCCATTACACATCCATAGTGGATCTGATACACATCTGGCTTCTATGGACATGGGAAAACACAGTTTATGAAAAAGGAACAGGAACTCAGGGGCACGCAATCTTTGAAAGATGTTGGCAAAACACTCCAGTGACACAAGAGGTGCTTCAGCAAATGGCCACATTCACTATTAGACACATCTATAATGACACAATCAGTAAAACGTTAGGTGAAGCCAGAGCACGAAAGTGGGGTCAGATGAAAAACAAGTCCACGTCCGCACCACCAGATCCAGATTCCCACAATCTGCATGTGACGCGAGTTAACTACCAAGTTTACATTCAACTCAACTATGACAAGCCGGATGCACCCAAATCCCACCAACCATGGATGGCCAATGAAAGATGGTAGATGTGTGTCAGTGAGGTATACCCATGATGCACTCCCAAGAAGTTTACATGACTTGGTTGAACAAGAACAGACATTGTGCACGATGATGAGGCTGAAATAATGATGAAGTTTGTGACTCTGGAGCCAGCGACTCAGATAGTGACTGAAGGATTACATGTATGTGTTTCATGGAGATTTCATTTCATTTAATTTACAACTGTAAAAACATTGCCACAGTCAAAATATCAGAGATGTTATGTTTATTTATTATGACTGTCTTAGATAAAGACAGTTTGGACAGTACATCAAACTTTGGTCAATGCAAATTACAAGAATACTTACGGAAAGCGTTAAATTGCGGGAATTCAGATAATTCATGTTTTATTTCATTTTTCCATTGAAACACTGTTGCTCTTCAGACAAAATGAAGGAATGTTGATATTCTCTCATCATATTACTGTTCTAGATAAAGTACAGGAGGGACATACAAAAGAATGGTATAACCTACCTGAACAGTGTAAAAGTTGAGAAATTGATATTATGTACACATCATGTTCTGAAAATAAAGACAATCATGCGTCCTTCTCTTCTTGTCTCAATTTGTTGTGCACTCCCACATATAAACAAACATTTACTTGCATGAAAAATTCACTGCCAATAATATTATGAGAAGAAAATTGATTTTTTACTATTTCCAGATGTTACTCGACGACAATCTTGGATTTGGCCCCGAAAAGTTATTTCTCATATTTTGTGACTTAACCCTTAAATATAACAATCTGGAATGGTAATATATGACATCCTTGACTTCAAACCATATATTTGACCCAAAAATCATAAAAATCGGACATGTAGAACCAAAGATATGCAATTTTTGATATACTGGAAGTAGCATGGCGGCCATTTTGAATTTTCGCATCTGGCCGAGTTAGCCCACATTTTCACGAGGTCACCCAGCTCATTTTAATCAGCACCCTCAAATTGACTAAAACAACCTTCAAACCTTGGTCCCGGAAAAACGGTCACGGGACCCTATTGTGGGAACTCTACTACAGTATGCATGTTTCATTGTTCGTACAGTGTTGGGGTGCGAGGGCTCCCTCTTCTTCCTCCCCTACACGGACGATAGGCCCGCCCAGTCGGCAAAGAGGGTGTGGCCAAAAAGAGAAGTGAAGCTAAGGGGAGGAGTTTGTCGGCTTCGTAAAGGGGAGGAGCCAGTGGCTCGCAGCGAGCGAACGAAGACCTCATGAAAAGGTTCAGTTTGGCAGAAGTACAAAACTGCAGTCGGTTTAGAGGGTGCTCGTGTGCGAAGGAGCGAACGAGAGAGAAACGAAGGCTTCGTAAAAAGGTTCAGTGTTGTGGAAACAGTCACTTCTCGAGGCGCGCTCGTGTTCGAAGCGAGCGAACGAAGGAGGCACCGTGTTGGATCTGCCGGGAGAGACGCTGAACCTGACTGCACGTCGAGTCTGCATTTTTGGGGCAGTGGGAGAGGCGGCCTGCACGTCGAATCGGCGATCGACTCTTATGAGGAGGTGATTCTGCCGTGAGAGAGACGGCAGCCGGCTTTGAGAGGCGAGCGTGGAAAAGGAAAGAAAAGGTGATTCGACAGAGAAAGAAACTGAGAGGACGGAGTTGAGAAGTCGGACTTCGAGGCGGGAAGGCAAGAGAGGAGACGATGGAGCCTCTGACGGTCCCTGCTCACACCAACGGCTCGACACGTTGCCGATCCGCTGCCGAGCCCGGCGCCTCGATTTGGGCTTGTCTGGTGAACAGGCCAGGCCTGGATTTGTGTGCTGGACCTTGGGAGAGATCGGCTGAGGCCCATCGTTGATCTGGCGGTCTCGTGCCGTCGACCTTATGCGGGGTCAGAGCGCGCGCAGACCGTGTGCGGTGCGAAGGGGGCAAGAGTACAACGCCTCCATTTTGCCACGCGCGTGTTCGAGCTGGGGCTCGAATCCGTGGACATCCGCTTGTTGCGAGCGACATTCGTGCTTTTGACACTGTCCTCTCGTCCATGAACTTCACCAATTACTCTGTCTGCATGCATGCTGTCTGTCTGTCTTGTCTGCACGTGTTGTATAAGCATATCTCGGTAGGACCCCCTCGAAACCTGTAGTCCGTAGTTCCCTAGTTAAAGGCCCAGTCACACCTTGACGTTTAGCCAGCAATGGCAACGTATCAAAATGTATGTAAAACACTGGCTTACGCTGAACTTTTCATGTTTTTTTTTTAAAGATTCGGACGTATTCATAACAAGTTGGTCGTATACATAAATATTAGTAACAGACACAGAACGTTCGTGTCTTATAGATAACTTATACCAACGAATGCTTAGCCTGTTGTTGGCGTTCACAACCTATGCCCAACGATAGTCTAACTTATGCATAGCGCGCTGCACGTATCGCCGCAATCACGTGGGTAGTCTATTAAAAGGCTGCCGCACAATGATTCAAATCATAACCGCGGAGAAATGGAAGTGTCAACATCGCAGTCACACCTGCGATCTTGCCAGCGTATGCCGACTCTGAAAAATGCATCTAAAACACTGCGCACGTCGAATACAGTATGGGTAAGTTTGGTATACGTGAATAGAACGCTAAAGTACGCTATCATACGTCGTAGTAAGTGGAGTACGTCTTGAAATTTTAAACGTGTTAAAAATTTTACGACGTACTTGCCGTATGCCTCACACGTTCCGCATGCATGGGAATAAGTTGTACGCACGATATGCGATCGTTGGCACACGTCGACAAAAGTTACTTGTAAGTTACTCATAAGTCGAAACACGTCGAGGTAATGGTTAGCGTCAGTGTTCCAGACTCCCTGGTTCTTTTTTTTTTTTTTCTTCGGTATGACGGTGATGTTGACACTTCGATTTCTAGTGCGGTTATAATACAATATATTAATAGGCTGCCGCTCAATGATTTAAATCTTAACTGCACTAGAAATCGAAGTGTCAACATCACCGTCGTACCGAAGAAAAAAAAAACCAGGGAGTCTGGAACACTGACGCTAACCATTCCTTGACGTGTTTCAACTTATGAGTAACTTACAAGTAACGTGTGTGGACGTGTGTCAACGATCGCGTAATGTGCCTACAACACGTTACTCATAGGTTAGAAATAAGTTTCGGGTACGCAAACATTACCTCGACGTGTTTCGACTTATGATTAACTTACAAGTAACGTGTGTCGACGTGTGTCAACGATCGCATAACGTGCCTACAACTTATGGCCAGCGTAGCGGAACTTGTGAGTCATACGCTGGCATAAGTCGTAAAATTTCAAGCATGCTAAAATTTGAAGACAACCGCAAAGTACAACGATGAAAGCCAGCGTACTACGACGTATGGCAGTGTTTTTCAGCGTGCTCTTAACGTATACAAAACTTTCCATAACGTATTCGACGTGTGCCAGCGTTTTAGACATTTTTTTCAAAAATCGGCATAAGCTGGCTAAAACGTCAAGGTGACTGGGCCTTAAGAACGGGTTAAAGATTGTTAATAAAAACATTGTCGTGAATGGTTTGCTTGTGTCGTGTTCCCCGATGTTCCCAAAAATCTGGTTGATTCAGATGAAGTTTCCGCTATGGATTAATTCGTGTCGCATCGAGGAACGATCCGTTCGATTGGCAAATAAAACCAAATATGTTACAGACTGGCAGAAAACGCTCAGCATCTGACACAACCAGTCTGTAACCGGGATTCTATTCCTCAACTGGTAAGGTACAAGGATTACGTTGTATCGCGATTGAAGACGGGTGACCCGAGGCCTGTGCCGAGCCAGCCGGGTTATAAACCCCGGAGGAAGGGGGGGAGAGGGGAGAAG
>CM068966.1:54097378-54110518 GCA_035128595.1 Eptatretus atami
ATCTCTTCGAGTTTATCTGTAAACTCACAATGTTCGGCAAGTCGGCATAAATCAGTCACGAACTCGGATGCTGACTAACCTTCTTGACGATGGTGGGTATAAAATCTATATCTCGAGACGATCTTACCCGGTTTAGGGTGATAATGTCTTTTCACGAGATTGACGAGCTCTTCATTTGACTTGTTAGAAGGTTTGGCTGGGGCAAGAACATCTTTGATGAGGCTATACGTCGGGGTGCCGCATACGGTCAGTAATACAGCTCGCCGTCTTTCAGCATCCTCATCGGTGTCCATTTTGTTTGCCACGAAGTACTGCTTCAGACGATCGGTATCGTCTTCCCAATCATCCCCCACTACGTGCTCTTTCAATATTCCGATGCACGAATACATCCTCGTCGCCACTGTAATGTACTCAATAGATAGGGACGAAGGCTTTGAAGTGGGAACAACAGGTTTAATCCGGATATGGGCACAACACAACACAACACAGCACAGCATCGGAACATGGGTGGGTCACATGACTGCTTAACAACACAGCATAGCACAGCATCGGAACATGGATGGGTCACATGACTGCTTAACAACACAGCACAGCACAGCATCGGAACATGGGTGGGTCACATGACTGCTTAACAACACAGCACAGCACAGCATCGGTACATGGATGGGTCACATGACTGCTTAACAGCACAGCGCAGCACAACACGGCGCAGCACAACACAGCACACACAGCACAGCTTCGGAACATGGGTGGGTCACATGACTGCTTAACCACGCCCCGGTGCACCCAGGTATGCACGCATTAGCATAAACTACTGATACTTCTCAGTTTTATGTTCCACTGATGGACCGGATCAGCATCCAGGCCTTAACCAACATCTAAACAGCTTGATCTTGTCATCTACCCACTCATCCACCAAGTTTTGTAACAACTCATCCACAACTTTTTGAGACCTCATGCTCTATATCGTTTTTGGCCTCATCTCTCAATGCTGAAGAATCACTTTACAAATTGAAAACAGACAAACAAACAGAGGTGATAACATCACCTCCATCCACTGTGGGTGGCGGAGCTATTTATGATGCTTCACTTGAGGTGGACCATCTTATAACACGAGCAGAATCATAGCCTGAAATGGTAGATGGTGCAAGTTTATTATTTGCAAGGATTCAGAGTGAAAAGTAATTTACTGTCTTTGAGGGTTTAATGACCCACAACCTCTGGACATCAACGTAGCTGTGCTGTTACCCCCACGCTCCCCGTTTTGTTCTATTCCGCACCGGTCTGAGTACGAAGGTTGTTTTCCAATGGGATGATGGACAAATCCACCGACTCGTACTCACCGTTCGTTCTGTGTGTTCAAACACCTCCCGGGCTTCCTCGAAGTCACACTCCTCCTCGATGCACTCTCTTTCAAGTGAGCCAAGCTTTGTCTCCTCCAGAAACGAATTTGCTCTCACTCGCCTCGAACCCAGCACGGTGGTCGCTTCTCTCGAGCCCAAGAACACTCACAGACCCAGCGATCAGTGTTACTATGATTCATCATTTATAAGGGACGTGCACACCTCATTTTTAGGATATTATTGTGACTTTCAACATCTTGATCCACACCCTGCACCCTCCACGATGATTATAAAGAAATCAAATCGATATCAAATACAAATGCCGAGAGAGTTGTATGAAACAGGAAAATCAAGGTGAACACGCAAGCAAAGTTCCCATTGAATGAAACAGGTTTTTCAGCCTTCACAGCAACCTGAACATTTCAAAAGCAAACAATGATCAAATAACGAAATTCAAGAACAGAGGAGAACATCCCACACCGGTCCGTAAAGATTCCCCATCTCCCTATTGGGGTCATGGATCAGCAAGACCCTTTAGCAACACTCTCAGACATCTTCACCGCACGAACAAGACTCTCACCTTGTCCACCTGTACATGTTCTGCACGTTAGGCTCAGAAGAAAGAGGACAGATGCCCATGGTGTACGAGGAACCATGTTTTCCAAAACAAACACCTCCCTGGCCTTTACAAAACACATTGTTCAAGGGTCGCGCAAAGTCCAGTGAGGGGGTTTGGAGGGAGGAGGGGGTAGGGGGCTGGTGGGGGGCGATGCGGATCAATATTTTACAGCCTTTGATCCTCTAATAATACGATTCGACCAAAGTCTTGGGGAGGGATTTTTTTTAATCTCGAATATTTAACGATGGACGGTGAACGGGCCAAGGAGTGTTCGGTTTAAATGGACCCTCTGTGACCACTGAGACTTTAGGGGGTCAAAGTGTTTTCCCTGTAACGCTGACCTCGGCCACGTGGGTTCACTGAACATATGTGGATCAATACATCGTCTGCAAACAGTATCACGTGATACCATGTCACATCAGGGACATTTTCAAAAGTGTGGAGAGAGAGAGAGAGGTGGGAGGTGGGAGGCGCGGGTGATCCAAATAAAAATTAAAGTAAACATGGCGGTGTAATAGTTTTGGGGGAAATTAATCAATTTATTACCAGGTGATGATGAGTTCGAGGTGGGAAGCTGAGTGTCCCCCTTGTGACTCCTTGCTCCCTCCATGTATGCGTCACCAGATCCTCCTGAAGCCTCACAAATGTATCTGTATCATCTGTATTACAATTGTCTGCGATGGGAAAGCTGCGTGACCCCCTTCTGACTCCTCGCTCCCTCCATGTTATTCTTCACCAGATCCTCCTGAAGCCTCATAAATGTATCTGTATCTGTATTACAATTGTCTGCGATGGGAAAGCTGCGACTCAGAGCGATCGTTGTCCTGCACATGTACCTGAAAAGCGAGAGGGGTGATTAAACACACCTGCACCGGCCTCAGCAGCACTCCCCTCCCCTCTAACACTGACACATCGACAAGAACAGCTGCGACGTTTAACGAGTGTGAGGATGGGGTCATGGAGGGCTCCGGCTCTTAATTTCCCTGGAAATACTGAGCAGTGAAGAGCCAACCTGGTGGAGGGTGGGATTAGGGTAGTTGTGGTTGGTAGATAGATAGCTCGAGGGGAGTGGAGGGGACGAGCTATCTATTTACATATACTGTATGTTGTATGTTTCGAGGGGAGTGGAGGGATGAGCTATCTATTTACATTTACTGTATGTTGTATGTTTCGAGTGGAGTGGACGAGCTATCTATTTACATATACTGTATGTTGTATGTTTCGAGTGGAGTGGAGGGGACGAGCTATCTATTTACATATACTGTATGTTGTATGTTTCGAGTGGAGTGGAGGAGAAGAGCTATCTAATTACATATACTGTATGTTGTATGTTTTGAGGGGAGTGGAGGGGACGAGCTATCTATTTACATATACTGTATGTTTGTTATGTTTTCGAGGGAGTGGAGGGACGAGCTATCTATTTACATATACTGTATGTTGTATGTTTCGAAGGGGAGTGGAGGGACGAGCTATCTATTTACATATACTGTATGTTGTATGTTTTGAGGGGAGTGGAGGGGACGAGCTATCTATTTACATATACTGTATGTTGTATGTTTCGAGTGGAGAGGGAACGAGCTATTATTTACATATACTGTATGTTGTATGTTTTGAGGGGAGTGGAGAGGACGAGCTATCTATTTACATACACTGTATGTTGTATGTTTGAGGGGAGTGGAGGGGACAAGCTATCTATTTACATATACTGTATGTTGTATGTTTTGAGGGGAGGTGAGAGGACAGCTATCTATTTACATATACTGTATGTTGTATGTTTTGAGGGAGTGGAGGGGACAAGCTATCTATTTACATATACTGTATGTTGTATGTTTTGAGGGAGTGGAGGGGACAAGCTACTATTTACATATACTGTATGTTGTATGTTTTGAGGGAGTGGAGGGACAAGCTATCTATTTACATAACTGTATGTTGTATGTTTTGAGGGGAGTGGAGAGACGAGCTATCTATTTACATAACTGTATGTTGTATGTTTCGAGGGGAGTGGAGGGGACAAGCCTATCTATTTACATATACTGTATGTTGTATGTTTCGAGGGGAGTGGAGAGGACAAGCTATCTATTTACATATACCTCATGTTGTATGTTTCGAGGGGAATCGAGGGGACAAGCTATCTATTTACATATACTGTATGTTATATTATTTTTTTATTTTTAACCTTTCAATATTGTACAAGTTCATTGATCATGAGGCACAGGTAGCACACTTACCTGTGTGTGTGTTGTGTTGCTTGAGTTCGATTCCTGACATGACTACAAACTGTCGGATTGGTGTTTCGCAGGCAGGAATTACATCACTAGTCCTTACAGGAGGTCCTTTGGATGGAGCTTGGAAGTTAAGTAGGTTGTCCCACCTGCTGCCATTGGTCGCGGTTCTGCTACATGAGTGGTCCCTTGACGAAGTGAAGGATTGTCGGCACCCTCCTGTTGCGGAGAAGTGGACACCATCGGGTCCACCTTCCGATGGAACCTGACACGGAGCCCCCAACAATCCGTGATGTTAGGGATTGGAGTGATTGTGTGATTCATTCATTCATTCATTCATTCATTCGTGTCAAACTTTAGTTTGGCTTTTTGAACTTTCGTGAGTATCTTGTTCGTAGAACTTGAACGACCTTCGTAGTTGAAGAATTCGGGGCGAAGTACCAAATGTCGAATTGTGGATTCTCTTGTCTGTTCGTTTCAAATGAAACTCCCATCTTGATGAAATATGGACAATAATGATTATTGTTATTGTGATTATTTTAACGTCACTGCAGTTATTACCGATCGAGCGAGAAACAGGAATATCCTGTGCTGGATGAAGTTGTAAGATCTTTCATCGCACATCTATAATGCCAGGTTCTCCACTAACCCATCCACCGACGTCATCTTGTCACGTGACATGCAAAAAGCGCGGGAACTGGTCCGGATGTTTGAAAAGGTTCTCGAGGTGAGAACAACGTCGTTACTGATATTTTTCCCATTAAGTTATAAACTCTTGATGAAGTCAATGGATGTCGTTTATCATATTTCACAACCATAAAGGTATCGATGTGGCTGACTCTGCCTAATATGACGTCAGCACCCTGAAAGGAGTGGCGGTATCAGAATGACGTCACGAACAAGCGGGAAATGAACGAATTACCATGGCAACAGGCATCAGATGTTGGTGACATCAGATGGCAACGGCTGCCGGGCGTGGCTCCGCCAGCATCCTCGGCGTCCCGTGTCCCGTGTAGTCTGAATAGACAGGTGGACGGTGGGATGGACAAATCGCGGGGCAGACAGGCGCGGGGACCCGGATCGTAGCAGAGAAACGGTCCCACAGTCAGGTGGAGGAAGAAGTGCTGAGTGCTGGTACCTGGAAGTGCTGAGCGCACGCAATGCGCAACGTACGTGGGACATGGCGGCGGAGGCTCTAGCGAGAGGTCTGAGCAGCGTGACCGACGGTGTTGGTGAGTGCGAGAGAAGGGAGGATGCGTGTGCGTGCCGTGACCGCGGGCAATGTCATCGGTACTGAGCGTGGCCCGAAGGTGATCCCGATTTTAAGGACCGTTTGGGTGTCGCTGCCAACCCGGTCATCGCCCATTGTATTTCGATGTGACACCGCCAAACATCGTTATCACGTGTCCTTGAGGTTAAACGGAATATCCCGTATTATATCCGGGTGTTCTTGTCGGGACACTCGCGGTCCTCAGTGATGGTGCACCACCACCACGAAACCGCCCATGGTGTGCGCCGCTAGCAGGGGGTGCTGCATGCCGAAGAACGCGGTCCTGCGGAGAGCACGTTGATCTGGTTGTCCCGCTGATATCCATGACATCATATCAATCTCCTCGGGTGGACACAACAAAGGTTACATTGTCTTGAGCTGAATAGTCCACCATATAATCTATATGGTTGTGACTCAGATGTCGTCAGTGAAACAGAACAGCCGTGTGTGTTGTTATTTATTTACTTATTTATCCCTGGCCCCCCGGAGGGAGGGAGCGGGATATTGTAATTCTGGTTTGTTTGTTTGTCTGTCTGTCTGTCTGTCGTCCGTCTGCTGCAGATATCTCAAGAAGTTGTGCACGGTTCGGACGAAAATTGGTGTACAGCTTGGTGTGTGTCAAGGAAGTATTATTCGAGTTTGGTGAAGATCCAATCAGTCGGAAACGAGAATTAAAAATTTAAGTGATTCTTCACCATTGAGAGATAGGGAGGACAACGATATAAGCAGGATATTTAAAAATTTGACAAACAAACTCGTGATGAGTTGGTTAGGTGACGACAAAAGCTGATTAGATTTGGTTCAGGTCCGGATCCAGATCCGGGCTCTCAGTGGGATAGAAAGTATAAACGTTCAGCCTGGTGGAGATTGGCTCACCGAGTGCCATGCTACTTACCCTCCCGAAGGAGAGGGTATTGCTTTGGTACTTTCTGTCGGTCTGTCTGTCTGTCTGTCTGTCTGTTGTTTGTTAATTGCCGGAATCCTTGGATTTCGGCAATTATGTTGGTCGGTTGTGTGTGTCTCTGTGTGTCTGTCTGTCTGTTTGTTTGTGTGTTTTGTTTACCCTGTAGCAGCCACACCCGTTTCAGCGATCATGACCAAACTGGGTACAGACATCGGCCATGGTCCAACTTAGACACTTGTCGTTTTTGTGATCTAAGTAGGTAGAAAGTTCACCGAAAAACCGAAATTCTTATTTTCACAATAACGTCCGCTAAAATGGTCGTATCGACTTCAACCAATCCAAATGGCATCTTCCAATTCTGCATCCAACATGCTATGTCTCATTGGGGTGTCACACCAACACCCTTCTTAGCGATCGGGGTCGAATGTCGGGGGGGTCGGGTCAAAATTTCATTGCGCTAAAAAGCTCATTTCAAGTCCGATTGACTTCCAAGTTATGTCATGACCAAACTAAGTGCTTTAACTCATTAAACAGTTGCACTATCGACTTATAAGAACCAAATTGATTTCCAGGTTTTTTTTTTCAGAGGTCATGGAGATATGACAAATTTTCCGAATTCCTTGCTCAACGAGCAATTCATGATCTTGCCAAAACGAAGTTTTTGCAAGATATGTGTTAGTCAGTCTGTTTTTTTTATTTGTTTTTTTTTTTTGTGTGTTTGTTTGTTTGTCTGTAATTCACGAAAAAAAAATTCTGCAGACCACATTTTCATTGGAAATTTTTTGTAACTTCGCTATCAGAGGCCTATGGAGGTCCTTTCAGGCCATAATTTGAAGGTCCAAGGTCAAAGGTCAAGGTCACTTTTTCGCAATCAGTGTAATCGACAAAACCCTCTTTTTTTGGGTAATTTTGATCGGATACGTCTTCAAACCTTCGGGGAATATAGTTCATGGTCTGGCGCTCAGCTGATTATTTTTTGGTGGCGATTGCCTTGACCTTCATGTGTTTTTTTTGTTGTTTGTTTTTTTTTTATCTTATCACGTTATAAATCACTGAGAGCACAGTTTTCATTGGAAATTTTGTAACTTCGCATATCAGAGGCCTATAGAGGTCCCTTTTCAGCGCATTAAAATTTTGAAGGTCAAGGTCAAAGGTCAAGGTCACTTTGTCCGCAAATCAGGGGAGTCGACGAAACCCTTTTTTTGAGTAAATTTTTGATCGGATCGTCTCTTCAAACTTCATGGGTATAGTTCATGGTCTGGCATTCAGCTGATTAATTTTTGGTTGGCGATTGCCTTGACCTTCAGGTTAACGCCTAAGTCAAACATTTGACCCCAGGTCAAATTTTCAAGTTTTAGGACCATCGTGTAGTACCTCAATTGAACACTCGATGAGTGCTTTCTGAATATTCAAGCTTGAGCACTTATGACGTGATTGGTGACGTTATGAGGCAAACGCTTTTTTTTCACTGGTTACTCTGTAGAACGTTCTCATCGGAATCTCTCGTAGGCAGTATTTCCTCAGGAGTCGCTCCTGGTGGATAGCAGCTCTGTTCACCTCAGTGTGACCTTAAGAGTCACACGTGGTTCACCTTTTGGCAAGATACGGATCACCCTACGGGTACATTGTTTATTTGTTTGTTTGTTTGTCTGCGCAGACTTTGTGTTTATCTCTGCAACGCTGCGGATTGAGACGAAATTTTCACCATCAGTGCGACTACTCATGCAGAATGTTGTAATGATAATTATGACATCATAGGTCACATGGTTTGGCAGCCATATTCGATGGAACAAAAATATTAAATAATGTTTTCTCTGGAACCGTTTCATCGATCGACATGAAACGTCACATTTTGATCGAGAAGTGATGGGGAGTACATGTTTTAAATTTCGACTTGATCAGACTAAAGGTCAGGCAGCCAGAATTGTTTATTTTTTATATGGGTTCTTTTTTTGTTTGTTTTTAATAAGGCTCACTTGGCTGTGCCTGGATGGGTTTGAGGGTAGAGAAGAAGCAGCTGAAAACCGAATCCTATCCAGGTTCCTCCTGATGACTTCATCTTTGCTTTTTGCTTGTTTGGGTAACTTCTGATGACTTCAATGCAGGACTTGTACCTATTTGGTCTTCCATTTGATTTGAATGGGATTTATTTTAATCCATTCTAAATTCAATTGAACAATGAATAATTATAATAATAATAATAGTCATGGGTCAGGGTCAGGTGTCTGACCAAAGCGGGGTTGCATCAAAGCGGGACGTCTTGGTACCCAGTCATCACTGCCAGCAGTTATAAAGTGGCAATTCTAGTTATGTCTCTTAATTATGTAACACACCAGAACACAAACGCCACACAACATACACCACACAGAAGCAGTCCTGGCGAGGGTCTGCAATCTCTGATTGCTCTATCTCTTGTTATATTCTTGTTTTATTCTTATCCATATTTTCATTCATTCAATACTTTTATTTGTATTTAATATGTATTTATTATTTATTTATTTATAAACTTATCTTAATCATTTTTATTTTTATTTATATTTTATTTAAATTTTTAGTTATGTCTAAATTGAGATTTATTTTTTCATTTTGATATTTATTTCTTTATTTTCAGGTTATCTTTGTTGGAGTACCGGATATCGTGCATCAGGAAATGTACAGTGCAATGTGTTGATGTTTCGATATCAACCTGTCATTTATTTTAACATAATCGCTAATCGTAGGGTACTCGTTATGACGTTTTAATATCTCATGACCTCGTACTAATTATCGCTTTTATACACGAGAGTAAAAATCGAATGTATTTATCGATTCATTGAATATCATCACATTGTCCACACAATTACGATCAATTACTTAATAATTATATTCACCATTCCAAGTAAGCTTCCATGGTACCTGGTTAGGAAAGTACATTTTGGTAAGGAAATCTTTACACCTTATCCAGCACTTGAAAAGGTGAGACCGAGCAAACAGATAAACATTACGAGGTAGTATTCGATACACACACAGTGAGTTTGACTTTCCTCAGCATCCTAACCTCAGGCTGCGGTTTAAGCTTCTCAGAATTTTAGGAACAATAGACGTGAGCGATAACTCAAAGGAACATCTATTTATTACATACCAACAGACACACCTGTCCTTGCCTGACAGGGACAATATTAGAGATTCAGGAGGGCTGTGGGAGAGGAGGAGGGAGGGGAGGATGGGAGGGGAGAGGAGGCTGGAGAGGGAGGGAGAGAGATGAGAAAGGGGAAGGGAAGCTATGAGTGGGTGAAGAAGGGGAGTGTCTGAGGGGGGGTGGAAGAGCGTTAGGAAAGGGGGGTGGGGGGGTAGTGGGGGTGTGACGCCCTCACCAAACGTTTTTACACACGTGTGAGAGAGATGGTGCGAGTGGAGAGAGAGAGATGAGAGAGAAGAGGATGAGAGAGAGAGATATATGGGAGAAGATTGCTGCATTTTATGAGGAGTGGGGGGGGGGCGAGGGAGGGGACAGATAAAAATAAGAGAGAGTGAAGGGGGGGGGAGGGAGGAGGAAAAAAAGAGAGAAAGGTGAGGGGTGCAGGTGGGGTTAGCAAAGACAATGATATTGCGATGCTTAATGACTGAACACACAAAAAAAAAAACTCATGTCTGAAACTAGCTGTACACACATGACACAACAGAGTCTGTAATGTAATCTGCTGGCCACTTTGCAACAACTTTGACACACCCGGTTCCAGAAATTGGGTGAAAATGAACCAAAAACAATCACTAGAACATAGAATGCTGCTCACTACGAACCAAATGATCCCATCTAATGATGGAACATCGAAAACAAGCATTGCAACCAGATATCACACTTAGGGACAAAAATAGAAAAAGAAGGCATTATCTAATTGAGTGGATAATACCAATGATTTTGGACTAACGATGCAGAAATAAGAAAATGACCAAATACAAGACTTCAAGAATGAAGTGAAAAGATCCTTGAAACTGAAGAATGCCAAAGTTGTACCAGTGATAGTTGGAACTACGGGAATGATGATGGAGAACCTCACAGAGATATTAAAAACCATCCCTGGGAATATTACTGCAAACACACTCCAGTTTAAACTGGCCAGGGCTCAGTGATGATCCTGAAGAGAGTCCTCAGCGCAAAACTTTGAGAATAGAAAACTTCACAGCTTGGTCCATGAATCGTGACGCCATACCGAAATGAAGGTGGATACTTTGAGTCCACCCTGGGAGGACTCCATTCCACATTCTGAAACCCGCATATGTAGATACCAATCAACGACGCACACACATGTTGGTGGATACTTTGAGAACTGGTAAGTCTGTTTCACCTCTTGAAACCCACCCACATGTGGAGAAAGCAGGCAACAGCAACTTGCACATAAAAACACGCGAGCGCACACACGCACACATGCACTTTTAGACCTGGGACAGTTCCATTTCACTTTCTGGAACCCACATAGGGAGATAACAACCAACAGCGCACACACACACACACACACACGCACACACGCACACTGAGGTTTCAGTACCCAGATATTTTGGCCGAAATAATGCAGAAATCAAGTAAATGAGCAAATACCAAGATCTCAAAAATTAAGTGAAAAGGTTCTGGAAGTTGAAGAGATCCAAAATTGTACCAGTCATCATTGGAGCAACGGGAATAATGAAGAAGAACCTTACAGAAATCTTAAAATCCATCTCTGAGAATATTACCACAAACGAACTACAGCTGGAATCTGTCCGGGTCTCAGTGACGATCCTCAAAAGAGCCCGTGGAACAAAACTTTCAGAACAAAACTTCACACCTTGGTCCATGATTTGTGACAGCCCTTACTGTCATGGAGGTGGATACTTCGAGACCTGGGAGGACTCCATTCCACATTCTGAAACCCACGTATGGAGCTAACAACCAACATCAATATGGAGTTACAAGGTGGATAGTTTTCCATCAAACCTCGACTCAGTTTCCGCAACCGGTCCAGACGGCATCAGCCCACGTTTCTTAAAAACCTACTCTGAAGCTCTTGCTCACCCTCTCTCTCTGTTCTATTCACCCTCTCATTTGCTCAAGGTCATCTGCCATCTGCTTGGAAATCAACAAACATTACTGCCCTGCATAAAAAAGGTGCAAAAACAGATCCCGGTAACTACAGACCAATCTGCCTTCTCCCAATCATCAGCAAGGTTATGGAAACCATCATCGCTTTCGATATTAAATCCTTCCTCTTCTCCAATGGCTTGATTTCTGATCATCAATTTGGTTTCAGACCAGGTTACTCTACCCTGGATATACTGCTTCTGCTCTCTCAACAATGGATGGAGATCCTCGATGCCAGACATGAAATCAGAGCCATCTCCCTAGGATATATCAGCATGCTTCGATATGGTCTGGCACTCCTGCCCTGCTCACCAAACTCTCTTCCTATGGTATCCAAGGCCATCTCCACTCATGGCTCGCAGACTTCCTCTCCTGTCACAGCCAACGTGTGCCCTCCCAATGTCCCCTCTTGCTGTCCAGGCTAAAGTTCCTCAAGGCAGCATTCTGGGCCCTCTTCTTTTTCTGGTTTTCATCAATGAACTCTCTGACTCTCTGGAAAATCCTTTTTATCTCTTTGCTGATGACTCCATCCTCTGCCGTAGCATCTGTCATCCCTCAAATTGGAAAGCAGCAGCTTCTTCGCTCTGTGCAGATCTGGATAAAATCACAAAGCTGTTCCAACACATGGGACATCCTCTTGAAGAAGTCCTTTCATTCAAGCTTCTTGATCTCACTATCTGCCATGACCTTTCCTGGGAGAGCCACATTTCCAAGCTGGCCTCCAAAGCCAGTTGTCGAATGGGAATCCTCCATTGTGCAAAGTCCTTCCTCGGCACACCTGAGCTCCTAACCACATACAAAGCTTTAGTCCACAGCCTGATGGAGTCCTGCTCTCCCCTCTGGGCTGGTGCTCCCGTCTCTCACCTTTCTCTGCTTCATGCTGTGGAAACCAAGGCATTTAGGATCAATGGTATCTTCCGTGGTGAGGCTGAGTCTTTGGGCCTCTCACTCTCTCACCGCTGGCATGTCGGTGGTCTTTCTGTCTTCTACCGTCTCCTCTCTGACACGCCCCCCCCCCCCCCTGCTCTGTTGCAATAGTCCACACCATATTTCCGCAGGGTGCTCAACGGCCGCCAGCAACCCCCTTCTGGTAAAACTACCAAAATCAAGAATCACTGCTCACCTTCACTCTTTCATTCTCTTTTTTTCCTGTCTTTCGTACAAACTCCCACACTCTCTTCAATCCCACCCTTTCCTCCAGTCTTCAAAACAGTTGTTCACCACCATCTCATATCTTCCCCATCCAAGCCATGATCTTTTCTATCCCAGTTAATCCACCCCAAACCCAACCCCTTCAATTCCCTGCTTCCTTCCTGAAATTCCTGTCGTATAAGGGCCTGAAAATCCTGTGGTGTCCATATTGATTACCCGTGTACCCTGCCCCATCCGTCTCCCTTCCACAGATATCCTCATATTTCTGTTCCCCCTGTTTCATCCTCTCTCCCTGCCCTCTTGACTCCTGCTCCCCTTCTTGTTGTATGTTCTGTGTGTTCGCTCTCATACGAACCTCGACATTGTAAACAAAAAACAACCAACACCATGAAGGTGGATAATTTGAGACCTGGGTGGGCTCTATTCCACCTTCTGAAACCTGCATATGGAGATAATAACCAACAACCAATAACCAACAACACACACAATGGTGCCAAGTGCTGTTGTGTTAATACAGTTTATATACATACACACA
>CM068966.1:54124729-54137217 GCA_035128595.1 Eptatretus atami
GAGGGAATAACCAATTCACTCTCACTTAATTAAACCCAGGTGGTTAGGATTATTTAAATAATATCGACTCCTCCCATGCTCTTCTTGCCGAAAAGCAGCCATGAAAGGCTACCCAAGGTAAGCCCAATGTTGTTTCAAACCCTTCCCAGAGTTCCTCCACAGCTGTAAGGACATTCACAAATAGTACACACATGAGAATCCCAATGCTACACACCCCATCAGCTGCCGGACTGGTTTCATTGCTTGTTGGTGAATCATCAGCGACAGCACAGACAGAAGACAATCAAGACCAAAATCAATCAGACAAATAAAAAAGAATTATAATATAGAAAACAATGGACTAGACCCATTATCTGCCCATAATAAACTCCAAATACAACAGATAGCAAGGAAAATAAAAAAAATAAAGATGAGGCCAACAATATAATAAATCAAAATAAACAGTTTGAAAACAACCCGAAAAAGTTCTTCCAAGAGCTCGGGAAACAGGAACAAAATGTTTCAACTCCCCCTGAAAAAGAGGACCTAGAAAATTTTTGGAAATGTATATTTGAAGATGAAAAAGAACACAACAAGGAAGCAGAGTGGATCGGACACTTGGAAAATAAAAAGCAACAGCTGACGAAGAAAATATTTGAAAACATCTCGCAAAAGCACCGAACTTCAAATTCCCCGGCCTGGATGGGATTCCGAACTTCTGACTAAAGCAATTACATGCTCTTTACCCTCAAGACACAAGACACATCTTTACCCTCAAGAACATCGTGTGTTGGACTCAACAGACTATCGGATGAGATTTGTACAGGAGCAAAAAAAACAACAGACCAAAAAAGGGATCCTTAATCCATTTAGCAACAAACTTCCAAAGACAGGTGCAAATTATGGATACTACACAGGAAAACAAGACAGAAACAAACACAGCCCTAATGATTGAAAAGAAAAAAAGGAAATCTATGAAAAAAAATAATCATCAGATATACTGACAAATGGTAGAATGATATAAGAGCAGGAAGATTAAAAAAAGAGTTTGATAGGAGAGGGATTGACAAAGAAGGCTCTTTGGAATGGCTAAAAAGAGGTCAAATTAGTTGGGATGGAGAATGAGTTATCATCAATGCCGAAGACCAAGGACATTACACTAATCAGGTCAGGTCAGGTATGGGAGCATGCGCCAGAGCAGCGCGTCGCTGCATCCACTTTCCGAGCGCCGTACTTTGTTCCAGGGCCTCCGTCTGGCCATCCCCCAGACAGATGCCTGGCCCATCCCCATCTCTTTGAGATGCCGATCAACCTGCTGCAACACCGAGGCACGTGGTCGGCCCATTGTCCTCCTCCACCACGAGACTCCCTCGCTGAGATAATCTGGTGAGCAGGATCAGCGTCAGGAAAACGAGCCACATGTCCATACATGACGCCGCACAGCTGATGCTCACAGACTATGCAGGTAACAAATCTCATTTGAGTCTCTCATCAGCAACCGCTCGTTGGACACAAAGTCCGACCAGCGATAGCCAAGGATTCTCCGAAGAGACCTGGTACCAAAGGAATTAAGTCTCCGTCTCAGATCCTTGGTCAGAGTCCAAGTCTCGCATCCATAGAGCAAGACTGGAAGCACCAAGGACTGCAGACTCGGACTTTCGTCCTCCCGCACAGGTACGCAGTGCCACACCCCATTATCCAGTGAATCCATGACTCCCAGGCATCTATTGACCTCTGACTCAAGCCAGCAGAGACATGAAAATCACTGCCAAGGTAAGTGAATCTCTCCACGACCTCAACATCCTCACCACAAACAGGCACAGACTGGACAGCGGCATCCAAGATGTCATTGAAAGTCTGGATCTTAGTTTTGACCCAGGAAACCCGTAATCCAGCGGCTCAGACTCCTCATTCAGCACCTCGAGGGCCCCCAAAAGGATATCTAAAGTTTCCGCAAAGATGACTGCATCATCTGCGAAATCTAGGTCAGAGATCTTGACATTCCCAAACGATGCACCGCAGCTTGATCTCCCAACATCCTCCCTAGAATCCAGTCCATACAAGTGCTGAAAAGTGGGGGGCCAGTACACACCCCTGACGAACTCCAGTAACAACTGGAAATAAGTCAGATGGTACACAACTTCACAGCACACTCTCAGGCCAGTAGAGTTCAGACATCAGATCGATCAGTTTTGGTGGCACCCCACGAAGACCAAGAATCCTCCAGAGGGCATCCCGATTCACTGAATCGAACCTTTAAGAGATCACCATAAGCTGCAAGCAGCCCCTGCCGAAACTCTCGTCTGCGTTCGTGAGGACCCGAAGAGCAAGGATACGGTCAATCATTGACCTCTTTGGTGTAAAGCCTAACTGCTCTGGACGCTGGTGCTCATGCAGATGGTGGTGAACCCTATCAAGAATTATCCGAGCAAAGACCTTGCCCGGCACTGAGAGCAGCGTCACCCCTCGGTAGTTGTTGCAGTCTTGGCGATCACCCTTCCCTTTCCAGAGAGGGACAACAAGGCCCCTCTTCCAGTCAGTTGGGATGATGCCTGTGTTCCAGGCAGAGCACAGAACTGCATGCAACGACATGAGTGCAGCATTTCCACAGCCTTGAGAAGTTCAGCATGAATGCCACAGATCCCTGGAGCTTTACCCCATTTCAACCGGTTCACCGCAGCCTGCGTTTCCACAAGCGAAGGTGGGCCACAGTTGATTGGAGGGTCAGCAACAGAATTGTAACACCCCTGACGTCCAACTCGACAGCTGGTGAACAGCCTGGTACAACCGCTCAAAGTAACCGGCCCAGCGGCCTTCACTTCAACTCCTCTGTCAAGAACCTACCACCTCTCTGCTCTAACTGCAGTACACGAGGGATGGGCTTGGATGAACACAATGTGCAATTCCCCTGTAAGCAGACGAGAATCACTTGACCACAGGTGATGCTCTACCCCCCACAGATTCCTCGCACATAGGCTTCCTTGTCCACCCTTAGAGCACGTACAGTTTTACGCCTCAGCTCCCTGAACAGCTCAGCTCTGCCAATCAGCCTGGCCCTGCGAACTCTGGTCAATGGTATCTATTGTCCCTTGAGAGACAAAATTCTTCTTTGCCCTACGTGAGTTCCAAGACATCCACCGCAACATAAGGACTGTGGTCTTGAAGGCACTCCACAACTCTTCAGGACCTCCCAAAGCATCCAGACTCCTCAAATCTCTTTCAGCTTGTTCGCAACTCCTCAGCTACCTGCTCATCCTTGGGCTTGCCAAATCCAGCCTAGGCTGGGATGGTACATTATCCTGGATTTAGGTGCAACTTCAGGTTGCTACAACAAGCCGGTGGTCAGTATTGAGGAGCTGAGCACCCTGGTAGACCCTGCAGTTCTGGATCATCTCCAGGACCATCAACGGGACATGGTCAATCTTCTTTGCCAACTGCCAGCGTTGGAATACCAAGTCAGCGATGAGCTTGTGGGGCGCTGAAACCATGAACCAGCCACCCTAAGTCTATGACTTCTTGAAAGTCAAGGAACTTAGTGCTATTCTGTTCATAGTTGCTGACCAGGGGACCAACACACGTCTCATACTCATCCCTTTCAGTTCCAGTCGATGCATTGAAATCCCAAAAACTAGAAGTGATATCTCGTCTGGGGTACTGTCAATCACAGACTCGAGCGTGGCGTAGAATGCATCATTCACGGTGAGATCACTCGCCTCAGTCGGAGCATAAACAGAGACCAAGGAAATGACACCTAAGGAGTGACGAATCCTTAGTCTCATAGTACGCTCGTTGACCGGTGTTACACATTATCATTGGAGTCAGCTTATTGGACGAGCTACAGCAACTCCTTGGGAAAGGTCACCATCAGAGCGACCAACCAATAGTAGGTGTAACCACCCACCATGATCTCGCCGCAATCCGGTCTCCGAACCTCAGAGAGTGCTGCAATATCGATGTCCAAACGCTTGAGCTCAGATGATAACAGAGACAGGTGATCATCCTCTCTTCGGGATCGGACATTCCAGGCACCCACCCAAAGGACCGCCTCAGGTTAACCCAAGGAGACCACGTCTGGTGGACGACACCTCAGCACCACTCCGACACACTCTCCCGCAATCTGACCAGGAATGTTACCCCGTGGTTTTCCCTCTATCGTCAAAGATTGGGGGTCCCGAAGGCTTTGCCCCAATCCCATCATCTGGTGAGCTGCCATGCAGAAGGAAGCTGCACCGGAGGTACTCACGGAGTGGGTTTTCAGATTTCTTTGCGTTTTTGTATTTTGCGGAATGAAGGGTTTACGGTGGCCGGAGTGCAAATCCTGCCACCATCCGCCTAATAAGAAGTAACCCAACTGCAGGAGGACGTCCGCAGACACAGTTTTGGGCACTAGATATGGATGGCCGTTGGCTCACAAGGAGCTCCTCTGCCCTTTGACAGAAGCTCTTCTGCCCTTTACATTAATGCTTTTAAGAAAATGGTGCGATTGAGTCAATCAGACAAATAAATACAGGTTTTATTGGGAAAAACAGAAAGTACCAGTCACCTTCTTTCAGGATGTAAAAAACTCATATCAGAAAAGCTGTACACAGAAAGACATGACAGCGTCTGCAGTGGAATCCATTGGCACATCTGTAAACATTTCAACATCCCGGTCCCAGAACAATCAAGGAAACACAAACCAGATCCGATCCTTGAAAATGAACAAGTAATGCTCATGTGTGACAAGATTATCCTGTCAAGTGTGAATATTGCATACAAAGCATTGCATCCGGACATGGTGCTCAAACGCAAAAAGCAAAAAACGGCACTGTTAATCGAGGTTTTGTTTCCCAATGACTTTGGGCTAAATGCCACAGAAATTTGGAAAATTACCAAACACCAGGATCTAAAAAATGAAGTCAAGAGGATGTGGAAATTGAAGAAAGCATGATAGTTGGAGCTATAGGAATTTGAAGAAAATCCTTACTGAGTACTTAAAAATAATTCCTGGAAATATCATTACAAAGAAGCCACAAGTGGAGGCTGTCACAGGTTCAGAGATGATTCTGAAAAGAGCCCTTAGACTCTTAGAGCAAGACTATGAGAACGAAACTTCACAGTTCGAATCGTGAATCACGATCCTTTACCAGAAAATAGGAGGTGGAGATTATGAGTCTTGGGAGAACTCCCTCCCACCTCCTGAACCCCCCCTTTTTAGCTCTTATATGAGCCTTGACATTGTATATATATACCCTCACATGGAGAGAGCAACCAATGAGGAGCCTATTGAGTTTGAGGTCAAAGGTCAACACACGGTCAAACTTCTAAAATCATCAATTTTCATCTGATTGAGTTGAAAATTAAACAGCAATTGCAGAGTGCCTCACTGAATTGGGAAACCAAATATTTTTGAGGTCAAAAGGTCAAAGGTCAGCTCAAGGTCAAGCTACTAAAATCATCAAATTTCATCACAAAAATCATCAATTTTCATCCTATTAACCTGAAAATTAAAGAGCAAGTGCATCGTACATCACTGAATTGGGAAACCAACTATTTTTGAGGTCAAAAGGTCAAAGGCAAAGTCAAGGTCAAACTTCTAAAATTGTCAATTTTTGTAAGAAAAAAAAGTCAATTTTCATCCGATTGACCTGAGCTTTGATTAAGATCGTCAATTTTTATCTTCATGAAATAGACAATTTCATGTATCCATGGCAACGTTTTTTTGTGGAGGGGGGGTTGCAAGTATCATGCCAAACACGATGCCCTTTTTGTTTGTCTATCTGTCTCTCTTGAGCAGGATATCTCAAAAAGTTATGGACGGATTCGGACGAAATTTGGTGGACAGGTTGGATATGTGACAGGGACCAATCAATTTTGGTGAGGATCCGGATTTGGATTTAAGATTTTTAAAAAACAACTTTTTAAGTGATTCTTCACCATTGAGAGATGCGGCCAAAAACGATACCATTTTATTTTAAAAAGTTGTGCACGGATTATGACAAAACTTGGTGGATGTGTTGGGTGGGTGACAAGAACAAGCCAATTAAATTTTGGTTCAGGTCCATATGCACATCCAGCCTATCAATGGGATACAAAACGTAAACTGTTCAGCCTGGCGGAGGTATGCACTCTACTGAATGCCATTCTAGTGACTCTCGCCAGAGGAGAGGGTATTGCATTTGGGTCCGTTTGTCTGTTTGTTTATTTTTTGTCTGTTTGTCGACACAGAACTTGTCTTTTTCTCTGCAACCGCTTGCGGATTGACACGAGTTTTTCACCAAATGAGCGACTACTCATGCAGAATGTTTCAATGATAATGATGACGTCATAGGTTACATGGTGTGGCAGCCATTTTGGGGAAAAAGGAAAACCTTTGGACCTCTGTATCTCCAAAATTGCACCAGGGAAAAAATTGAAACATGGCACATGACAAGTGCTCCTCATGGGGAATGAGTTTGATTTTTTTTATGACATCAGAGGTGCCTTTGTTATGACGTCATAATTGCATATGTATAACGTTACATCCGATCAGTATGAAAAATTTTGAGGGTCATCTCGGGATAAATTAGTACACAGAAAAAATTGATGACATCATTGGTCACGTGTTTTGGCAGCTATATTGTTGTTTTTAAAAAAAATAAAAGAACCTTCAAAAATCTTCTTCTCTGAAACAGCTGAACAGATTGAGGCAAAACCTCACAGGTATGGCTGCCTGTCAATGAGGAACAAAATGTTCACACCTATGATGTCATAGGTCACATGCTTTGGCAGCCATATTGGATTTATCCTAAAACCTATTTAAAAAATTGAAATTCTCCAGAACGCCTGGACAGATCCAGGGGAAACTTCACACACATGTTCCCCTTGCCTTGAGGATCCCAGAGTGTTCACGAATAATTGATAGGTCACATGGTCTGGCAGCCATATTGTATTGAGCAAAAATCTTTTTTAAAATTCTTTCTCTTTAACTGCTTCAGCGATCGACGTGAAACTTCACAATTATGATCTAGTAATGAGAGTGAATATAGCTTTTAAATTTCAACCTGATTGGACGCATATTCTGGCAGGCAGAATTATTTATTTTTTTGATCTGGGGTTTTTTTGTTTTTGTTTTTTTGGAATATGGCTCACTTGGCTGCATCTGGATGGGTTTGAGGGTAGAGTAGTTGCAGCTCAAACACAAATCCTACCGAGGTTCCTCCTGATGACTTCATCTTTGCTTTTTGCTTGTTTGAGTTCCTTCTGATGACTCCAATGCAGTTCTGCACTTATTTGGTCTTCCATTTGATTTGAATTGAATTTATTTTAATACCATTCTGAATTCAATGGAATGATAATTAACATCATGTGTCAGGGTTAAGTGTCCAATCAAATCGAGGTTGCATCAAAACGGGACGTCTTGGTACCCGTGTCATTTCCTCCAGTAGTTATAAAGTGGCAGTTCCAGTTATGTCTTATTAATTATGCAACACACCAGTACACAAACACTACACAAAATACACAACACAAAACTATACAAACGCCACACATAACAAGTCCTGCCAATGGTCTGCAATCTTTGATTACTCTTTTCCTTGTTTGTTATTGATTTCTCTTCTCCATTTTCAAAACCCAGTAAATCACTTTACCAATAAAAGATGACATCAGATGAATATGAACTTCCGACATATCAGATGAACATGAACTTGTTTGGGATTGGCGGGTTTGTCAGTGTGTATGTGTTTGTTTGTTGTGTGTTGTGTGTTTTGTGTGCTTCAGGTGGGAAAAGTCGATCTGGCAGCTTGATCATAACCTTCCCCCATTCAACAGCAGCTTCTGCTGAGTCAAGTGAAGACTTCCACACGGTCCTCACATATCTCTCCAGTGTCCCCAGGTATGTAATCTTCCATTTGATTGTTGAGGGCTGTCTACCTTTTGGGTTCAAAATTCCATGCCGATTTAGGCGAATCCAGCAAGACTTCTCCCCAAAGTACCCGGAGATATGTCGGTTCCACTTGCAAGATTTTGCAACACATAAGGAAGGGTTGTGATGGTGTGAGGAGGGGGGGGGGGGCAATCAAAGAAAGAAAAAGGAGAGTCCCTGAAAAACTTCAAGTCAATATTAAATGGAAAGCCTCCCCAGCCGTTCTTATTGAATATCATTAAACCTGCTCATCGATGTTTGGGCATATTGATTGAATACACCTTTATCGATCTTGCTCAGAACCATATACACATTGCCGTATTGCATACTGTCCTATAATGTACAAACATTACACACCATACTGCAATGTACAAATTGTACATGCCATACTACAATGTATAAACATTGTTTACCGCACTACAATGTACACACATTACTTACCGTATTACAACCTACAAACATTTTGCAGGTAATTCACAAGCGTAACATTGGACATATTTCAGGAAGAGGTGTGAGGGAATTTGATTTGTTGGGAATAGATGTTGGGAATGTTGGGTTTGGGAATAGATGCCACAGAGTGTTCAGCGTAGGGCTACGAAATTGATTCTGGTCCTAGTTAGACTAAGCTATGAAGAACAGATGAAAGAGATAGAATGTTTCACAAAAAGGAGGTGATTACGAGGGTATATGTGATAGAAAAAATAAGTGCAGAAGAGTTTTTTTTTAGCAGATGAACACCGAGAAGACCAGGAGCCATGGCCTCAGAGTAAAGGAGAGGAGAGTTAGGATGGTAGTAAGGAAGGAGTCTTTCACTCAGAGAGTAGTTAATGTATGGAATTGTCTACCTGGAAATAAAGTGGCAGCAGAAATGGTTAGATAGGTTTACATTTGAGTTTGTTGGTACATAGAGGTATTGGGGATAGAGGGGGTACATCGACATTGGTAGGAATGGTAGATTTCTTGGGTTTGGATCAGATAATGTATACATGTAGTGATTGTGATGTCTGTTAGAGGGTCTTATCAAATGAGGAATGTGCTGTCTGTGTTTGTATATTCCTCAATCCTCACCTTACAACTAACTGTGCTTGCCCTCAACCCCACTGTAGAAAAAATCTTTTGATTATATTTATATTGCTACAGCCGTCGGGTCAACCCAGTTGCCCGGTCTGAATCTCGATGAACAGTGTCAAAGCGGTAGTGCCAGAAAACTGATTCAGTCATTCTGATCTGGTTCTGAGCTGGATCACAGGCCTGTTTGCCATGATACCAAAAGGTAGTGGACAAACATAAATGAAAATACGAACAGATTGTCACTAAGTGGGGTGTTAGGTCACCACATGCATCCAGGACGGCACGGATACGACATGGCATGGAGTTAACGGGGGTCTGGAACTGTTCTGCTGGAATGTGGCACCATTCCTCCACAAAGAAGCTCTGCAATTCACATTGGTTTGAGGGAGGTGCAAGCCACCATCGCGGTGAGTTATGGGCAGGTGGGTGAGGAGTTGTGGAGTTGGTGGTGGCGAGTTCATGATGGAGGCGGTTGTGGTCGAGGTTGTGGCATCAATGGTGATTGTAGGCGAGTTTGAGCTTTGGTTTGACGTTGTGGGGAGTTTTATGAATGCGTTGCGATGGTGTATGAGCTGCTGCAATGTTGGGGTCCGAGTACAACGAAGGTCTAAGGTGGTGTGTCGTTGGAGAATGGCACAAGGTTTGAATGGGTTTTTAGCAGCATATGCAAATGAGCTCTCCTGGTGTTATGGCCTGCATGAAGGGAAGGTCGTTTGTGAAGTAATATATAATAAAGAATGTGAACAAAGACCTGCCGAAAAGCCCTCGTAATGCATTTTGTCCCATAAACCCACTAGACATGAGGGAATGGCTATCTAAAATGGGCCACTAATGAAATAACTGTCTCGGGACTGCTATATGTTGTCTGCCATAGCTTTGGGGAGTGACTTTTTGCAGAATTGCACAATATATATATATATATATATATATATATATATATATATATATATATATATATATATATATATATATATATATATATATAGTTACGAATTTCGGCCCGTCCGGCGTGCGATCGGCCACGTAACTCGAATCGCGACGCGTGCCCACCGGAACGGACAATTCAGTCGTGACCCTCCTGGAACTACCGCCAGGAGCCAGTCACGGGGGCGTTTAACTCACCACGATCGTGCCAATTGCCCACCCGCGCAGGATAGGGTTGCTCGCCAAATTCGACCTACCTAAGTACCTGCGCGAGTGGTCGACCGGGCGATCGTACCTCCCGCAGGTCGACTTCGGACACGAACCGCTTAAGCGGCTCGTTCCGTGCTGCAGGGATAACCGAGCGAGTTATCGTCGACCTCGACGGTTCAGATTACTTATCGGGTGTTTCAACCCACTACCAATCCCTTACGTGATGCAAGATGGAACTTTCAACGGAGGAAAGGACGCAACGAAACGGGAAAACAGTTGAACAAGCAAGCACTTTATTTCACTCACACAACACACGCACGTAAGGCAGTAATGCAATGTGCGAAAGCAAAATGCAACAAAAGCAAAAGCACTACTACCGACTATAATTATTTACAACACTTAAACATTGTACTTGTCGGGACTCGCGCCACATCATTCATTCAAAATAAACAGGAAGACTTCCCCATAGGCAGGGAGGTAGACGGGGTCCTGGACCAAATGTGCGCGGAACCTGGAGGAGCGCCAGGTCCACGAGACCGAAAAGGTCTTACCCGCGTCCTCGTGAGCGATGGCGGGCAAGCCGCAATATCAGCGCAGCTGCGCCCCGACTCCGTGCCCCTGGCGTGGTCGTGAGCCCTCTCCGGCATGCTCCGCGCAAGCACGGTTTGTCGGCACACAGGTTAGGGTGGGGAATGAACGGGGCCACCCGGCACTATCTCAGCGCGGATGGGGGGGGGGAATTGTTGATGCTCAGGGTCGAGCGAGGGAATGGCTGGCTGGCTTGGTCGCTTGTGAAAGCGAAGGTGGCTCGAGTCCAGCGACGAGACGACACCAGCGAGCGAGCCAGCGACGAGACGACACCAACCACGGGAAAAGCGACCCCCACACTACAACAACGAGTTCCACACAGACCCGCGTCTTTTATAGACGCGGGGGAGGAGCCTGTATGCAGACTTTAAGATCAAAACGCGATTGGAGGCGGGGCCACACCACCCTCGTTTCAGCCATTGGTGTGGCAAAAAGGGGCGTGAGCCTCTTTTGATCCGAATTCCTCCCTGAGAGGAATTCACATCCATCGCGCTTGGAGCGGGGCTACACCGCCCGACGCTCGCCCATTGGACGGAGGAAAAGGGGCGTGAACCTCCCCTGATCCGAATTTCTCTCCCGTAAAGGCATCCATTGCACTCGCGGCTTGCTGCGTTCGGCAGCAATCACCGAACGTCTTCGGACAGTACGACGTTCGGTGTTGACTGGTGGTGGGGTCGATGGTTGTGGAAGGAGAAAGGCGAAGGTGGTGGGGGGTTTGCTGTGGTGGTTTGGTGGTTGGCGGGCGTCGTTTGGGAATGGCGGTGAAGCGATGTTTGCGGGATGGAGTTGTGGAGGTAAAGAGGCGAAGGTGGTGGTGTTTGAGTTGTTGGCGGCTTAATGGTCCAAAATAACGATAGAGAAAGAAAAATGGCTAACTCAAAGCGTCGCAGCCCGGATGAATCACACATATTCCCTCTAAACAACAGGTGTGGGCTAACTACACATGAACTTATCGATATATCTCACCTGAGGACCCTTTATGGTGTATTGCGAATTTCCACAGCCGTAAGAATATATATATTTATTATATACTGTATATATACATACATATACACGAAGATGTTCTACTAAATTGTTAATTTTTTTGTGTTACATTTTGTTCCAGTTCATTTTGTTGTGTTGCAGCCCCCATCAGGCTGATTGACAGTCATAGTCCCACCCACCCCTCTGATCCCTTCATATTTGTAAGATAACTTGCTTTTATTTCAAACCTCAGCAGCATTGCGGGTCTTGCGAGATCAACGTGATCCAGATCGAGCCCAGGAACTGCTTTACATTACATCTCCTCTCCTTCAGAATGAAAATAAATAGATGAAAATCAATTTAAAGATTGGATTTCCTTTACAATCAACAAATGAACAATTTATATGAATACACATAGTCGTAATAATAATAATAACAATACCAATAATAAACCCACATATATTACCCACCCACACACCAAATCAAAGCAAATCAAGGATTCAGCTTGTCCGGCTGTTTTACAACACGGCCTGAGCGAGTCGTAGAAGGAACAGGCTCGTGGAGCTGTTCATCTAGCACACAAGTGGGGGGCAAAAGAGGTGTATTAGAAGGGGAAGGGGGCAAAGGAGAAACATTGCAGTGATCACCATTGTTGGTGCGAGAAGGGGAGGAAGTATCATTGTGTTCATCATCGTCCGAGTTTCCCATCTCTGGTTCAAACACATAGCCAGTGTGGTTGGCCAGCTTGTTTGAAGATTGGAGATGTTGGTGGTTCTTGCGGAACAAATGGTTTCCTGCTTGGAGCACGTATGACCTAGGGGACTCGTGTTTTTGTACCATTTCACTAGGAACCCATTATCTAGTGCCAGGA
>CM068966.1:54142419-54156569 GCA_035128595.1 Eptatretus atami
AATCCCTGAGTGTAAGTATATTGCACCTTGCCCCTGCATCAATACGAAAGGTAATGTTCACAATGCCACTGACTCTGACAGTCTGGGACCATTTGTCATCTGCTCGAGTGCCGATGTTGCCAACCTTGTATATTCAAAGAAACTCCGAATTGCCTTCAGGTAGTTTTTCCTCGTTTTCTCCAGCATCGATGAGGAGTGTTTCGCCCAGTCGCTGTTGCCGACGGCAGACCAACATCCAATGGTTTCAGGCGTTTGCAATAGGAACAGGCAGAGCCTACTGCAGGACATTTCCCTTGGTTCCACAAATGCCGCTCATCCTTTCCACATCTTGCAGCTGTGATGACGAGGCAAAAGGCTTGGGATACGATTTGCTCTGAGCTGTGATAGCTGACACTCCAAGTCTGTAGTTATCTTCATTCCGCACGATGCAGATTTGCTTGTGAGACAACTCAAACTGTTGTCCAATCTACAGAGCCTTTGCTAGTGACAGTCCTTCACCTTGATCCAGTAACCTTTCCTGCTCCCCTGATTCAAAAATGCCATCTATGATCACATCTATTGGAATGTCCTCGGGATCGGCATTCTCGCAGTCCATGAGAATAATCCTCAGGTCCTTTCCAAGGTTATCAAAGGTCTCCTCACTTTTGTTTCCACTCCTTGAGCCGGTGCTGGGTGATCCGCTTGTTCTTTCTTGGTCGCACATACGTTTCAAAATGATCGAGTACCTTGTCGGGATCATCTTTCTCAGTCTCCTCCCATGTGAACGTTTTATAAACCTCACGGCCATGAGCACCAATGCACGTGCCCAGCCATCCGGCTTTTTGCTTTGGGTTTAGCTCTGATAGCGGGCCCGCGAACACGAACTGAACGTGGTCTCGAAACCGAGTGAATTCGCTAAATAAATCTGCTGCATCCCAATCGATAGTCGGTTATTCAAAGCTCCGAAACACCATACCGTACTTATGGATGGTCGTTTGTCAAAAAGCAGCAGGTCCGGTTACCTTCTGACACCATGAAAGGTAACTGGCTTTTATTTCAAACCCACGCAGCATTGCGGGTCTAGCGAGATCAATGCGATCCAGATCGAGCTACAGGAACTGCTTTAAGGCGCTGTCACACCTTGACGATTTAGCCAGCAATGGCAACGTATAAAAATGTAATGTAATAACGTTGGCCGTAACGCTGAAATTTTGTTGTTTTTAAAAAAGTTTTGTCGTATTCATAACGTGTTGGTCGTATGCATAACATATTAGTCAACGCACAGAACGATTCGTTGGTCTTATAGATAACTTATACCAACGAATGATTAGCGTGTTGTCGGCGTTCACAACCTAATGCCAAGATAGTCTAACTTAGGCATAGCCGCTGCACGTATCGCCGACGATCACGTGGCGTAGCCTTTAAAAACCTGCCGCACGCCGATTAAATCATAACCGCCTGAGAATTGAAGTGTCAACCACGCAGCACACCTTGACGATTTAGCCAGCGTATGCCGACCTATGAAAAATGTGTCTAAAACGCTGGCACAAGTCGAATACGTTATGAGTAAGTTGTTGGTTACGTAAGAAGCACGCTGAAAAACGATGAAGTACGCTGTCATATCGTGTACGTTTAGTACGTCGTGAAATTTCAAGCATGCTGAAAATTTTACGACGTACTCGCCGTATGGCTCACACGTTCCGCTACGCTGGGAATAAGTTGTAGGCACGATATGCGATCGTTTGACACACGTCGACACAAGTTCCTTGTAAGTTACTCATAAGTCGAAACACGTCGAGGTAATGTTTAGCAGACCCGAAACTTATTTTTCCGTCAAGGCACATTTTCTTTTTTTCTCCTTGCTCCGTGAAGGCACGTGACGAAATATCTGAGTTGTTGTTGTTGTTTTTTTATTTTTTATTTTTTTTTTTTAGTCTATCACGAATTATAAAATATATTCGGACATTTGCTTTTAAGTTTTCGACGTCGACGTGACAATATCCTCAAACAGAAAATATTCACAGAGGAGGAACTAAGAATAAGACATGAGCAAACTGAAGAGGCAATCGACGTGATGTAACGGCACGTGACAAATATCTGAAGTTATTGTTTTGTTTTTTTTTAACGCTGCCAATACGCCATTATACAGTAGCTGTAAATTAGAAACACGTTCAGTAAGTTCTGTGGTCGTCCGGAAGACGTCAATCAAATACGTCTACATACGTCAATATGCGTTGGAGTACGTTACACATAGGTTCAAAGCACGTTACTCATAGGTTAGAAATAAGTTTTGGGTACGCTAAGCATTACCTCGACGTGTTTCGACTTATGGTAACTTACAAGTAACGTGCCTCGACGTGTGTCAACGATCGCAATAACGTGCCTCGACGTGTGTGCAACGATCGTGTAACGTGCCTACAACACGTTACTCATAGGTATAAATAAGTTTCGGGTAGCTAATCATTACCTCGACGTGTTTCGACTTATGAGTAACTTACAAGTAACGTGTGTCGACGTGTGTCAACGATCGCATAACGTGCCTACAACTTATGGCCAGCGTAGCGGAAAGTGTGAGTCATACGCTGGCATACGTCGTAAAATTTCAAGCATGCTAAAATTTGGGATAACCGCAAAGTACAACGATGAAAGCCAGCGTACTACGACGTATGGCAGTGTTTTTTCAGCATGCTCTTAATGTTATCAAAACTTACCCATACGTATTCGACGTGTGCCGGCGTTATAGACAATTTTGCCATACGTTGGCTAAATCATCAAGGTGTGACAGGGCCTTTAACGATTATCAATATTCCTTCAGCAAAGGAATGTAGTTTTCATAACTTTTCATGGATCTTCAAGATATCAAAATCTCGATCAGTTTGTGCACCTTCCCACTATATATGCAGTGGACTGGTGTTTAAATCAAGTTTGTAGCTTAAACCACTTTTGAGTTAGGCTGTCTGAAAAGATAAGAAGAATAAGAATAATGACAAAACTGACACTTTTGGCTCTCTCTCATTTTTCTTGTTCAACGATGATGTCCCAAAGTTTAAATGAGTGTTATTGGATTGTAGTGGGGAACTTAGCAATAACAATTGTGGCATTTTGTTGAGGGAAGCACGCAAATTTGGCCAACACTAGTGCCTATCATATTATGAAATCAGATTTTGGATATTGGGCCTATCTCAAATTCAGCCGCTGATGGCTGTGGCAGCAGCATTTTCCACTGCTATCAAAAAATTTTGAGATGGCCAATTATCCAATCTGTTTCATAAATATTGATAGGCTACTCCGTGTGGCCAAAATTTGTGCTTTCCTCACAAAATGCACAATTGTTATGCTATATTTAGCTAAGTTGCCACACTATTGGGAATTCTCCGAGATGACTGGTAGGTTAACGCTATAGGTTTAATAAGTTTTAATCTCGTAGTTTTTTTTTGAGATTAATGGTGTATTGAAGCCAATGCAGTGTCTTGGGCAAATCCAGACACAAGAAGTCTAACTGACTTCTTGATATGCACACACGACACCACACACACACACAACGCAACACACACACACACACAACACACACACACACACGTATATCATGGTGCAAGAGTTCCTTGTGTCAGCCTCCTCCTATGTGTCAGATTCCTGTGTATCTCAGTGTAGGTTCCTGCAGTGAACTGTTCCCCACAGTCGCGCAAACCTCAAACATACTTATGTATGTGAAAACTATATCCCAAAGTGAAATAAGGCAGGCTTAGGGCTGCGCACTAACAGGCCATGGATATTAGCAATTCAACTGTGCACCTCCAACCTCTCCTCCAGCTAGCTCCTCCCATCCTCCAACACCACTCTCGTTAACCCTTTATGCCCAGATTGGAACACTGCAACAAGTTGGGCAGTATTCACAATTTTCTCCTCTGGTGTTTTAGAGGTCTTGCTCGATGCCCATCAGTATCGGGAGAATATACAACTACAATGCCCGTGGCAAACCCCAGGTTGTAAGTAACCATTTTGCCTTCCATGAGTAAATAGTTGGTAGTAAAATTGATTCAAGGCTCAATCCACCGGTGGGATTGTTTTTGTTGCAATGACCTGAAATTGTTTTAAATCTTTGACACAGCCCTCTGCCAAGGTCAATCAATGGGTAGTCCCGGCTTAATCTTTATCGGTGCCTTCCTTCCTTCTGATTTGGTAAATTTTCGAACTAAATGTCAACCTCTTCTCCTCTTTGTTTGCAATCTCTGCTTCTCGGTTTACGCCTTGCTAGGGTTTATGAAATGAGTATGTTAAAGCGTGTTGTGTGGTCATGTTAACCTAAACACTCACTGTTTTCCATTATTTATGCTTGTGAAGTGACACAATAGCAATAACATAGGGATCGTTTCATTGTCAATCGCTTTTGGGAAATTGCCATTGTTCATAATACGGAGATGTAACGATAATAGTCTCTCTAGTACTGTATTGTATTTATTGTGAATGATACTTTATTTGTTTTATTTAATGTATATAAATCATGATAATGTTTTATCGTACAAAACGAGTTTGCCGAGCGATTTGTTGAATTGATTTAAGAAAATGCTGGATTCCATATTTATTGTAGATATGGTGGGAGGCAGCCTTGGTAGTTCAGTGGTTAATTTCCCCCTCCCCAACCCTTAGCCCCTCTTGCACGTCATTGGCGTTGCCAGCTTTCTCTCGCTTCATACAAGCTCTTCTCTCGATCTCTGTTCTCCGACGACTTAAACATCATCGTTTTGATTTTTTATTTCATTTCCAAAAGCCTCTTCGAGACGATGAATCCGCCATTGGAATCCTCCATTTCGCTTCCCAAACCTTGGAGAGAATGCGTTGGTTGTGAGGAGCGGAGATGTGGTGCAGGGGGATCCTTGGCTACTGAACCATCATTATGAACCAAGAAGAGGAAGCAAATTTTAGAAGATTCCACAATTCGCTGGCGCTGGAAGAAGGAAGAGTTGAAAGGGGTCTCGGGAACGATTATAATGGGTGGAAGGAATATAACCGAAGAAAGGCAGAAGCTTGTGAGAAATACTTTGAACTGAAGATGCGAATACAAGGGATCCTGCACAAATTGACATTTCATTTGCATTTCTTCGTTCAGGAAGGCTTTGTGGTTTGGAGATGTACAGAAAGACTCACGCGCGTGGTTGTCGGTGAGACCGTGCTGAAGCAGAAATCCGAGTGGAGACAAAACTGTGTTGTTCGGCGGAATTCAAGACTCGTCGTGAAGCAGGACTCGTCCATCTGGCAGATATTTATTTCCTCGCTTGGGCCTTGAGGTTTTTGGGCCTTGAGGATGCAAACAGCGTGAACAAAGATAACTTGAAGAAACAATGAGATATTTAACACATATGTCAAACTTTCCTGACGTTTGAACAAAATTATTTTGAAGTGATCTTGTTGGAATTTTGAAACATTTGGATGAGAATAAGAGGACGAAAATCTTGAAAATGTGATACAATTCCACAAACACGGTTTCGTGCTGCGACGCGATTTTGAACGTCACCTGTGTACCTGACATCATTGTTTGAACAAAGGAGCCGTGCCTGATGACTGACTGGCCTACAGAACTTCCTGCCTTGTATTTGCTCACTAGCTTTTTGACGTTTCACGATGGCAAATGGGAGGTTTTTGCTTCTGTGTCGAATGATGCACGTTTGAATCTGCACTGTTGTTGAGCGTTAGTTAAATAGTGACGATTGGTTTGCTGCCTCTGAACTAATTGAGATCTCTCTTCATCATTGTGAGAATCAGGCTTGAATATCGAAGCAGGTAAACAGATTTTGCTTGTCAGTTTCCCATGCAATATTCATCCTCTTTTTACCTCGTCCTTGGCTCTGGTGTGCTGGGTTCGCAAAGTCTGACCTTAGGTACTCGAGAGTATCGTTTCAACTCCTTTTGTAACAGTATGTGTAGGTCTCCATTTTCCCCCTCATCTCATAATTTAGCATTACATTTGGACTCTTTCCTTCACAATCAATTTCAATCCACCTGCCTGCGTAAAGGCTACATTAGGTTGAAAAGCATTAGCGGCATTTGGACAAAGAGATATTGTGCTTGTTTGCATTATCATGCAAAATGAAAGCATTATACTTTGTCTAGACCATGGTTGTTATCTGTGCAGCAGACAGAACTAGACATATGCACTCTTTGGTTTGTTCTGTAAGCTTATACTGTACCTGTGATGTACTGTAACGAGTTTGATTACATTCTCTTACGTTGCTAAATGGGCTGGCAGGATGGCTGAGAGGTATACACACGCACACCCAATTTTTGCTGTCTCGCTTGGATTATATATCTCGCCCGCTTGTATAAATGTCACTCCTTGTTTTTGCAAGGCAGCGCGAGGCAAAATGTGTGTGCCCCCCCGGATGGACATAACCTGGTGCCCTGTCGCCAGCATTAGTTGGTGGACGTTTAAGATCTTCATAGTCAATAGTGTCCTTCCAAAGAGTAGGCGAGCTATCGCTGGTCAACCCTGAACAAATTCACAATTCTGCCCTGATTCCTGTGTTGGAGTGGCGACCTGTTTCGGGATTTGTAACCTGAACCAAATGAACTGGCTTTCGCAGCACCGAACGCTCTGTACAGAGCATGGTTTCATTGAATCCTGATCTGATTACGGTGGTGGTGTGTTTGTGGAAATTTTCTATGTACAAGCGTGGCCAAAATTTTGGCCCACCTTGCAACTTCTTCAAATAACTCACAATTTTCTCCAAAAATAAGTTTGAAATCGACAGAAAGTTATTTGATCTCCACCACAATTCTTGCTTCACTGTTTATTATTAAAGAACCTTTGTTTTTGATTGCAGAACTTAATATATCCTTTATTAAAATCAGAAAAATAAAAATAAATGGATTGACAAAGTTTAATGACCACGACTTGGCTAATATTTGGGACACAGTCTTTGGAACAACATAAAACTGCAATCAAGCACTTTCCTGCTATCCATGAATGAGCTTCCTCCACCTCTCTACTAGCAGGTTTGTCCCTCTCCTTCTTGGGGGTCGTTGCGCGTCTGATTGAGAGCATATGCCGCGACGACAAGAAACGCAGGGATCCAGTTCTCCGCGGGGAGGGAAACTTCGCGCATGCTCGTCGTCGTTCGTGCGCACCTGGAAACACGCGCACCACGAAGTTTTCGCGTGGTCGTGTGTCGCGCGCAGAAGCCACCGGACGCCACGGAAGAACGACGAGTTTCGGGGGCCTCGTGAAGCAAACTCCGAGTGAGTTGCGTTGGCGCAATGTGGTTCAAATGCAGGCATCGAAAGTTTCCGGGCTCGGTGCGCGAACGCATCCCGCGCACACGAGCGCACAACCACGAGCTACCGTGGTCGTCTCGCGCACGGCTGTCAGAACTGAACGTACAGTTCCACGGGGCTAGCTGCGCAGCCAATGTCAAATCGCAGGACGAGTTATCCGGGGGTCGTTCGCGCATGCGCAAACGCACCACGAGTTCCCGTGGTCGTTCGCGCACGCGCAGACGAACGACGAGTTTCGGGGGTCGGTTCGCGCAATGTGCAAAAACGCAAGGAGGAGTTCCGGGGGTCGTTCGCACATGCCGCAAACCGCACCAACGAGTTCCCGTGGTCGTTCGCAAACCGCGCAGAAACGAAACGAACGAGTTTCGGGGTCATTCGCGCATGCGCAAACGCCACCAACGAGTCCCGTGGTCGTTCGCGCAATGCGCAGAACGAACGACGAGTTTCGGGGTCCGTTCGCGCATGTGCAAAACGCAGGACGAGTTTCCGGGGGTCGTTCGCGCATTCTCAAACCACACGAGTTCCCGTGGTCGTTTCGCGCACCGCAGAAACCGAACGAAACGAGCTTTCGGGGGTCGTTCGCCGCATGTGCAAAACGCAGGACGAGTTCCGGGGTCGTACGCGCATGCGCAAACGCAAACACGAGTTCCCGTGGTCGTTCGCGCACGCGCAGAACGAACGACGAGTTTCGGAGTCGTTCGCGCATGTGCAAAACGCAGGACGAGTTCCGGGGGTGCGTTCGCGCATGCCGCAAAGCGGCCGCACGAGTTTTCCCGTGGGCGTTCGCGCACGGGCATTATTCGCAGAACGAACTGACAAGTTTCGGGGGTTTCGTTCGCGCATGTGCAAAACGCAGGAGAGGTTCGCGGGGTCATTCGCGGCATGCGCAAACGCACCACGAAGTTCCCGGTCGTTCGGCGCACGCGCAAGGTACGAACGACGAAGTTCGGGGTCGTTGCGCGCATCGTGCAAAAACGCAGGACGAGTTCCGGGGTCGTTCGCGCATGCGCAAACGCACACGAGTTCCCGTGGTCGTTCGCCGCAAGGGCGCAGAACGACGACGATTTCGGGGGCGTTCGCGCATGCGGCCAAACGCAGGACGAGTTCCGGGGGTCGTTCGCGCATGCGCAAAACGCACCACGAGTGCCAGGGGTCGTTCGCGCATGCGCAGAACGAACGACGAGTTTGGGGGTCGGTTCGCGCATGTGCAAAACGCAGCACGAGTTCCGGGGGTCGTTCGCGCATGCGCAAACGCACCACGGTTCCCGGGTCGGTCGCGCACGCGCAGAACGAACGACGAGTTTCGGGGTCCGTTTCGCCGCATGTGCAAGACGCAGGACGAGTTCCGGGGGTCGTTTCGCGCATGCGCAAACGCACCCACGAGTTCTCGTGGTCGTTCGCGCGCACGCGCAGAAACGAACGACGAGTTTCGGGGGTCGTTCGGCGCATGTTCAAACGCAGGACGATTCGGGGGTCGTTCAGGTCAGGTCAGTATGGGAGCATGTGCCAGAACCAGCACGTCCGATGCGTCCACTTTCCGCCGGTACTCTCAGGGGCCTCCGTCTGGCCATCCTCCCAGGCAGAGCCCAGCCGCATCCCCATGCTTCCTTGAGATGATGGTCACTGCTGCAAACCACGAGGCACTGGTCGGCCCACTGGCCTCACTCCACTCATGAGATCCCTCGCTGAGAGAATCTGGTGAGCAGGATCAAGCATCAGGAAAACGAGGCCACATGTCCATAACGCAACTGACGCCACGGACTATGCAGGTAACAAAAATCTCATCCGAGTCTCTCTCAAGCAACCCGCTTCGTTGGACCAAAATCCGACAGCGATACCAAGGATTCCCGAAGAAGACCTGTAACCAAAGGAATTAAGTTCCGTCTCAGATCCTTGTCAGAGTCCAAGTCTCGGCATACATAGAGCAAGACGGAAGTACCAAAGGCCTGAAGACTCGGACTTTCGTCCTCGCGCACAGGTACCGGCAGCGCGCAGCACCCCTGATCCAGTGAATCCATGACTCCCCAGGCCCGACCCACGTCATTGACCTCTTGACTCCCAGCCAGCAGAGACATAATATTCACTGCCAAGGTAAGGTGAATCTCTCCACGACCTCACATCCTCACCAACAAACAGCACAGACAGGGACAGCCAGCATCCCAAGAGTCCACCGAAAGCCCTGGATCTTATGTTTTGACCAAGAAACCCGTAAATCCCAGCGGCTCCGACTCCTCATTCAGCAAGCCTCGAGGGCCCCAAAGGAATCTAAAGTCTCCGCAAAGATGACTGCATCATCTGCAAAATCAAGGTCCGAGATCTTGACATTCCCAAAAACGATGCACGCAGCTTGATCTCTCCGACATCTCCCTAAAAAATCCAGTCCATCAAGTGGCTGAAAAGTGTGGGGGCCAGTACACACCCTGACGAACTCCAGTAACAACTGGAAATAAGTCAGGAATGTACCTACCACACTCACACACTCTCAGTACCAGAGTAGAGTTCAGACTCAGATCGATCAGTTTTGTGGCACCCGGCACGAAGACCAAAGAATCCTCGCAGAGGACATCCCGATTCACTGAATCGAACGCTTTTAACAGAGATCAACATAGGCTGCAAGCATCGCCCCTCCGAATCCTCGTCGCGTCGTGAGGACACGAAGAGCAAGGATACGGTCAATCGTTTGACCTCTTTGGTGTAAGCCTGACTGCTCTGGCGTGTTGGCTCAAAGCGATGGTGGCGCGAACCCCCTAATCAAGAATTATCCGAGCAAAAGACCTGCCCGGCACTGAGAGCAGCGTCACCCTCGGTAGTTGTTGCAGTCTTGGCGATCACCCTTCCCTTTCAGAGAGGAACAACAGGCCCCTCTTCCATCGAGTTGGGATGATGCCTGTGTTCCGGGGTCGTTCGCGCATGCGCAAACGCACCACGAAGTTCCCGTGGTCGTTCGCCCACGCCAGAAACGAAACGACGAGTTTCGGGGGTCGTTCGCCATGGAGCAAAAACGCAGACGAGTTCCGGGGGGTTCGTCGCGCATGCGCAAACGCACCACGAAGTTCCCGGGTCGTTCGCGCACGCGCAGAACTAACCGACGAGTTTCGGGGTCGGTTCGCGCATGTGCAAACGCAGGACGAGTTCCGGGGGTCCCGTTCAACGCAATTGCGCAAACGCACCACGGAGTTCCCGTTGGTCGTTCGCGCACGGCGCAGAACGAAACGACGAGTTTCGGGTGTCGTTCGCGTATGTGCAAACGGCAGGACGAGTTTCGGGGGTCGTTCGCGCATGCGCAAACGCACACGAGTTCCCGGGGTCCGTTCCGTCGCATGCGCAGAACGAACGAACGAAGTTTCGGGGTCGTTCGCGCTGTGCAAAACGCAGGACGTAGTTTCCGGGGTCGTTCGGCGCATCGCGCAAACGCACCACGAGTTCCGGGGTCGTTCGCGCACGCTTCAGAACGAACGACGAAGTTCGGGGTCGTTGCGCATGCGCAAACGCACCACGAAGTTCCCGGGGTCGTTCGCGCATGCCGCAAACGAAACGACGAGTTTCGGGGTCGTTCGCGCATGTGCAAAACGCAGGACGAGTTCCGGGGGTCGTTCGTCGCATGCGCAAACGCACCACGAGTTCCCGGGGTCGTTCGCGCAAGCGCAGAACGAACGACGAGTTTCGGGGGTCGTTCGCGCATGTGCAAAAAACGGTCAGGACGAGTTCCGGGGGTCGTTCCGCATGGCGCAAAACGCACCACGAGTTCCGTGGTCGTTCGCGCAACGCGCAGAATGAACGACGAGTTTGGGGGGTCGTTCGCGCATGTGCAAAACGCAGGACGAGTTCCGGGGGGTCGTTCGGATGCGCAAACGCAACCACGAGTTCCCGTGGTCGTTCGCAAGCACGCGCAGTAAACGAACGACGAGTTTCGGGGGTCGTTCGCGCATGTGCAAAACGCAGCACGAGTTCCGGGGGTCGTTAAGCGCATGGCGCAAACGCACCACGAGTTCGCCGGGGTCGTTCGCGCACGCGCAGAAACGAGACGAGTTTCGGGGTCGTTCGCAGCATGTGCAAAACGCGGACGAGTTCTGGGGGTCGTTCGGCGCATGCGCAAAAGCCACCAACGAGTTCCCGTGGTCGTTCGCCAACGCGCAGAACGAACGACGAGTTTCGGGGGGTCGTTCCGCATGTTCAAAACGGCAGGACGAGTTCCGGGGGTCGTTCGCGCATGCCCAAACGCAGCACGAGTTTCCCGTGGGTCGTTCGCGCACGCGCAGAACGAACGACGAGTTTTCGGGGTCGTTCGCGCATGTGCAGAAAACGCAGGACGAGTTTCCGGGAGGTCGTTCGGCCGCATGCGCAAACGCACCACGAGTTCCCGTGGTCGTTCGCGCACCGCGCAGAACGAACGACGAGTTTTCGGGGGTCGTTTCCGCGGCATGTTCAAAACGCAATAAGAGTTCCGGGGGTTCGTTTCCGCGCATGCGCAAAACGCCCCACGAGTTCCCGTGGTCGTTCGCGCACGCGCAGACGAACGACGAGTTTGGGGGTCGTTCGCAGCATGTGCAAAACGCAGGACGAGTTTCGGGGGTCGTTCGCGCATGCGCCCAAAACGCACCAAGCGAGTTTTCCCCGTGGTCGTTCGCGCACGCGCAGAACGAACGACGGTTTCGGGGGTCCTTTCGCGCATGTGCAAAACGCAGCACGAGTTCCGGGGGTCGGTCGCGCATGCGCAAAACGCACCCACGAGTTTCCCGGGGTCGTTCGCGCACGCGCAGAACGACATCGAGTTTCGGGGGTCGTTCGCGCATGTGCAAAACGCGGACGAGTTCCGGGGGTCGTTCGAGCGGCATGCGCAAAACGCACCCGAGTTCCCGTTGTCGTTCGCGCAGCGCGCAGAACGAACGACGAGTTTCGGCAGGTCGTTCGCGCATGTGGCAAAACGCAGGACGAGTTTCCGGGGGTCGTTCGGCGCATGCGCAAACGCAACCACGAAAGTTCCGTGGTCGTTCCGCGCGCACCGCGCAGAACGAACGACGAAGTTTGGGGGTCGTTCGCGCATGTGCAAAACGCAGGACAAGTTCCGGGGGTCCGTTCGCACATGCGGCAAACCGCAACACGAGTTTCCCGTGGTCGTTCGCGCACGCGCAGAACGAACGACGAGTTTCGGGGGTCGTTCGATCATGTGCAAAACGCAGGACGAGTTCCGGGGGTCGTTCGCCGCATGGCGCAAACGCATTCCCGGGTTCCCGTTGGTGGTTCGCGCAATGCGCCAAACGCACCCGGGTTCCGCGTGGTGGTTCGCGCAACGCGGCAGGAACGAACGACGAAGTTTCGGGGGTCGTTAGCGCATGTGCAAAACGCAGGACGAGTTTTCCGGGGGTCGTTCGTGCATGCGCAAACGCACCACGAGTTCCCGTGGTCGTTCGCGCACGCGCAGAAAACGAACGACGAGTTCGGGGTCGTTCGCGCTGTGCAAAACGCAGGAACGAGTTTCGGGGGTCGTTCACGCATGCGCAAAACGCACCACGAGTTCCCGTGGTCGTTCGCGCACGCCGCAGAAACGAACGACGAGTTTCGGGGGTCGTTCGCCGCATGTGCAAAACGCAGCACGAGTTCCGGGGGTCGGTCGCGCATGCGCAAAACGCACCAACGAGTTCCCCGTGGTCGTTCCGCGCACGCCGCCAGAAACGAAACGACCGAGTTTCGGGTCGTTCGCCGCATGTGCAAACGCAGCACGAGTTCCGGGGGGTCGTTCGCGCATGCGCAAACGCACCACGGTTCCGGGGTCGTTCGCGCACGCTCAGAACGTAACGACGAGTTTCGGGGGTCGTTTCGCGCTGTGGGCAAACGCAGGAACGAGTTCCTGGGGGGTCGTTCGCAGCATGCGCAACGCACCACGAAAGTTCCCGGGTCGTTCGCCGGCATGCGCAAACGAACGACGAAGTTTCGGGGTCGTTTCGCGCATGTGCAAAACGCAGACGAGTTCCGGGGTGTTCGCGCATGCCGCAAACGCACCACGAGTTCCCGGGTCGTTCGCGCCGCCGCAGAAAACGAACGACGAGTTTCGGGGTCGTTCGCGCATGTGCAAACGCAGGACGAGTTTCGGGGGTCGTTCGCGCATGCGCAAACGCACCACGATTTCCCGTTGGTCGTTCAGCGCAACCGCAGAATGAACGAACGAGTTTGGGGTCGTTCGCGCATGTGCAAAACGCAGGACGAGTTCCGGGGGTCGTTCGCGATTGCGCAAACCGCACCAACGAGTCCGTGGTCGTTTTGCCGCAACGCGCCAGAACGAACGAACGAGTTTCGGGGTCCGTTCGCGCATGTGCAAAACGCCAGACGAAGTTTCGGGGGTCGTTCGCGCATGCGCAAATACGCACCAGAGTTCCCGTGGTCGTTCGCGGCACGCGCAGAAAGAACGACCGAGTTTCGGGGGTCTTTCGCGCTGTGCAAAACGCAGCACGATTCGCGGGGTCGGTCGCGCATGCGCAACGCACACGAGTTCCCGGGGGTCGTTCGCGCACGCGCAGACGAACGAACGAGTTTCGGGGTCGTTCGCGCATGTGGCAAAACCGCAGGACGAGTTCAGGGGGGTCCGTTTCGCGCATGCCGCAAACGCACCACGTTCCCGTGGTCGTTCGGCAGCACGCGCAGAACGAACGACGAGTTTCGGGGGTCGTTTCGCGCATGTGCAAAACGCAGGACGAGTTTTTCGGGGGTCGTCGCTAGCATTGCGCAAACGCACACGGTTCCGTGGTCGTTCGCCGCACGGCGCAGCGAACGACGAGTTTCGGGGTGCGTTTCGCGCTGTGCAAACGCAGGACAAAGTTTCCGGGGGTCGTTCGCGCATGCGCAAACGCAACACGAGTTTCAGTGGTCGTTCGCGCACACGCGCAGAACGACGACGAATGTTTCTT
>CM068966.1:54163582-54178835 GCA_035128595.1 Eptatretus atami
ATGGTGCATTATTTGAAAAAAGTGCAAGGGTGCAAATATTTTTGGCTACGACTGTACGTGAGTTATCGAGGAATGTTTGGCTTAGCATACTGTTTCAATTAATTAATAATATCATAACATAATGGCAACAATAGTCAATCAACGAAGGTATTTTTGTACAGTTGTAATGTGATTAGGCATTTAAAAAAAAAGTTTTAAAGAGCTTCATTTCTTTGCATTAAAGTACAATTTTGATTCCATCTGTCTACTTGGATTAATTTAGTCGTGCGTGCAGGTGTTTTATCATTGGTCTTGTGCATGTCCTCCCCAAGGAAATGAGATTATCCCACTTAAGCTATTATATCTGTGCTGCATGCATGCATTGCTGGAGTGTGTTGTGTTGCTTTTTGTGTGGTTCATTGCGTAGCATTGCATCGTGTTGTTGTAGCGTTACATTGGGTTGTCATGTTGTGATGTGGTGCAGCCCGGCGCAAGCTGAGTGGGGGTTCACTCTGCTGATTGACAGTCGAGGAGGGAGATGGGGGGATGTTCGAACGGTGCTATCTCGCCTCTCGGTGAGTTGTTTTACCCCACAATCCTTTGACGAGTCAAAGAAGTTGGCACACTGTCCTGTTCCCAACACTTTTTATTCATTGGAATTGCAAATGTGGAAAAGTTTATATCAAGTATAGGACAAGATATATGAATGAAAAAAGAATGGGATACACTTCTGGAATGAGTTACACTTATGGGAACGGCATCAAAGGGCAACTAATATGTTCATAATGCGACCCTTTTTGCAGACCTGCTGTGCAGCCGATGTGCGGGGGGTTCTGCTGCTGCCCCCTGCCACGTTCTCGCTGCGTCCACTTGCGACGCTGGCATGCCGCCTACTCGGCGCTGAGCGCAATATGAGGGCACCGGTATGCCGTACACCTGACATCCAGTTATGGATAGTTTGGGTACTTTCAGAATATGACCACCGATGATAGGCATTTTTACTTCTCCACAGTTTTCAATTTGCTTCTTATAGTTATTTTAGTATGTCATCTCCTTTTTAAAGAATTATAGTTCTTCTTATTGTTATATTGGTAATGAAGAGACAGGGATGCCAGGTCATGTTTTAGGAGCTGATGGGCAGGTAGAAGCTAATGAAAAGAAGCGAAGTCTCTACTCCAAGTTGAACCAAAAACACAAAGCCCTTTACTTTGGTTTCTGCATCACCATTCAAAGCTTCACTTTCGATACCATGAGGATCGACCTCTGTCTGACTTTACCCTGTTGGCCGAACTTCAATTTACTTCGACTTGTCACAGACCATTCATCTTTTTCCAGTTGAACGAGTTCAAATACATCCCAAGGTCGATTTAGTCATGACTTTACTTGTGCTAGTCCGAGTTATATTATTTCCTTCTCTTATGCCAGCCAAACTTTTGCACTGGTCATTGATCCTTCTCTTACTTAGCAAATCCTCAATAAGGGGACCGAGTTAACATGTATTCCTTGATCTCTCCTGATTTATTTCTAGCCAGGTCCGATACTCATACCTACAGCAATGATTCCTCTTTTTCCATGCTGCAGCTCGTCATGTTGGGTTCTCTGTCAGATTTAAGTGAGCATGTGGACAGTGCGCAGCTGACCCCAGAGCTGGGCGGGTCACTCTCATACTCACACGAGCGTTGGCTCAACCAACGGACGGTGGGTAGTGCATGCTGCACACTCGGCGCACTCTTCCTGCGCATGCATGGTTCCATTATGTTTAAACCTCACAAGCAGCATGGAAATCTTACTTTGTTATCCTGTTGGAAATTGTGTTATAATGGTGATATGTGTGTGTGTGTGTTGTGTGTGGTGTGTGTGTGGTGTGTGTGTGTGTGTGTGTGTGTGTGTGTGTGTGTGTGTGTGTGTGTGTGTGTAGGAGGTGGAGGCATTTGCTGTTACCGTGAAAGGCACAGCCCAGCTGTTGGCAGCATTTGGAGCAGACCTGGCAGAGACAGGGACACCAGCGAATGTTTTGGGGGCTGAGGGGCTGTTGGAAACACATGCTGAGAAACGCAACAAGCTAAAGGTTGGAGGGTAGATTGGGATGGGGGGGGGGGGGGGTGGCTCAGGATTTTATTTTTCCTTTTAATCAAATTTTAATTTGATTTAGTATCCATGAAAACTCATAGTCTCATAGGAAATACCATTTCCACTATTGGAGTGTCAGTTAAAATCCAGCATGTTCATCAGTAATCTTCAAGGTGGGAGAGGTACCTGGCTGTCCCTCCTTATGTGGTCGATGCATGATACTAGTCCACACATTGTATTTAATACCTTAATTCCCTCCGGGCAACTTGAATTGGGCACAAAAAAGCTTCTGTAAAACAAAAATAAATTAAATATAGTGGCCTCAAGTTATGACAAGTCGCATGTTACTTGGTACAAGCAATTGCTCTCTTCATGTTCTTAACTTCATTCTTCATCTTCTTGTTGTTGATAGGAGGAGATGAGTGAGGCTGTGGGTAGAGGTCACATGCTGCTAGCCTCCATCACTCAGGAACATGGCACCGAAGATGAGTCTGGAGATGCAGCAGATAACGTTTCCACAGTGGAGAGGTTATAGGAGGGTTTCGGGCCCCAATTAGGCATACTTCTGATGCTCTGTTAAGGGTTAAAGATCAGGATAAGTTGAATTCCATCTCAGTTTTTAGTCAATGTAAGACAATGAGGAAAGACAGAAACTATTTGGCAATGGGTATACCAGGGTGGTTCAATTTCAACCTGCACCTTTATTTTGAACTCGGTTCACATTAATATTGAAAGGCAACCATCACTGACTGTGCAGCCAATCATCTGTACATTTGAAGAAGCTTGGTGTTTTATCACCGGAGTTTTCGTAATTATTCACTGTTACACCCCTTTTGTTGTCTCATTTGATGTGATCTTGTGGTCATGTGTAAATGGTTGCCAACACCATAAAGATAAATTATCAACGAACAATACTCCACCTTTAACGAACGTTAGTCCAGGTCAGATTTGAACCACCCTCATGTTTTAATATGGTTTTGAGGTTTTAAAGAGGTATTAGATGTAAGCATTGTGCCGAATGTTGATTGGTAGTAACGGTGAGTGCTGTGTTCACTCACATTGTGTTTCTAATATGCCGAATGCAGACTCCTCGTGCAGCTGCATGAAGCGGAGGCAGCTTTTGATGAGTTCTGGGAGCACCATGAGATGAAGCTGGAACAAAATCTAAGGCTCTGCCACTTCCAGCAGGACTATCGAGAGGTGAGTCATAGGAAGTGGAATCATCGTCTGAGTTTATTGTAGGGCGAGTAAGTGATTTTTTGATTGCATGCTGGTTTTGAATGCGCTCGCCTCGAACCTATCTTATTCTGGGTTTGAAAACTAACGGACGCAGATTAAAAACCATGGTGCAATGTGGAGAGACTTGGCCATTGCATGCTGGATCTCCTCTTATTCTTTCTTATCCAGCACATGGCTGCAGGTAACATCATTTGCTGGGAGTGTATCTGTTCCGCTGATGCAATGCCCCCTGTCGGTCAGAGTAGGAATTTGTAAATTTGTTTGGGGTATCGGTGATAGCTCGCCTTCTCTTCTCATAGGACATGTGATCTTTAATGTTCACCAACTAATACTGGCAGACAGGATGTCCAGTTTAACGTCCATTTCCAGGACTCTGACCAAATTCAAAATTCCTGCTCTGCTTGAGGGATGCTTAAACCGTATCTGTGATGAAGTTGTAACCTATCCAGGGTTAATGCTCAACCATGACAAGGTTCATGTGGGTTGCATTTACATCTTCTGACATGAGATATAATAGTAGTAGTAGTAGTAGTAGTAGTAGTAGTAGTAGTCGTAGTAGTCGTAGTACAGAGCCAGCAGGTGAGGTACCATAGTGTGGAGCATGCCATTCTTACAAAATATAACTAATTCAACTGTCCTTTCCTAAACTTTCGATAGTATCATGTGCAAAGGCCTTCAGGCCAGTACACTAATCAGATTCTGATTTCACTGTATGGATCAACCACACTGTTCACTGTATGGATTCAAAGTTTGACAATGTTGTGAAATAACCTCCATTGTTCTTCAAGTATCTTTGTCACGCTGTTTGCATCCTCAAGGCCCAAAACCTCAAGGCCCAAGGAGAAATAAGGCCCTTGACCAACTTGCTTCATTATGACTTTGGACCTTCTTAGGTTCCCATAAAGATGAGCCTCCAGTGAAATTGGACCATCTCTTGTTTTGTTAAGTGTGCAGTTGGTGTTGGAGTAAGACTAGAGATAAAGCTAGGCCAGTTTTTGATGTGGTTACATTGTCGACAGGTGATGTCATCACTCAGCAGCCTCGAGGAACGACTGGCATCCATGCCTGAGCATGGAGAGAGCCTGGCACATGCAGAGCGTGCGCTTCGGGAGCTTTCAGCATTGCAAAACAAGAGCCAAGTGAGGAAATGTTGGATGGGCGTTATGAACCTTGTTTTCTATTCAATCTCCATCACACGAGCCTCTTGAATCAGAATCTCAATCACATATAACTGCTTTTGTGCTGTTTAGCTCCACTGTACACTCCAAAGATATGAAGCCACAGTAGTATGGTTTGCTGGCTAAAAAAAAAAGAAGCAAATTTGTACACACAACAATCACTTTCGTTTCAAACTAAGGGAGAACAAGTTTAGAAAGAGCCAACTAGAACGGCACATGTAAAGCACATAATCTCACCTCACGCCTTCATTCTAAACAAAATTATCATTGTTAACTAACCACACAACTATTATAGTCCAGGCAATCTAGCCCATTTAACCATTAAAAATGGAAAAAATTGCAACAGAATTTTTTGGGGCACAGAGGTCTTCTATGAAGTGTCTTGAATAACATACTAAAAGTCCTAAGAAATTACTGCTGCGGAAATGGTTAATGGCAAAAATCCAAGATGGCCAATAATCAATAATGTCTCATATCTCCACCATCAGAAGAGATATTTGAATGATTTAAAATGCTATTATACGGTTGTTGGACATAAGGAATCATTTAGAATAGGTTACGATTCGATTGGATGCAATACTCGTTGAACAAATCCAATATGGCCTCCAAAAATCCATTTCTTATCATATATTCGCACTGTTATATGACAAATTGTATTGAATGAAATTGTGTACTAATATAATGAAGGCAGGTAAGTGTTTTTAAGTTTATTCACTACATCATACTTTAGTAACACACTCATCAACATCAATTCTACACATCACATGAAGAATATAGCAGAAATGTGACACACCATGATACTATTGTAATACAGTGATTGATCATTGTAGTTGATACACCGTTTAGACTGGGTCCAACTCAACCATCGTCATCATATGCATTTGACAAGTCTGGTAACTGTGAGTTGGTACAGCTCACACCACGGCATTCTCCACACACATTTGTGCAAGGCAAGCCATATTTTCGGCATGTGCACCTCCGGGTGGTACAGTCCTTCTTACAGCTACAACAGAAGACATCCAGTAGTTCTGATGGAGCGGCTGGTTGGTCGGTCTGTATTGGCAGATATCTTCCGTCGACAACGTTCCATCCAAAATCTCTGGTCTCATATTGATGCAGGCATCTTTCCATTCCATAACCTGATAGTATACACGAAGGCTGTGGTACTTAGAGGAGCCAGAGTTGGTGGTAGACTTTGGGGTTCCACGGCGGCGGTGCCTTTTGAAACCTTTTCACAGAACCGCCGGTATCGTAAGCTGTCTAGTCCTTCGTCTTCGGCACCACCATACATTGACACCAATGCCTTCTCTCCTGCTGCGATGATCGCCTCTTCCCTTGATCAGGTTGACTGAACACTTTGGCCTGATTGTAGAACACAGGGTCATTCTCGATTTTCTTGACTGCCACGCCCTTCCCTAAACCAAACAGGCGAGAGGTAGTATCACAGCCTGCAATTGCGTGGACAAAGAGCAGATGATCACACAGTTTAGGACCGAGCAACTCCCTGGATTGTTTTATGCACCAACTCTCTTTCTTTTGGTGGATTGTTTAGGCTCTGGTGCCATGAACAACTCTGTGGCGTCCATTTTGACATGGTGCAGTAGGAGAATCAGCAGGTCTGTGTCATCCCCGATCAGTACAGTGTTCTTTTGTTTGGGCAGAGGCAACTGCTTTTGAACAATTAACACGTCGGTCGTGCGTTGCCTGGTCTATGCTACAGCCAGCTCTCTCCAACTTGTCGCTCAGATAATGGATGAATCGCTGCTTGTTTGCCTTGTTGTTCAGGAAATCTTCTTTCTTTGATTGAATCATCATGTCACCATCGAAGTGTACTGTCACACCAGCACAAGCCCCTGTTCGTCTCAGTTGTGTGGCATCTTTTGTTGCGGGCTCATCTTTGTACCCATCAAAGACAACGACAGCAGCTCCATACTTATGTGTGACGTACGCAACGTACATTTGACACACACTGTCAAATGTAGATCTTCTTGGCCATGGTATGCGATGAAGTAGAGCACCACCATCTAGCACATACTGGACATTTTCACTGGGATCTCGTTGCTCTCCCTTCATAGACTTCCAGAGCACATCGGCCAGTGTTGCCTTATTTGCCTGCAGGGGGAGTGCAGCTGATTCAAACAGTGCAGGTGGATGAGTGCAGAGCTCATACTTGAATAAGGATGACACATCTTCTGAACGCTGTCCTACAGTTACCAACCTCTGAAATATCAAGTGTGGATCCACCGTTACAGATTCTCCTTTGACCTTCACTGTTGATTTTGATCCAAGTGTCGTGGCCTGGTCAGCTTTCTTGAAGACATGATCTTCTACAGAGACCCCAACCATAGAGTCTAGAATATCTTCCCCAATTTCCTTGATCGGTCAACGTTGACTCCTTTTTGGGCCGTCCTGCCGTTGGCGATGTTGAACAGTGATGGATTTTCAACGAATGGATCCCTCTGTGCCAGATAGCTGATAAGATTCAGGGTGTCATTGACATCTCTAGCTTGTCTAGCCTTTGACATATCCTTGTGTTGGTCACTGGTCTCGTATGACACACCAGTGAACTTCTGCATGGCATCATTCATGTTGGCACATGCGGGCATGGACATGACCCACGTAGGCGCTGAGTTTCGGTCATGCCCTTTCCTCGGACAGGCCTCCATGCGTTTTTACGCTCCTCATTAGCACCTGCTCTATGATGAGGTCTGTGAACAGCCCCCCAGTATCTGTCACTACGCCTCACTACATGATACCCTTCCTCGAATTTCTGATGTACATCGGGGTGTGTTTCGGGCAGCATGGTCATCGTTTGCAGATATACATATGCGGACTTCGCATATAATCTGTGTCCAGCTGCTGCAAAGTAGGGTAGCATTTCACGTACTGACTTAAGATGCAATCTCCAGTTTCCTGTTCGCTCTGCTTTAGAAAACCTTCGCAGGATATCCACCATCTCCAGATACTGTAACCATAGGGTTGCTGTGCGCCCAGTCATCGTTTCCTTCTTCCCATTCACTTTACTTTGGATTCGCACTAACGCTTCTGATGACACACCTCTTCCACAGAGAATGTACACGACATTGCTCGGTCATACAGTTCCGCAGCTGCAGTCAAGTCAGTCGTGATGGTGTCTGTATCTAAATCGTGTGTCTCTTCATCATCATCTGACAGTTCCGGATTTTGTAGAACACCTACAGCCTCGGAGTCATCAACTTCCTGCTTAGTTGGTACTGGAACGTTGTATGTATCGGCCACAAGAATGGTATTGAGTGCAGCATCTACCAGCAGGTGACCACGGACTGCCCTTGACACAGCTTTGCCAGTCAACATGTGGCTAACAGTGTTGCTAGCATATGAATCTCGAGGAGTTCCTGTAGTCCTGAATCGGCCATCAGGTGTCCGATGCTGCCTAAGAAGCACATCTGCATATGGAACCCACCAAGCCTCAGAACCATACACTTCAGATCACTGTCATCGGGCTGAGATCGGATAATCATCATCGCTTTCCAATATAAGGGCTGGTCAAATGTCAGGACTGGAGTGACTCCATATCGCTTCGCCTGAGCTGTTACGAAATGCAGTGTAGAGTAGATACATGATGTATCGCCCGGATCAAGATCAATCATTGGCAAGAACATCACTGAGGCCTTTCCTGGGTGTTGACCATGATGCAACATCTGCATCATACCAGCCCATGCTGGTCTTGGAGAATGAAGTAGTAGTGAGCTCTTCCATAGGACATCTAGCTGTGCTGTTGGATCTTCTGCCTCCAACAATACAAGGGGTGATATGTAAGAGGTGGTAATGCTGGAGGGATCTTGAAGTACCGAATGTTTATGCGACCAACAGCAGCAATGTCTGCAGCGGTCACATTTGCTTTGGGAATATGCTTATTTGCTCGTGTTCCTGGCGTGACTGCAGCAATTATACCCATTCCATGGAAGGTACCTGTACCATCAACAGTGGCTAGATTGTGATCCACATTGTCAGCAATATATTGCATAGTGTGTTCTGATGTGAACCCAGGAATGACAATACCTTGGGTAACTGCTGCATTCCGTTCGTACCTCTGTACCTCCGTGTATGAGCATGAGAAGCCATGCCCATGAATGTGTCTATCAAGAAGCGTGACGCAAAATGGTGGTGCATTTGCACCCCTAGGCCTATCTGTAGAGGAGCTAGTATGGCTCTTGGCCGTATTGCTTGCATGATACACTGACCAATCGAAGCAAGCTTCACGTCAATGTTCTGTCCAGCAAACATTGTCCCTCAACAGTACTTGTAGTGACTTCGGAATATAGTTCAGAGCACGTTCTTCATTTTCCACATCTTCTATTTCTGGGTAGAAATCATGTGAGGTCTCCATGAGATTTGACGTCACTCTCAATGAGTTTTGCAGCAGTTTCAACGATGCTATGTTTCTCGTCTTCAGCATTTTCAGCTTTACATTGCTATGAAATGCATGCAGGATGGAACTTGCAGTGTCACGCAATGTCACAACACAGTCTTTGGCACCACGTGCTGTCATTAGAACTCTGTCACCAAAATGTTCCTTTATTTTAATTTTCATGTATTTGGCACTGTACGGATCCTGCCTTGTGTCCACGAGATCCTCAGTCATTTTCGTAACAAGTTCACTGATGGTAGCTTGTCCCTCGTCATTGTCTTCTAGGAATTGTGCGACTTCCAGGAATGCTGCTGCTCGCTTGGTCTCAGGTCTTCCACTTTGAACCTTTTTGTGTCTGCAGATAATCTATTGGGAATATTCTTCCCCGTCCTGAAATTGACACTACACTGCTGGTGATATATTGCGTCTGCTGCATGCAGATCGTTCACAAATGCTATTCTGCCATACACCCGCATCAGACCACTTGTCTTTCCTAGACTACAAGCTTGAAGCACACTGGCTTGTAACTCATATGTTCTAACTTGAAACACATCAATGTCTCTCCGTTTCTTGTCATTTTTCGCAGATTGTCCACAAAATAGGCAATGTTCTTGAATATTGAATGCCGGTTGCAATGAACGGAGATCAGATCGATTTTCTGATTGATGCTGACGAGATGCTATGTCATGTTCAATGTTATCTGGTTTGCAATATGTACGGCGACATTCAACATGTCACTTCCCCTGGTACAGTTTTCAAATCATTACCACGCTGTAGACTTGCACGATTCACCCTTCTTCACTGCCCTTCGTTTGTAGAACAACGGTCGGCTTTCCATCGCGGTTGATTCTTCACATATGCAACACGTCTGTCTCGTTACTGACGACATTCACTTCTTCAGCCTGCCTGAAATAAGACATTAAACATACATTGAGGAAATAGATACACCAGGTAATGTTATGATTCATATTTCAGTAATAAATACCCGAAATATAGCAAACTGATGATTAGTGAAGATTAGCACGCAAATATAAATAAGATATGGATTTTTAGTGGCCATATGGGATTTTTTTCCATGACTTTTGCATCCAATCAAGTCGTAAACTATTCTAAATGATTCCACATGTCCAATAACCCTATAATAGCATTTTAAATCATTCAAATATCTTTCTGATGGTGGAGATATGAGACATTATTGATTTATGGCGGCCATCTTGGATTTTTGCATATTTAACCGATTTCCGCAGCAGTAATTTCTTAGGACTTTTAGTATGTTATTCAGGACACTTCATAGAAGACCTCTGTGCCCAAATAAATTCTGTTGCAATTTTTTCCATTTCAAAAGTTAGTTTGCCTGGACTATTATGGCCCATGTAACTCATAATAGGGTGCATGGATAATATGTCACATAGTTTTTGGACGTCATAAATTTAATTATTCACTCACATCCAGTCATAGATCAGATATAAGAACTTTCAGATTTTTCAAATAAAGATTTCAATTCAACAAATTATGGCTGGAATACCACTTCACTGATGACGTGATCGTTATCACTCTATATACCCATGGGGTTGATAAAACATGCCAAGTTTCAATTTTTTCCCGTTGAGACTGTTTTGGAGAAAATTATGTCCAATTTTTTGCCTTTAATCCAATATGGCTGCCATACAATGTGACCTATGCCATCAATTAGCAATAAAATATTCTCCATGTGGAGTCCTACGTTTAAAGTTTCGCATTGATCGGACAAGCGGTTGCAGAGAAAACCATTGTTGGATAAGGATTTCAATTCAAACCATTAAGGCTGGAATACATCACCGATGACATCATCATTATCACTGTATATACCACACGGGTAGATGATGGTATATGCCAAGTTTCAATTTTGTCTCGTTGCACGGTTTTGGAGATAATGATGTCCAAATTTTTTTCTATAATTCAATATAGCTGGTTGCATCGATCGGACAATATCCATGACCTGGGGGGTCCCCGTGTGCAAGTGATGTGCCCTAAGTTTCTCTTCATTTCTTAAAACTAGGCACCTAGGCACATCGGAAAAATGAGGGTGGACATTCTGAATCCTGGCACTAACTCCACAATTGACGTTTGAAATTTGGTCCTGAGCGCCAAATCTGAGGCTGTAATTTGGGGGTAGGGAAACATAAAAGCTGATTTCTCCGGCAATATTGAAGATATCACAACAAATTACCAATCAAAATGTTTGTTTTTAATTGCTCTTTCAGATCCAATACAGTAATTTGACAATTTTTGGCTAATTGGGTCACCAGAGGTCACGAAAAATGACCTATGCTTAAAATTTGACCTTGGCTAAAGAAAATGCATTTGAAGCTATGTGGATCAATTTTTTTGGGAATAAATTGGCAGATTCTGATAGCCAAGGGACTCAGCATCAAAATGATATGCATATATTGTGTATTAACCCTTTAGGGACCATGATGATTAAATGGTATGTAACACTATTTTCGATAGTGACAATTTTCATGATTTTCATAGCCTGTAAATATAGGATGCAGTCAGGTAATACCTGCATGTACATGTACATCAATGAAAAAGGTTATAGGGCCCACACATGCACTTTTCATTTATTTTCAGATTATCCCTCAGGGCTCGAAAATGCAAGGCCAAGGTGTACAATCCAGTGAAACGTTCAAGTTCTGGGACACATTCATCAATTTGGCTTCAAATGTGGAGAACTTGATATCAGAAGCGACCGTGAGGCCAATTGGGAGCTACATCTGCAGGCAGTGCAGGCATTGCTACCAATGTTTGCTGGCGTTTGACTCTACCAAACTATTTGAGATGGTCCAGCTTGTATCTAGAGGACATGAGAAAACTCCCTGAAAACTACCCACAAGTTCACCAAGCATTCAAGATGGGGAATTTGCAATGAAGCGATCGGTTGGTAATTTCAAAGCTGTTGGGGGCAGACATGGCGCTGGAGCAAACTATCAATAGGTCAAAGAAGAGTAGCTCAGGGATATTGGTAGCACACAGAAGAAACAGTATGTAGCAATGTGGGACATCATCTATCATGAAATGTTAGGTGTTAGTAATCTCCATCGTGATCTGATGGAGTGAGATCAGGCTACTATCAGCAGGATGTCAACTCTTCCTTCAGCAAATCAGAGACTGAATTGGGGAAAAGAATATCCAAGCTATTCTCACTGTGATCGAGAAACAAGGAGAACCCTTTCAGAACTGACGTTCCTGAACCAAGCTCCCAACATCATGACCCAGGAAGTTATGACGGACGTGATTCGTGACCAGTTGCTCCATGTGGAAACAACAGGGACAGAACGCTATGAAAAGTTCCGGCAAAGAACGTCTGGTTGAGAAGTCTGTCAGGTTCTTCAAAACCATTCACCGAATGAACCTGAAGACTTTTTCAAGCATTCATGAAATCGGTGGCAAGGAAAGGTGGCAAGGTTTCCCAAAAACAAAGCCTGAAGATTAAGCTCAAGAATCGAGTGGCGGAAATTCAAGGGCACGGGGCAGTCTATGAGAGAGTTAATAGAGTATGATTTGTCAGCTTCTTACTATCTATTTGATGAAGAAGGTTGATGTCCAAGTCGATCAAGAGTGGATTGATGAATGAACTGGAAAGTAATCTAAAGGATGAAGACCAAAAGGAGCCGAATTTCACCGAACCCTCAGTATGAACAGCCTACATTGTAGATGCCATGGCAAATGTCAGGAAGATCAGTCCAAAAGAACACAACACCTTTGGAGAAATACTGCAGTGCCATTCTGGACTATGTTCCAATTCATCAAAGCATGCCCAGAGAATTGATTTAGTCTTTGACTCATATATAGATCTGTCAGTAAAGGACTCTGAAAGAAAGGGCGGAAGGACATCAGCCCATTGAATTGAATCAGTCAGCGAGGATACCCCTTTGCCATGGAGATGGATAGATTCTGGCCAAGCAATGAGAACAAGCACAAGCTTCAACTCTTGCTTGCCCAGCAAGCCATATCAAGGGCAAAGGGAAAACAACTGATCAGGAGATAGTAGTGAGCGGGTTTTCTGATGAACCTTGCATGTCTTGTTGTTCTGGCTCTTCTGATGAGGTTTCTGAGCTCTGCCTTGAATTGAAGAGGCTGACAGTCGCATCATACCTCATGCACTGCATGCTGTAAAGCATGGAGTAGAGAGAATAGTTGTGCTTTCGGCAGACACTGATATCTTCGCCTCTTCTTCTGTACTATGGCAAACTCTCCAAGTCCAAGGTTTACTTGAGTTATGGATGAAAGCCGGTGTCCGTGATTCGAAAAGACACATTCCCATTCATTTGCTGGCCTCGCGCATAGGTCTTGATCTTTGCAAGGTGTTCCTGCAGTTCACACCCTGACAGGATGTGACTACACTAGTAAAGTTGGCACCAAACCTGCAGCAATCAAAGCCAATCCTTTGGTTTGGAACACTTTGGGATCAGCAGAAATGGGCCAACTGAGGAGGATATGGTAAAGGCGGAAAGCTATCTGGTCCAAGTGATGAAAAAGGGGACAACGCTAACCAGTATGGACAGCCTCCGTGACCAGCAATACCATCATAGCAAGGGGCTATCCCTGCACGAGTTGCCCCCTACTAGTCACGCCATTCAGTATCATATCAAAAGGGCATATTATGCCACACATGAGATGACGAATATTCTCAGTCTCAATGAAGACCACTCAATCCTCTCTCCTATGGCTTTGAGAAGATGATGAAACGCTAGTGCCGGTTAGAGGTGTCAGGCCAATACCAGAGGAATTCGCTATCCATTGTAATTGTGGGCAAATGTGCGACTGAAAGATGGTGTTCTTGTCGCCAAAAGAAATTGCCCTGTTGCACATTTTGCAAGTGTCACGTTACAGGATGGTGAAATATGTTGCAAAAATCCAATTGGGTTCATGTAATTCTTAGATTGTAATATTTTTGACCATTTTTGGACTGATTTCAGAAATATCTCAGTGTTTTGGCGAAGCACACTCTATTCTGAAATTTAGGACTTGATTTTACCATGTTTGCATGAGGTAACTGTGAAGTCACTCAAGGTAGAATGGTCCAAAAAAGTTCAGATGCAATGTTACCAATTTGCGGCATTAGAAAACGCATTTTGAAGTAACAGTCATTTTCCGTTTGTTTTACTGAGATTGTATATGGTTAATTCATAATATATATGCATATCATTTTGATGCTGAGTCCCCTTGGCTATCAGAAATCTGCCAATTTATTCAAAAAAATTGATCCACGTAGCTTCAAATGGCATTTCTGTAGGCCAAGGTCAAATTTTAAGCATAGGTCATTTTTCGTGACCTTTTGACCTCTGGTGACCTAATTAGCCAAAAATTGTCAAATTACTGTATTGGATCTGAAAGAGCAATTAAAACAAACATTTTGATTGGTAATTTGTTGTGATATCTTCAATATTGCCGGAGAAATCAGCTTTTATGTTTCCCCGACCCCAAATTACAGCCTCAGATTTGGCGCTCAGGACCAAATTTCAAAACGTCAATTGTGGAGTTAGTGCCAGGATTCAAATGTCCACCCTCATTTTTCCGATGTGCCTAGGTCCTAGTTTGAAGAAATGAGAGAAAACTTAGGGCACATCACTTGCACACGGGGACCCCCCAGGCAATAGACTACAAGCAGTTGCAGAGAAAAACATCTTTTTTAAGTGAAAATATATAGATCTTGACGTGCGCACACACACACACACACACACAACACACACACACACACCACACACACACACAAACACACACAACGGATACTGAGACATGGTCGGTCTCTGTTCTGTTTCACTTCCTGATGAAACTCACCCACATGTGGAGATCCACCCATCCATCCATCCCTTGGGACCATACTGTTGAAGAAATTCAGTTCTTCCTTTTCGGATTCTGAACCCATTTATTAACATCACACATCAAATACAAATAACAACAAAATGCGCGTGCGAAAAAGAATAACAAGAGAAGCAATAAGCAAACACGATCCTCTTTCTGCCCAAATGCACAGAGCAATTGTTTTTATACTATTCTGGAGTGCAAAAGACATGGGAGAGCTAAAACAGCTGGCAACGGTGAATGGGGGGGGGGGGAGCCGGCAAGCATGAGAAAGGGAACTGCAGACACGGCCACTTTGGGAGGGAATGGGGAATAGACGTGCTCAGGTCATGATTGCAGTATGGAAATACGAGCCGGCCGTGAGAAGGAGAGCGTGACAACAAAGTTAAGACAAAATATGAAGAGGCCGAGTGAATGGAGACACAAGCCAATTACTTTGATCATACTTCCGTTCACCAGTGAGCAACCAGATTCTCAAAATACGACATTCCATTTTATGCTGTCACATAATCGTCCTTGGCAACAAGGCGTCTGTTGCGATCACCTTTCG
>CM068966.1:54179645-54192959 GCA_035128595.1 Eptatretus atami
ACGTTTCGCACGGATAGGAAGTGTAATGTTAGTGTAACCGAACGGCATTTGAAAATCAGCCGAGCTCAGGATTGTTCCTCCGAACGTTTAAGAAACGACGTCAGAACGGGAAACAGCAGAAGCGCAATCACAGGAAAAAAGGATAATCGGTAGTCCACAGCACTAAAGATGCGACGGACAATAGCGGAACAGGAGAAAATGTGACACGTTTTTCCTCGCATAGCCCGACCAATGACAAATGAGTTGCATCCCAAAACACACGTGAGTGGTCGGTGCAAAAGTAAAGCTAAGGGCAATGACCTTGAGCAACCAATAGGACACGCGCAATGAGGTCATGCACAAAAAGCTTGCACGCGTGCACAGCGTGAACTGCATGCACTGGATCGATTTCGTCATCTTAACGTTAATTAACTGCATGCACGGGATCGATTTCGTCATCTTAACGTTAATTAACACCTTAAATTTCTCGCATGCACCATAAGCACAATACACAAATGCAGTGTATGCAGCAGAAAGGTAGGGAGGGCGACAATTAAAAAGAAATTGCGTTTAAGCTTATTTGGAGAGTCGAGTGGAAGTGCAAGAATGAAATTAATTATCGATTTGTTCTGCAATCAGGGATTTTTCGGCAGTGGCATAGCGGAGGTAAACGGCGCCGGGGCAAAGTGGAAATTTGCGTCCCCCGTAGGCCTTAAACTTGAGTGGATTTGAATGGAAAATCCCATAAGGATATCGATTTATCGATTTTTTCGAATATCGGAAGTGTATGGAAAAAATTTATAGCCCATGACTAAGTTGGACCAAAAGCCATAATCGTACCGAATTTGAATGGAATCGGTTGGAGTTTGTGGAAATGCATAACGACCATACCCACACACATCCTCAGTTTTATAGATATAGAGATCCATTTGAATCGCCCTGCCTGTGAAACACCGGGATGACAATAGTTTATATCTGGGCCAGGATTTGAATCCAGGCTACACAGAGCGAGCATGCAAACCTTTCGGTTTTCCCTCCGTGATGTGGCGATTCATTATTTCATAACTGAAAACATTTTTTAGTCATTGTGATCAAATAACTTATTTTGCCTTCCTTCCTCCAGTATAGAACCATGGTATTGCCATTGAAGCTTGAAGAACGCGTGCCAAGAGGATTCACAAAGCAATCCACACAACGGTTGAAGAAACTTTTAAAAACGAAACGTTTAATTTTTATTTGTATTTATCTATGCCAAAGTGATGGGTCGTACAATGGAAGAAAATAAGGGGAAATGTTGTGGAAAATAAAATTTCACATTTTCAGCGAGCCAGCCACCGCATGTTGCACCGCAGAACACGTGGCTAACGCATGTGAGTGACCCATGAACTTTGTTCAAGTCGATTGACATACAGTATTCAGTGACTGCGAATATTGTGGAGCGCTCACCAAGTGGCTTAAGCACTCCAATGAAATGGTTGATAAGAAACGGCTCACTTCGCACACGATGAGCAATCTCTGAACCATCAGATTAAACATACACCTCCCGGAGATGCCCAAAATGTCAAATGAACACTTTTTTTAGGAGTCATAACTGCTTCTAAGTTCGATTCTGGAGCATAAATTTTGTAATCCTGCTTAGTTTAAGAGATTCTTGTGGTTGTCACAAGTGCAGAAATGAAATAAAGCGACGAACGCTGGCGTCTCCGGGCGTTTATAAGCATTGCAATGTACCCAGCGATTCGTAGCTACGATGAACAGGGATTCGATAATATGAATGAGGAAAGTGAAAACAACAACTTTATCGTTAAGAAATCGTTGCGGCCTGTTCCAAGTCAAGGTATGGTTGAGCAGGCCAAATAACATGGTGGATTCAGACCCCAGCGAGGTTACACAGGATACACCTCAAGACCCCATAGAGAGCGACGTCCGAGGATGGCACCTGATAAAGGATATAATTAAATAGGGCCGTTAATTATCTTCAAAAGGGGTGTTTTAATTAACCCAAACATCCAATTTTCAGTCGTGTACTTCGTTGGAGTTTTTATTAGTGTACTTGCAAAATTTCAGGCTGCAAGGTTTCATGGTTTGGGGGTTACAGAGGAGACACACACATATACATTGACATTTATTCATACAGATAAAACCGAAACCCTATTTCCTGACCATATAAAATTTTACTCTCATCAAAATATCCTAAAACCTCCAAAATGCTGAAGCCACTCTTTCTCTGAGCATTTTCTAATGTTTCTACCTGTCTAAGCAGGAAGACTGTGGGAGCCAATCGATCGACTATGAGCACCATTGGCTCCAATGAATAGCCTGAAATGTCTCTACAAGCCACGAATGACATGCAAATACAGTACTCAATCAATCCTCACGGACTCAAACTTTCATTCCACTGTAACCACTCACCCAGCCAAATGGCTCACTTTACATAGATTTTAGGCATAGGCTTGAGGATACATTGCTCATGTAGGTTCTAGATGAGGAAACTACTATCCAGCAATACCACTTCACTTTTCTCCAAAGATAACGCTCTCGATCCCTGCTTGCACCCCAGCGAAATAATACAAGTCCCAACTGCAGCAGCTCAAAATCCACTGATATTTATATCCATTGGATGCAGACGAGCTTCCCAGATTACTATCAGAATGTCCATTCTTACTGCTTAAGCTTCAGGAGCAATCTCTGTTTGTTTTGCGAGTAAAGGGGAAAAAAATAAGAAGAAAGCAGTGGAAATCCAGTGATTTGAAAGTGTAGAGCTGGTGTGTAACAGGTATGTTCAAGATGTCGCATTGTTCTATTTCTGTGTACTCATTCCGCGTCTAAAACACAAGATACTATGTGACGTTACACCTCAAGTCATAACAATTGCCAATCTCCTTGTTTCTTCTTCTTGTGAAGGATTGGCTTGACCATGCCACGGCTCTGGGCCTGAGGGGTGACCACCTGGTGTCAGAGCCGCACTACGCGGCTGACTGGTTGGAAGCAGCCTGCGCAGAGGTTTGCAGCCAGGCAAGTGGCCTTTCTGTGGCACTGCAGACCCGCCAGGCCTCACTCATCTCAGCTCTGGAACTCGAACAGAGACTTGATAAGGTGGGAGTCGTAGTGGTGCGAGATGACCGCATGACTTTTGGGTCACTGAGGTCATTGTTGAGATACTTCTTAATTATGAATAACAATGTATTGTTTTAATACTTGCTATTACCATTGTCACTTGGTTGGGTCATCACCTTGCCAAACTCTGATTTCCATGTGGGAGGTTAAACACTGTGTTAACCACCAAGACTCTTATTATTTGTTCGTTGATTGTGCTTGCATTCTGCAAGCAGATAAATGAATCGATTAAATGAAGAATGAGTGAGCAGGATGAGCTCTTTATTTATGTGCAGTCCAAGCTCTGCCCTTTTCCCCCGACTAAGAGAGTAATGAACAATGGTGCAGTTTCAACTCCGCCTGTCTCCTGGCAGAGGGAGAAGCGCACAGAGACTTGCCACTGATCAAATTCATTTACAAATGTTTTCATTTACATACAATTTTGTAATTTATTTCTGGAATATTTGCTTCGAGTTATATCAGCATGCAAAATTTTCTACTTTTTACCCCACCTATAAAGTACTAAAGATTGAAATTAGTCAGTCAGTGTGTCAATGGTTAGAAAAAGCTTTACATATATAACTCGAACGGCACTCTGTAGCACACATACCTCCACCAGGCTGAACAGTTTATGTCTTGTATCCCACTGATAGGCCAGATCTACATCTGGACCTAAACCAAAATCTAGTCCGCTTGTACTTGTCACCGACCCAACTCATCTACCAAGTTTTGTCATAAACCGGCCACAACTTTTTGGGAAATATCGTGCTATATTGTTTATGGGGCCGGGCGTCCGGCGAGCACGACCGCTAGGTGGAGCAGTAGAGTCGGCTCCACCGAACACCCGGAATCTAGATCGTGCTTCTCGGAGAACTCCGAGAAGGCAGGGTCCCTTACAGGACCGTGAATCCAATATTCGCCGCGTGGAATAGGGTTAATTGCCAACTTCAATATACCTAAGTATCCACGCGCAAAGCTACCGGGAATTCACACCATCGGCAGGCCTCGAGCGGAACGAGCCGTTATTGTGCTCGAACGTGCGTAACCCGAGCGGATGGTTACCAAGACCCGTCGGACCAAATGCGCAATTTTCCGCTTCCCAATTTCCCAACATGCACCGTGCTAAGCCAATGAAAGAAGCACAGAAACGAGCTGATACATTTAACAAAATGATATTATTTTACAATAGGCAGGGAGGGGAACACAGAAGAGCAGAGTTATCCGACTATATTCCAATGCAATGTACAATGATCATACACACTTAAACAGCTTTACTTGGAGGATGGCGACACACACACACACACACACACACACACACACACACACACACACACACACACACACAATCAAAAGAAAAAGGACCCAATTGGTCTTTATTCGACCCTCGCAACCAAGGGATAGTCGAGCTGGGGTCAGAGGTCTTTCGGGGTACCTGACCACGTTGTCGGCTTGGCCCGCGATTCACGTGTGGACCGTGGTCCGTGGGAGCTTGGATGGTGGATAGCGGATCCAGGGTCGCTCCTTGTAGAAGGCCAGCAGAGACTCCAGGCTTAGAGGCTCCAGCAATGACGACAGCGCACCCAAACTGCCTCAAGAACTGCTCCCTCCAAAGAACTTCAAAGAACTCTCAAGAATTCCCAAGGACACCAAAACTCTCTGACAACTGACTCCCCGAACTCGAACGAGCACAAGAACTCTACACACACATCACACACACACACACACACACACACACACACACACACACACACACACACACACACACACACACACACCGTCGTCCTTTTCGACGCTCTGAGTGGGCGGGGCCTTGGTGGAGCTGAGCGCTGATCGCCCTTTGGACGGACCTCCATGGTCCGCCCTTTCTGGCGGGGTTATGCCGAGCCGGGAAAACCCCGCCCCCTTCACGTGTGTCTGTACCCCTCTTGCTAGAAACAACAATTCTGCCTCGTGGCATTGGAATGCAGACCAATTAGAGGAAGTCGAATTAAGCCGCGAACGTCCGTTGTCGGCCGCGAGGCGAGGGCTGCGTGAAAGACTCTGTGGCCGCAATGGAGGATCTGGAGATTTATATAACCTAACTATAAAAATAACTTCGCAGCACACGTACATTTAATTCCCATTCTGGCGGATCTCTAACTCTAGACCACACTTACCGATATAACTGAGCTATAAGGACTCTGGCTGTTGTGTGTAGTAAGCTTCCAAATTTGTAACAATATATCGTTTTTGGTCCTATCTCTCAATGGTGAAAAATCACTTTAAAAATCTCAGATCTGGATCCGGATCCAGATCTTCACAAAAATCTAATCGATTCGTCCTTGTCACACACTCACCCTCTTGACCAAGTTTTGTCCGAAACCATCCATAACTTTTCGAAATATCCTGCTCAAAGACAGACAGAAAAACAGACAGACAGGGGGAAAGCATAATCTCGGTCCACCATCCGGTGGCAGAGGTAATAATGAATAAGTCCTCATTAAGTTATTAACACTCATTAAGATTCGCCATGCTTGTTTATCATGTTGAAAACTTTTTTTAATTATTATTAGGCCTTCCCCTATAATCTATATCATAGGTTCCCAAACTTTTTTTGTCCACTCCCCAAAACTTGAAATCACATTCGCCTCACGACCCAAATGGTGCTGGTGTCTTTTGGTACCAGTACCTACCATAAAAATTGTCAGAGAAAACGTTCTTGACGTGAAAACCTCTCTCAAAAACTGGGAATTGTGAGACGTTGGAAAGCTGCCAATGTTTCAATACGGTTTTTCGCTGTAATATCAAGCAGCATGTAGTCATCCGCCACCCATCAGAAGGCCCTCGTACCCCAAGTTCGGGTCACGGCCATGGGTTTGGGAACCCCTGCCATATGTGATAGAAGGCTTATTGCTGTTGTAAGGCTTGTTTCTACAATTAGCACCCCCACCCCCCAATTTTTAATGGTATCACAGAGTTTCTTAGACCCCTAGGAGTACTATACCACTAATTAGAATTTTCTTTTTCTTCCTACACTCCTGATTTCCAAAATTTCCAAGCTGCATCTCAGAGCCAGCTCGGACTTTTGAAATTAAATTTTGTAACAAAAATGTGCATAGCAAATGTGTTGGTTGACCTAATTTTTGCCCTTGGCCTAATTTTAAAGGTCATGACCCAATTATAGACATTTTAACTTTTTTCACCATAACTTGACTAAAGTTTGTCTGATCGGAGCGACATTACCCTCACTCGATGGCTTAGAGCAAGGCACATTTACGCTTAATTTGCATCACACCCCTCTAGGTTAAAGGTCAATGTCTTAGATTCCAAAGAGTATTTTGGTTTTTCCCCTTTTTTTCTGCCAATGTCCGAGAACTTTTGGAATGAAATTTTGCCTCAATAATGGGAATACAAAGGAGCGGTTGACATATTTTATTTAACCTTGACCTATTTTTAAGGTCATGACCTAAATAGACATTTTTCACGAAGACTCGACTAAGGTTTGTTCGATTAAAAACTAAATTATCTCTCTAGATAGCACAGAGCAAGGCGCATTGAAGCTTAATTTACATCATACCCCTCTGGGTTAAAAGTCAAGGTCTTACACCCCTTTGGAGTACTAAACCACCGAAGAGGTACTTCTCCCTTTTTTGTGCCAATGTCCGAGCTGTATCTTGGATCCAACTGGGATTTCAGAGTGAAATTTTTCATCAATAATGGGAATAAAAGTATGTGTGGTTGACTTCTTTTTTTTTACCTTCACCAATTTTAAGGTCATGACCCAATTATAGACATTTTAACATTTTTCACGAAAACTCAACTAATGTTTGATCAATCAGGACGAAATTCCCCCTCCTAGATAGCCTAGAGCAAGCACATTTACCCTTAATTTACATCATAACCCTTCAGAAAGATCAAGATCAAATGGCACTCAAAAAAAAAAACCCCATTTTTTTGGTCAGTCATCGCTCAATTTTGCCATTTGCAATTTTTGCCTCATTTTTGTCAGACTACTTGGCCTTCCAAGATGTTTCTTGTATTGCATCATAATAGTGAAGTTGTGTATCTGATATTTGATTGTTGTCCTTGATGTACATTTTAGTCTTGCCCTGAAGGGGATGCGAGACGATAACGTGTGTGTGTGTGTGTTCCGTGTTCATATTAATTATATATATTATATATATATATATATATGTTTCTTCCGCTTTAAAAATGTTTTTACTGCAACGGCTTGTCTGATCGATGCGAAACCAAACAAAGGAGGGACTACCCTTCGAGAATATTTTATTGCTAACTCTGATGTCATAGGTCAAATGGTATTGCAGCAATATTGGATTAAAGGGAAAAAAAAAGGACATCATTTTCTCTGAAACCATTCAAAGAAAAAAAATTTGAAATTTGGCATATCATCAACTCTCTGTGGGGTAAACAGGGTGATAATGATTACGTCATCAGAGAAGTGGTTTTCCAGCCATAATTGATTGAATAGAAATCCTCATCTGAAACGTATATATTGATGTGAGTGAATAATTTAATATATGATGTTCATAACCCATGCCAAGAAACTATGTGACATGATAGGGTGCATGGATGATTCGGGTATATGGGCCATAACAGCAGTAGGCCATAGTAGTAGCATGTTCAGTTAACGATGGTATTTTTGTTCAGAATGAACACGTGACGTGAGATGATGCGGTCAACGAATGCCATTCTTGGTTCAGAATGTGACCTAATTAACAGAAAACACCTTTTTATCATAGCTTGAATAATTTTCCACTGATTTTCATGATGTTGAGTTTTATGGATAGATTATAGATGGGGACACATTTTTTTTATTTTAAACTCTATCCATAAGTGTTGAAGGTCAAGGTCATATGGTGGTCTGGAAAAACATATGGCCATCATTGGATCACAGGCCAAGGGTAAGTCATGGGCGATCGCCAAGGGTAAGCTTCCCACATCGGGGGAGGCTTACCCTTGGTGATTGCTTTGTGATCACAGATGTCCTGTTTCTCTTCTTCTTCTTCTTCTTCTGTCTTTGCTTCATCTACTTTTTCCTTCTCCATTACTGCATGCTGAATTGTTGCATATTTATTTATTAAATGTAGACAGAGATACTTTCAACAAAGTAAATTTACATTTTATACATGGTCAACCAACAAGGCCTTCCAAATGTTTCCATCTGAATTCAACCCCTGCTTTCTTTGCATCATTGACACATTGATTGCAGGCGATGGCATTGTGCGAAACAGGGGTTTACCTGCTTGCCTCTCAGCCAGTGGAGAAATGCCAGTCATCGGAGGGTGCCCAGGCCGCGCTTGATGAATTACATACTTTTATGGATAGCTGGCCAGAGCAGGGCACTGGCACAAATGAACCATTTCTCGCAGCATGTCAAGTTGTCCCCAGTTACGACCTAGCGGTGCGTTAACATATTCTACCATTCTCTTTCTCACCTGTACACTTTACTCCACGTGATATACTACCAATTAACTTGGAATGCAAAATTGCAACTCAAAAGTGGTCCTTTTGACCCAGAAATACAAAGGTGACCATGAGGCCTTATTGAAAGTCGGACTATGACCTCATTTTGGCCAGGTACGTGTGGCCCATGCGGAGCAAAAGGTACATGAGGTGAGAGACATGTTCGAACGGCGGGAACAGGGCTTGCGTAAACTCGCAGTCAAACAGCCCCGCCCTGTACAACCCGTGGCACCAAGACCGGAGTCCCCACGGAGCAATCTTGTGGACGATGCTCATGGTATGATACAAATACATTTAATCCTTTCTGAACTATCGGTGACTGGTCATGGAACTCGAGATCAATCGGTACAAAACCAGTTCACATGATTTTATTGGTAACATCTGTACAGCGCCATTATAACGTGCACTTTATGTAAAGTGATGACAGTGCGTTAGCAGCATAATGTCTGGATGACAACACTGCTTTTAAAATGTGGAGATTCCGAGATCGTAGGCATGGAATTGAATTAAATTCACACAAGTATGATCAAACTTTGTAAGGTGCTTGCAGCTTTCTTGTTTCCTCCAGATGAACGCGCCAAAGGTGACACAGAAAGGGAGACGAATGAAAACTTACCAAAGGTGAGCATCACACCTTGTTTTATAAAAACAGACAATTCCAGCTTCAAGGTAGGTACACATGGGGTTGAATTTTCTAAATTAACCCAATGCCTCTTCAATAAAGACCTTCAAGCAATAGTGCAAAACCTTATACTAAATGGCTAAATGATTCATCAGACTTAAACAAGTAAACAAGTTATTTCTTGATGATCATCTTGGTTCCATATTTAGTGTGTGATGCTGTAAACTCCACAAGGGATGTTTGGACGTGTAGGCACATGATTATCCTCGGTGATATGCTTCACCCCCTCCAGTTGGACATCTTACCTGAAGATGGCCTTTGTGGAGATGGAAAGATGGACATGAGCGGTGATGGACAGGATAGCATCATCAAACGACGCAGGTAAGATTAAGGCCAAACAAGGAATGTATTGTTGCGGTTTAGAGAAACCACTATGGTATATGTGCACTCACGACACGTAGGTCCTTTAGCATAGTAATTTCCTTCATAAATGTTTAGAATAGTCCCTTACCTTTCGATGAGTCGGTGGGATCCAAACTGTGTTGGAACATGTAGATTAGGATTCACTCCCCTATTTTTCGTTTGCACATGGAAGGTTGGCGGCAAGGCATTGGCAGCCATTGGATGCGGGTGTGTTCCAATCCCTTCCTTACATTCCCTTTATCGTTAATTTCCCTCTCTCTCTTCTTTATCGTTAATTTTGTGCGTCTTCGTCTCTCTTCTCACACCACACATAAGTACATGCACTTTGATTTAATACAGACTGTAGTTTGACACGATCTCTTCCTACACACACATAAGGCAATCGAGACATCAAGGACAGTTACATAACCTTAAACTCCCCCGCTCTAAAGGAGATTCCTCATCCCGCAACCTTCAACCCCACTGTCAGCCTTCGTGATGGCTATCACGTGCCCGGGCGATGTCTGGTCAGCATTGACCTGAGAGGCATCGGCTCCGTTTGTTTCCCCCATAATCATTCTTGCGCGCCTCGAACCAGCCGAATGCTCGCTCGCCTTATGCGGTGCCAAGCAAGGTCCAACTCTTACGACAGCCGGAAGCCCCGACTGAGAGGACTCGCTGCAGAAACTCGAATGGGCGGGGCTAGGGGGCGGAACTCCAAACCACGCGCAAGCCCGCCCAATCATGCACCATCAAGAAGCTTCCAGGCCGGCCTTATAAAGAATGAACCCCTGAGCGTTTGCTGTCTTTCGACGGGTGCCGGGCACTCTGTTCCCCGAGGCATGACCTCGACAGGCGCCGGACACTCTGTTCCCCGTGGCACAATGTCGACAGGCGCCGGACACTCTTTCCCGAGGCATGACCTCGACGGGTGCAGGACACTCTGTTCCCCGTGGCACGATGTCAACAGGCGCCGGACACTCTGTTCCCCGTGGAACGAAGTCGACCGGCGCCGGACACTCTGTTCCCCGTGGCACGATGTCAACAGGCGCCGGACACTCTTTTCCCCGAGGCACGACGTCGACAGGCGCCGGACACAGTGTTCCCCGAGGAATGACGTCGACGGGCGCCGGACACGCTGTTCCCTGAGGCATGACGTCAAACAGGTGCCAGACACTCTGTTCCCCAAAGCACGACGTCGACAGGCGCCGGACACCCTGTTTCCTGAGGCACGACGTCGACAGGCGCCGGACACTCTGTTCCCCGAGGCACGACGTCGACAGGCACCGGACACTCTGTTTCCCGAGGCATGACGTCGACAGGCGCCGGACACTCTGTTCCCCGAGGAACGACATCGACAGGCGCCGGACACTCTGTTTCCCGAGGCACGACGTCAACAGGCGCCGGACACCCTGTTCCCTGAGGCACGCCGTCGACAGGCGACGGACACTCTGTTCCCCGAGGAACGACATCGACAGCGCTGGACACTCTGTTCCCTGAGGCACGATGTCGATAGTGCCGGACACCCTGTTCCCTGAGGCACGACGTCGACAGGCACCGGACACTCTGTTCCCCGAAGCACGACGTCGACAGGCACCGGACACTCTGTTTCCCGAGGCATGACATCGACAGGCGCGGGACACTCTGTTCCCCGAGGCACGACGTCGACAGGCGCCGGACACCCTGTTTCCTGAGGCACGACGTCGACAAGTGCCGGACACTCTGTTCCCCGAGGCATGACATCGACAGGCGCGGGGACACTCTGTTCCCCGAGGCACGACGTCGACAAGTGCCGGACACTCTGTTCCCCGAGGCAGTACGTCAACAAGTGCCGGACACTCTGTTCCCCGAGGCACGACGTCGACAGGCGACGGACACCCTGTTCCCTGAGGCACGACGTCGACAGGCACCGGACGCCCTGTTCCCTGAGGCACAATGTCGACAGGCACCGGACCCCTGTTCCCCGAGGCACGACGTCGACAGGCACCGGACGCCCTGTTCCCCGAGGCACGACGTCGACAGGCGCCGGACACTCTGTTCCCTGAGGAACGATGTCGAAAGGTGCCGGACACCCTTTTCCCTGAGGCATGACGTCGACAGGCGCCAGACACTCTGTTCCCCAAAGCACGACATCGACGGGCGCCAGATACTCTGTTCCCCAAAGCACGACATCGACGGGCGCCAGATACTCTGTTCCCTGAGGCACGACATCGTTTGTTCTATTCTTTTTCGATGGGTGCTGGACATCCTCTCTTTCTCTGGGGTTGGGCACAGTCGCTCTATCCTCTCGTTGGACCACTACGTCACTCGCTCTTTGGAGGTTGCGCTGCTGGTTCTTGGCACTTTCGCCCCTTTGGTTTTTACCTCACGAACTCTCAACACGAGCGAGGAGCCAAGGCTGCGAGGGGGTGGATGGAGCTAAGCCGATTAATAAGTCCAAAACCAAGCTACACCACAGACAGATCTGTTAAGATCTCACACTTAGGTTATCCCCACACACATCTTTTCTCCGCTGCACTTTTCTCAGCGTCCATTTTCACATACACTCACACATGTCACTCTTCGCCACTCACCCTAGACACCTTACAGTCTTTCTTCCCACTTCTCTCCCTCAGCGTTGAATAAAGAGGGCACCTCTGCCCCACCCAGTAGGCTAAGGCCGCAATTCCTCACTCCCTCTCTCCCCACTTTTCCCCTCGGTTGCGAATGCTTGGGCCCATGTACTGCGTTGGTAGTAGGTAAGGCACTTGTTAAGTTTGCTCTGTGTGTTTTCTCTTTCTCTGATCTCATTGCTGTAAAAATTGCCTCACCCTCATTCCCACCCCCCCATGCCATTAAAATCCAACGTGCGACGGGCTGACGGTTTTGATTCTCCGTGCAGGCACATCATGAAGGAGCTCACAGAAACTGAGCGGGTATATGTGGAGGAACTGAACTCCATAATCGAGGTAATTTGTGAGATGCGTGATGACCATCATTAATTTGCCAAATACCACTGGTGGAATGTCACCAGAATTATTTATTTTGAAATGTACATTGATCTCCATTAATGATCGGACATTTTTCGAGCAAATCTGTCTGTTTGATTCTTCACCTGAACATTTGCCTCATGATGGCGTGATCCTAGAACCGTCCATTCCTTTGTCTCCTAATGTCCTTCATACTCGCATAATTAGTGACACGGACAAAACAGATGGAGAAGAAAAAATATAATTAATGAAATAATGGAGACCTTTTGCCTTCCAATGCCTATTTCAGGGATATGTGATGGCATTTGAAAATCCTTCCTTGGCACAGCTGATCCCAGTTGATCTGCAGCAGAAGAAGGACCAGCTATTTGGGAACCTCCCAGAAATCTACACCTTCCATAGCAGGTGCAGTGATGGCTCACCATTGTTTGATCTCATCCACAGTACCTTGATGTTTCCTATGATAGTCATATGTGTCACATCGTTAGTCTCAGTGTCGTATGACTCACACATTTAATTATCACATATCTCCATGAGACCGTACACGACCTCATTGTGCCAGCATAGCGTCAAGCTGTTAGCTGCAAGGAAGCTCTGAATTTCAATGGAAATTGCCCGGAGGAGTTTAGTGAGGTTTTGGCACAACGAGGAATCCTTCCTTAGAGAGAATTCCGTTGAAATTCCTGCTATGGGGAGGCATGCATCAGCACCCCATGCTCATGGCTTCTCCTCTTGAGAGAAAAATCAGTCCCATGTGATGTCCATTGGTGCAAGATCAAGATT
>CM068966.1:54195926-54209779 GCA_035128595.1 Eptatretus atami
AAAAGCATAACTTGGAAGAGCCATGGTATTCATCTTTGATTTTCTATCCTGTAGCCACTCGGTCAATCTTGTCAACCCAGTGGAGTGTAAATGAACTGTTATTGTGCAGGATCTTGATGGAGGCTAACATGGCTTCTAACAAGCTACAGGTTCGAACTATGTGACCCTAAGGTTAGGTTTCATAGCGTGGTAATAGATTTATTCAAACACGGATTATTTTAGTACAGGTACATAATTTCACAAGCCGGTAGGGCGCGATGGGTCGCCGAGCATGGAAACTATAAGATATAGAGCAAAATGGATGTCATATAGCGGATAGGGAATCACCTTAAGATTATGCATATCAAATCTCATCCAGTTCCATCTAATGATAACTACTCGGTATCCATTTGAATGAAAAGTACCGAAAATGCGGTTTGAAATCGGAAATCCCCAAAGTTCGAGGGGGTGCTGTGGGTGAACAAAGATCTAAATCGAAAATCCGGCTTGATCGTTTGTGCACAATGTATTCCAGACGATTCGTGTGAATTTTCATGACCATCCGACCATAACCCTAGGAGGAGTAGCATTTGGCGCGAAGGCACCTCCAGCTCTCGCATATTATCAATTTTGTACGAATTGACCTTTGACCCCTGACCTAAGCGAAATCGGTCAATATGTCCTGAGGCAAAGTTGTAGTACTCATTGAGTACCATGAACCTGCAAAGTTTCATTCGTATCGATGCACTCACTAGGGGGTATTAGGGGAGTTATATTATAGGGAGGCTAGGGGCCTTCAATTTTTGCCAATTTTCGCGCATACCCTAATTGTAGGGGCGCTGCGGGTAAAGTATTCCATATATCACAAAAACCGGAATATATTGATAGAGCATCACCTGTAGATAATTCTTGCCAAATTTCATAACCCTACGTGGGATAATGGCTTTCGGAATTGATTTGCGTGAACGGTACCGATTTGAAGTTTTTTCGGTTGTTGCTAGGGAACCAAAGCGTCCCTAGAACCATCACAATTTCCAAAGCACTAGGTCAAAAGATGTACCTACCACCCGAGTTTGGTCAAAATCCGCCCACGTTTACAACCAATTATGGTGATGACAAACGAAAAAACATCCAAACAAACATCCAAACTAACAGACAGAATTACTGACAATAAGGTTCACCTATTTCGGCGACCCAATAATCTGAGATCTGAGATTATGCCTCCAACATAAAGATACAGATTCTCGTTTGAGGAACTTGTCATTCTGTCATCCACATGCATTCAGCACTGTTTTAGAAAATTACCATGGAATCTATTTATATCCACCAGTAAATGCTAATAAATATAGGTCACCTGGCTTATTGTCCCCTCCAAAGCACGGTGTACTCATTGATGCAACACTCGACCTGCAAAGCACTGTGGTGGCAGTTTGTAGTTGTATTGGGATTCAAACCCAGAAGTGTACTCATGAAACCCAGACTGTAAGAGGTGGCGTACTCGCTCAAGGGTGAGTACGCTACCTCTTAGCTATCTTTTCTGCCCGGGAGCTTATGATGATCTTGATCGACTTACTAATGGACATATTCACAGATGAACCTGGTGGGAATCACCGAGACAGTGAAAGGAGATGCAAAGAAGTTTGAAATAAACTACAATGGACGTGAAGAGGTGTACACCATACAGGTTCGGCTCAGATGTAGATAATCAAACTCAGGTGTTTAGTTCTATTTCAGATTGGCAGGTGGAGAGAGGCCTTTTATGCATGCTTGCCTGCAGGCTCCATCCATGGAGGTGAAAACCACATGGCTGACTGAGATTCGGAAAGTCCTCACGAGTCAGCTTGAAGCATGCAAAGGTGTGCACAGAGTTTGTTTATTGTGTCGTTTACACTTGCAATTATCATCTTGACTCCTTTCCTGTTATTTGTCGTTTTGAACATGTTTCTGCTGACTTATTGGTACAGTTGTTGAAATAGTGAATGTAGTCAAGTGATATTATTCCTATATTAACCACCATGAATGCTTTGTAGATACCTGACTTCTCATCATGGCACCATAACCCAATTTGCTGTTTTGCTTCCTTTTGGCCTGAGTGAGGGGACACGTTGCTACCTGTAACCTTTGACCTGTCTGTGTTTGTAGAAGCAAGCCAGTTGCAGCAGCACATTTCCGACCAGGCCTTTCATGTCCCCATGTCTCTGGATATGAGAAATGCCCCAATGAGGTTTGTACATACGAGGCCCAGTTCCTCTCAGCTGTTTCTTGAATGGTCTATTTTGTTATGACCAAACAGCATGTGACTGTGACTCCCAATCAAACTTAATAAACATTTCTACTCAACCTGTATTTCGTCATTCTCGATCTGATTGTCTTCTTCACCTTGTTTCACCCATTTTATTTCCTCCTCATACTTTACCCATCCTTTCCTTGTGCTTTTTCTTGGATTCATTCTTTATCCTTCACCTGCTATTCATTTCCCTTCTCTCTTTCCACTTATCTCTACTCCAGCCCACCACCTTATTCTAAATTTGATATACATTACATTTTACAACATACTGATTGTGAATCCAAGACAAAGCTTGTGAACAACATGATCTGGAAATGTGTGTGATCAGGCCAGCACGCAAGACCTCATGGAATCAGGTGAAGAGCCGTTCAGAAACAATGAGTCCCAAGATGCCTCCTCGACGAGCCAGCTTCAGCAAGAACACCCACTCTAACAGCAGTAAGTACCATACTCCTTGCGCTGAGTCAAGAACACCCGCTCTCACAGTGATAAGTACCATGACTCTTGCACTGACTCGTGCTGGTGATGGATTGCTTCCGCCGAAACTTTTGAGGAAATGCATCCAAAATCACTCAGCATGTCAAACCAGATCAATAAGGTGATTTATATCGATGGTGCCATGGAACATTTAGTGTTTCCAATGTGGTTGCAGGGAATAATCGCCATTTTGGAAACGTGTCAATGATTTTATTAATTTATTTTTATAATTATATAATTGGGTGATCATGAAACCAAGTATGGCGATACCCAGCACTGTACGACCCCGCTTTGTGTAGATTCGCTTTAGCGTGAACTAAATGTTCAGTTTTTAATTATCAAAAAAAAGAATAAAAAAAACGTTTTTTTTATTAAAAAATTGACATTGCTGGCAGCCAATCAGAGCGCATCTATGAGCATGTCTCCTCTCAACCAATCAGGGTGTTCGTTGTTGTCTTCCTGCTCTGCGTGCCACCATATTGGTAATTGTGCCAAAAGCCTTAGTATGCCAAAAGTGTCAAGAAAAATCATCAGTCTGGAGCTAAAATTTAAAGTGTTAAGATGGTTGGAGACGGGTGTTGGTGCCACCCCTGTTGGGTATGAATTTGGATTATCGGAGTTGGCTGTAAGGGCAATTACAAAGAACAAACTAGAGGGGGAGCACTCGGTAGAGTGAAACCTTCCGCCGCCAATACTGGTAGGTCACTACAGTGAACCTGATATCCTATTCATTCAATTTGACGTCAACAGTGCTCACAGAGTTATAGTTGCAACTTTCCTTTTACTTTTAACTTTTACATACTCAATTCATTCGTCATAACTAGATTCCTTGAGACAGAAATTGATTTTACGTGGGTATATCCACCTGAAGTTCCAAAATCAGCCGCAATTATAATTTTGGCATGTTTTTTGTTGGAAATCACTTATAACATGTAGAAATGCAAAAGAAAAAAAATCGAAATTTTGTTGAAAAAAAAGTTGCAAAATTTTTTTTTTCTCTAACAATTTTTTTTTGGGGGGGGGGGGGGTGGGTTGGAAATCACTTAAAACATGTAGAAATGCAAAAAAAAAAATTCAAATATTTTTTCAAAATGGCCGCCATAGCGGCATATTGGATTTTGGACCAACTCAAAATCTAATGGCATGATCCTTGGACCATACCTAACCCCCCCACCAAGTTTCGTCGAAATCCGTCGAGGAGTTTTTCCGTAATACTGTTCACAAACAAACAAACAAACAGAAAGGGGTGAAAACAGTAACCTCCGATCTTCGATGGTGGAGGTTAATAAATAAATGGATTGAGGATATGATCAGCAGCTATGCCTTTAACCAGGCAGTAATTATGGCTAAGAAGGAGGATATTGGGACCTACTCTGTGCAGAGCATTGGTGCTGCTTCAGCAGTCTCTTTGCTATTGGACACAATCCTCGATGGGTCACCACTCCGACACAGAATACCAACATGCTGGCACTCATTTTGCCGACCTCAGAAGGATGACAGGCAGTTAACCCCACCTGGAATTAATTCAACAGCTGAGCGGGATTTGAACTCAGGACCCTAGGATTCAAAGCCTGCCACCCTAACCATTAAGCCAACACCAGGCATAATTATGGCTAAAGTGTTGTGTTTATTTGATGAAGTATAAGAGCAGGAATGTGAGGGATAAAGCACTGAGTTCAGATGATGAAGTGAAAGAGCAGGAATGTGAGGGATAAAGCACTGAGTTTATAGGATGAAGTGAAAGAGCAGGAAAGTGAGGAATAAAGTGCTGAGTTTATGCAATGAAATGAAAGAGCAGGAATGTGAGGGATAAGATGCTGAGTTTATATGATGAAGTGAAAGAGCAGGAAGGTGAGGGATCTACCAAGGATACGTTTATGGCCAGTTGAGGGTGGTTCTGGTTTACTCTGATTTATTGGTGGATTTAAGCACTGCAGCATTTGGATAACATTCGCATAAATGGCAAAGCTGCGAGAGTGGACGAGTAGGCAGCAGCTGAATTTCCATCTAAGTTTATTTCCATCTCAGGTCTTTTTGGAAGTTTACCCTCCATAGCTAGTTTTAAAATGTGAACGAAATGGGGATTTTTGGAAGAGGATGCAATCCAGTACGTTCATTTCCAAGGAAGAGTGGCATGCCTCGGCTTCAAAGGTAGCAAAAGACCGCCTGACACTCCTCCTGGGTGACAATGCCACAGGAGACTTGAAGTTAAAGCCCCTTCTTGTGTACCTATCCTCTACAGAGCAAAACTCTAGCTCCAAGACACCTCATTGGTAAGTCATCCATAAATGTACAAAATTTACATTTTTTTCATTTCCAATTACTAATATTTATTCGTTTAATAATGTACATTAATGTTTTCAGGTTATTACAGTTGATATAACTCACTCTTACGTCCTCAGAGGTAGCGCGTCTACCCCGGAATTAGCGCATCCGGTCCACATCCTCATTAACACGAGCCTCTCAGGAACCAATCCTTCATACAAACCGGGGTATTACTGTTTGGAACTGAAGGGTCGCTATAATCTAACTTCTCATAAGTTTACTCTCCTCCCTTTATCCTTGTCTGAATGAAATGTTCAAAAATAATTATTCAACATGAACTCGCACTCTCCCAATGGTGAATTTTACTGGATGGCTTATTAGTGTACCAGGAATTTGCCCAAGTGCACTGACCATAGACAACATTATGGTGACACAAATGTGAAGTTTGTTCATGAAATAATAAATGTGGAAGGAAAGCATGAATAATTATTGCATATCATTTTCATTTGCACCCTCTGTTGGCATTTCCCTTTAATCTTCACAACAAAATCAAATTTTTAATTTAATCTTCCCAATTAAATATCGAGGCAATGCATGACGTCATCGCCAGGCATCGAAGGAAGGGAGTGCTCAATTTTTACTCCATTTGTTTGTTTTTTTTCTTTTCTTTCTTGGTTGTCCGCTAATATTTGGACACGGCAGTGAACAAGTGATTTGGCTATAAAGGGTATTTTGGATTTCTTGATTAATCAATTAATCGATTAATTATTCATTTTTCGATGAATTACTGAATTTTCAAAAAATTACAGATTCGGATGAAACAGTGGTGATTTTCGTATGCTATCAGTCAATTAAGAAATTAATGATTCTACGATTATTATTTATTTAATTATGCAATTAATCAATCCATTATTGTGCACTGCTCCCTCCCAATTCCGTCTCTGTGTGCTGCATGGCAGCATTGCCGGGTGCCTCCGCAATCTCACATGCTGGAGGATTTGTCATTTATTTATTTATTTGGCATGGAGGCGGTGTACTTTGAATGTACCTCTACTTGTTTTAATGTTTTTTGTTTGCAAACACATTGTCACACATTACCTGCTCACAAGTTTTCTAAGTGATGACATGTTTTAAAATGTTCTTCTAACTGTGGCTTGTTTGTCCCACCCCCAGATTCCCCCAGCCCCGGCATTGATAACTCCAAAAAGCGTTTCACCTTCCCCAACATGAGTAATGCAAGGGGTACGTTTTCTGCACACACCATGCTGATGGACGTTCGGGTGCTTGTGGATTGGATTATCATTATGGCCAAAAAATAGGATTTTCAAACAGATTTGAGGTTCATGGAAGAATACAGCAGAGGACAAAGAGATTTGGGAGCCATATTTCATGATCGGGATAGCAACGGGATGAAAGTTAACTTGGGTGACAAGTCATTGATATTTTGAGGTTTGCAAGTAGATATCATTTGGGACACTTGAGGTGGGGACAAATATATTTCAATGACTTAGGATGGCACACACCATTCAACAGACAAAAGGTGGGTAGAAAAAAAATGACATAAATTGATGTGAATGTTTTGAAATAAACGTGGAAAGATCTGGATCTCATGAGAGGATCTGGAGCAAGTGATGACAATAATGTACTATTAAAGGATATGTAGACTGCATATGAAGGTCTTGAGGATACAAGATAAGATTCCTGCATGAACTGAAAATGTATGGAGGAACAAGCGAGCGGACACAACATGCAGCTAAAAAAAAATCTTTCTTTCAATTGACAAAATAATGGTCTTCGGTGAGCTACACTTAAAGGAAGTATGATGGACCAAAAAGTACACTTAAAGGAAGGGAAAACAAGTTGGCAGCAGTGAATGACCTCCACATTAAGCTTCCTGCATCAAGGGATACACAAATTAACGAGATATCTGTGATTACAAAACAATTGCCAAGGGTAAGCCTCCCCCGGCCTCTCTCAGCTTACCTTTGGCGATCGCCCACGACTTACCCTTGCCCCGCGATCCAATTATGGCCATATTTTGTCCAGACCTCGACCTTCAACATTTTGGGATAGAGTAAATTATGAAAATGTGTAACCATCTACATTCTATCCATAAAACTCAACATCATGAAAAATCGGAATATAATTATTCAAGTTATGATCAAAGAGGTGTTTTTTGTTAATTAGGTCGCATTCCGAAAAAGGTAGGTCAAGGACACAAAAAAGTGTCAGGTCCACAACTTCATTGCAGGTCTACTATTATGATGCAAGAATATCTTGGAAGGCCAAGCAGTCTGAGATTCCGCATTGGCAAAATTGAGCGATGAAACAAAAAACATGTTATTTTTTTCAGATCGTCATTTGACCTTAATTTTTAACCCAGAGGGGTATCATGTAAATTGTGCATAAATACGTCTTCCTCTCTGCCTACGGGATATAGTGAGGAATTTTGTTCTGATCTGGCAAACCTTAGTCGAGTTATGGTGAAAAATGTTGAAATGTCTATTAGGTCATGCATGACCTTAAAATGAGGTCAAGGGCAAAAATATGTCAACCCCGTATACTTTTTATTCACATCATTGATGCAAAATTTCATTCCGAAAGTCCCAGCTGACGGTCCGAGATGCAGCTCGGAAATTTGGAGTACAGGAAGAAAAAAATATATTATAATCTTTTTTTTCTAAATGGTGGTTTTGTACTCCTATGGGTCTAAGAAACTGTGGTGCGTTTAAAAATTTGGGGCGTCAATTGTAAAAACAAACTCCACAAGAGCAATAATACCCTATTCTCTCAGGGGGAGCTTTAATGGAAACACAATCGCAAAGACACAATCGTGGTGATGTAAAAATGAAGAGAATGTCAAAGGGGAATCAAATGATGATGATTGAGAATAAAGAGGTGATTTGAGAAGGTAGACTGGATTTTGAATAGGAGAGATTCTTTGTGAGAGTGAGGATGTGTTGGTTACAATATGATCTACTTGCAACAGATTTATATATTATTTTTTAGCTCGCCTGTTCGAAGAACAGAGAGCTATAGCGATACCCCCGCCCCGTGAGCGTCAGCGTGAAAATGTTAAAGTTTTTGATGCAAGTTATTTTTTCCTTTCTAATGTTTTTATCTACCACACTTTTTTATACGCCCGATATATATATATCGGGGCATATTATGTGTCGTCCGTCCGTCCGTCCGTCCGTTCCTGTCCACACTCTAACTCCCAAAGTTTTCAACTTTCACGTTTCATATTGGTACATAGGTACAGACTGTGGAGACGGTGTGTCGTGACATACGTCATCTAAAGTGGTTGCCATGGCAACCAGGATGCTGTTTTCCATGTAGTAGCACAATTCTGTATATACCTTCTTGTTCGGGCGTATATTTGCTCACTTGCGCTCTTTGTTACTGATTACAATATACAAATACATATATTGCTTCAAAATTATTTGGATCAGACTTCACTGCAATGCTTTATAAAAAATATTAATTATTAGACGAGTCTTTTAAAAACGATAAATGTATAAACAGGCGAGCATTGGGTGGCTTTGACACCAACTCTGGTTATAGTATCTAAGGCTCATGGTTTGGCTTATCCCATATCATAACATGCAGGGCAAGGATAAAAGGAGAGATCAGTATACTTTGACATTCATAAATTACAAAAATATTAGTAGACAATGCCATCAGACAAACACATTGTTACATGGGATTTGACCTTGGGTTCACCATGAAATGAGCTATCTGTGTTCTGATGGGAATGCAGAACAGGTTTACTCAGATGAGGTAACTAGTGTGTGAAAAGATAAAGACGATGGCAAGTTGTCCTGTGCTTAGACTGTCCTTTGATTAATGTCCCACAATGCTGTGTTGATATCTGATCAGACCTCCCAGCAGTCCAATCGGGATCCAGTAGGCGCTTCTCTGCTACACCAGCTCTTGGTGGCTCTTCCAAGCATCAGAACAAAGGTAGGAATGGACAATAGTAATAATACCACTGGAGTTGAACTCCTCGGATGCCGAGCGAAGGAGTACTGCGCATGCGTGGCAAGCGGTGTGCTGAAGTTTCGTTTCATTAATTTATCTGCACAGCTGCTTCAACACATGCAAACGGTTTTGCAGGGGGATTTAGTTATGACAGAGGAGGAGATCGTGGCTCAAAATACACAGCAATGGTTTATAAAAGTGATAGGGTTAATAAATAATGGGGAAGAGAACATGGGAAGGCGAAAATGCAATTAAAGAAACTGAGATGACTGAACGGTGCACTTGACTTGACGGTAACAGTTCGGAGTGATCCTTAGCGCTAACTTATCACTACAATCTCAGTCGGGAACACAAGAAGAACAGAAGAACTGACAGTGTGCGTAGGTGTGTGCATGTGTTCTCTCTCTATTTAAGCATCAGGATGTGCGACGCAGGCCAATCTTGCAGCTTGGCGAGGCTCTCCGCAGCTGGATGTCCATTGCTGTATGGTGCTGGCAGGGCGTCCCGGGCTTTGTTGTGCATGGCTCTCCTGATCGCTATCCCAAACTGTGCTTGTGATGCCGATGGTTGTCTCAATGTTGTGCTGGGCTGACTGTCACAGGCTGTGGCCGTGACACGTGCTCCAGCCGTCTCTGGCTGAGAGTGCCCTCTGTGCACTCGCTATCTGGGGGTCCCGGGCTGTCTGCTCAGAGGTGCAATCATGCTGCCCCTTTATAGTTAGCATGGGTCTCATGCATGTGCTCTCGCTGCACGAAGGTAACACTTGTGGATACACCATGCTTGTAAAACCTGTGTTTGAGGCTTGATGTAGCACATGTGTGTCCTCAATGTTGAGGACAATGCGATGAGAAGACAACGGGGATGATTTAAGATACACACAGATGGGAGATGGGAAAAATTGACAGACACAAGGCCGAGGGTGACGATGAATCAAACTCGACGTGCGATTCTGCTCGATGCTAATTGGGTTTTACAACCACTTATGCTGGCACTCATCAATATATAATTGATGACTAATTCACCCCCAAGACCCAAGTCATTTTTAAAACAATGATGAGAGCTGTTTGTTTTGCAGATACAGTCACAACGAACAGACAAAAAGCTTCTTCAATAAGAACAAAGACAGGTAGTTATCCAGTCTTGTTGCTGTTGGTGTTGTTGATATTTTGTGGCCGACAGAAACAATTAATTATACATTGACAGATTAAACACCTTGGATTAGAATACCGGAGCAAAATTCCCGGTGAAAGAAATCAACCAGTATAATGCATTTAGAATGATACAACCACTGTGAAAAATATAACGGTGATTCGCTTTTACATACTGTACCTTTAAAGAAACTTACATGGTGAGGGAGCATCATTAGCACCCTCCTCCTACGAATGGATACCCTCACTCGTTTGTGGTGATGCTCCGTGAAATGGGTGTTTGTGGGTGTTAGCTCAAATATCCCAGTATGACGACCCGTCGTTATGGTCCACATGGTCATGACTGTTTAAATCACTCACCAGGTGTGCATCGTTTGTCATCATGGGGATGTCATCACTAATCTGTATGGCCAGAACGAAATGGAATTGGTGTATCGATCCCTCTCGCTCAAAAACGGTACAATCCTCAGGGCTCTTCCACCATCGGTTGCTGTCTTGTTCTCAAGTGGAACGTACAGGCTGACGTTCACTCAGCAGACAAGTTGCTCCGACTCCGTATCAAGTAGCAGATAATACTAATAACCACCTACACCTCTTCGTTCCTTTACCCATTGTCACTCGTTTCTTGACAGATACAAAAAGCCCATCAAAAATGAAGCGACACGAGATAAAGAGCGACCCAAATCCACTTGGAAACGATGGTAAACAGTCTCCCTTTTACTTTTCCACATCTTCCTCTTCTGTGCTTTAGTTTTCACTTTCACTTTTGACTATTTCCCCCTTCCGGCATTTTCTGAATACTTTACTCCCAGTCTCTGAGCAGCTGATTAGCTCATTGGAGCAGTTGGCCACGAGATGCAGCAGCACATCCAGTCTCGGCACACCTTGCAACACCATAATCAGCACAGGTCTGACCACATCGGTCTTTGAATACATATACTTATTATGTACGCAACATTTAACAGAATATTTCAACTCACTTCCTCCCTTGTACAAGGCATACATTCAACTTCCATCTCATTCTATTCTCCTGCCAACCTCTTCTCCCTTCTTTATTCATTCCTTCCTTACTCCCCCTTTTCTGTCCCAAACTCATCCTTTTCTCAATTCAACATTCTCCAGTTAACCTCTATCACAAATAGATAGCCCCTTTACAGTGACTCGGTTGTAGTGAAACATCTTGCAAAAGAAATATGTTTGACAAGAGCAAAAAGTTCTAATGAGTCACATGAGGCAAAAACACAAGCAACACCAAGCAATGATCTTGAGTTTTGATGCGGGCTGCTTGGCGAGAGGAGACCGACCTCAAAGATTCCCTAAATGTGTTCTCTCACTTTGCTTTCCCCTTATTCTTCAAGATTGGGTTCCTAAGGCAGCACCTACAGTAGACAACAATGAAGACTATGGGGAGTGGTCCAGTGCTGAAGATGGGATGAATTCTTCAGATGTGGAGGATGACCTCTCCACTCAGCCGGTATTTTTTTTAGGTTTTTCTCCGTTTGACAATCCATATTGCTGATTCTGATTTACATCCTTTACACTGAGATTTAGAATGTTCTTGCTCATTCTTTTCACCGATAGCCAACTTGGTCTTTGTATTTTCACCTTTTGATGTTTTACCTGTGTTTTGTACTGTTTATCCTGCCACTTGCCAGTCCATTGGTGGTTCTGATGCAGATAACCTGCAGCAGAAAATGATGTCACCTCGGCACGTGACCGTGACAGAAAAACTGAGCAGTGACAGTCACTGGTATGGAAGAGCCAAACATAGAAAAAAAATTTTTTAAGACTAAACCAGCTTAACTCTGATGCCTGAATGTATAAATATGTACATCCAAGACCAGAACTTAATATGCTTGTTTGAACACTGTGCCTTCAGAACTGTTGCCTTTTGTTGTTTCTTACATCCATGTGTGTATAATTATATATATATATATATATATATATATATATATATATATATATATATATATATATATATATATATATATATATATATATATCGAGTTCTCTGGTTGTTTGACTTGTATGCTCACCTAAACCGCTGGACGGAATGAGTTGAACCTTGGTGGTTGTACCCAGTGTGTACCCGGGAAGATTTTAGGTTAAAATAATATTCATAGCCCCATTTGTTTTGACTTAAGTTGTGATGCAAATGCTCCATGTAAATGTGTATCGTGGAGCACCATCAGAGTGGGGTGGGTATTACATTTGTAATGTAATAAGATATAATTTGTTTCTTTGACCTGTATGCACTCCTGCACAGCTGAACCAAATGAGCTTAAAACTGCAGCTTGTGCTCAAGGGCGATGGGATAGTGGGGATCGAGTGGGCGAAGGGGAGAAAAGGGATACAAGTGGAAGTGAATGAGGAGGTTGAGGGAAGTGGGTGATTGGGATGAGTGGAAGTATGTGAAGGTGTAAATAAGGCAGTGGGAAAAGGACAATAAGTGGAAGTGCAATGAAGGCTTTGAGGGAAATGTGTAAAGAGGTAGAGGGGAATGAGAGAATAGTTGCCGAGTAAATACAATAAAAGGGAGTAGGTTTGAAGGATTTCGCTGCAGTGTATGTGTGTACGTGTGTACGACAACCTCAAAAAGATAAGGTAAATGACCAACAGGTATAAAATAGTTGTAAAGGTACTCTGCACTGCCCGATTGGTTAACTTTGACATAACTGATGGTTGTTTACCCACTGTTCAGAGAGGTCCTATTATTAAAGGGTTGACACCTCGTTGATAATGTATTATTGAAAATAATAGTCAGGTCAGGCCAGATTAGATCTGTGACTTGCTACAGGTATCATGTAAACCTGTACTAACGGTCGGGTTGCCGGCGACTAAACCGTCTCCCCCACCAGTTTTTTGGTGAGGAGGGTGTTTGGATATGGGCACCCAGCAGGATTAAAAACAAAACCTGTCAAAGGGTGGAGGAGCTCCTTGTGAGCCAACAGCCATCCATATCTAGCGCCCAACTGTGTCTGCGGACGCCCTCCTGCAGTTTGGTTACTTCTTATTAGGAGGTTGGTGGCAGGATTTGCACTCCGGCCACCGTAAAACCCTTCATTCCACAAAACACAAAAACGCAAAGAAATCTGAAAACCCACTCCGTGGGAGTACCTACTGTGCAGCTTCCCATCGCAGGGCAGCTCACCGGATGATGGGATTGGGGCAAAGCCTTCGGGACCCCCAAGCTTTGATGATAGGAGGGAAACCACGGGGTAACATTCCTGGGTCAGATTGCGGGAAGTGTGTCGGAGTGGTGCTGAGGTGTCGTCCACCAGACGGTGGTCTCCTTGGGTTAACCTGAGGCGCTCCTTCTGGTGGGTGCCTGGAATGTCCCATCCCTAAGAGAGATGATCACCTCTCTCTGTTATCATTTGAGCTCAAGCGTTTGGACATTGGTATTGCAGCACTCTGAGGTTCAGAGACCGGATTGCGGCGAGATCATGGTGGGTGGTTACACCTACTATTGGTCTGGTCACTCTGATGGTTATCATTCCCAAGGAGTTGCTGTGGCTGTGTCAAATAAGCTGACTCCAATGATTTTGAGGTAACACCGGTCAACGAGCTAATTATGAGAGTAACGATTCGTCACTCCTTAAGTGTCATTTCCCTGGTCTCTGTTTATGCTCCAAATGAGGCGAGTGATCTCACCGTGAAGGATACATTCGACGCCACGCTCGAGTCTGTGGTTGATCAGTGCCCCAGACGAGATA
>CM068966.1:54209880-54224666 GCA_035128595.1 Eptatretus atami
TTGTTATTGGAGTTCGTCAAGGGTGTGTACTGGCCCCCACACTTTTCAGCACTTGTATGGACTGGATTCTCGAGAGGATGTCAGAGAGATTAAGCTGCGGTGCATCGTTTGGGAATGTCAAGATCTCTGACCTTGATTTCTCGCAGATGGTGCAGTCATCTTTGCAGGAACTTTAGATATCCTTTTGGGGCCCTCGAGGTGCTGAATGAGGAGTCGGACGGAGCCACTGGGATTATGGGTTTCCTGGGTCAAAACTAAGATCCAGGCTTTCAATGACATCTTGGATGCTGTGTCCTGTCTGTGCCTGTTTGTGGTGAGGTGTTAAGTCGTGGAGAGATTCACTTACCTTGGCAGTGATATTCATGTCTTGCTGGCTGTGAGTCAGAGGTCAATAGACATCTGGATCGGGCCTGGTGAGTTCATGGATTCACTGGATCATGGGGTGTGGCGCTGCCGGTACCTGTGCGGGAGGACGAAAATCCGAGTCTTCAGGTCCTTGGTGCTTCCATTCTTGCGCTATGGATCGAGACTTGGACTCTGACCAATGATCTGAGATGGAGACTTAATTCCTTTGGGTACCAGGTCTCCTCGGTGAGAATCCTTGGTTATCGTTGGTCGGACTTTGTGTCCAACAAGAGGTTGCTGAGAGAGACTCGGATGAGATTTGCTACCTGCATAGTACGTGAGCGTCAGCTGTGGCTGTATGGACATGTGGCTCGTTTTCCTGACGCTGATCCTGCTCTCCAGATTCTCTCAGCGAGGGAGTCTCCTGAGTGGAGGAGGCCAATGGGCTGACCATGTGCCTCGTGGTTGCAGCAGGTTGATCAGTATCTCACGGAGATGGGGATGGGCCAGGCATCTGCCTGGGGGATGGCCAGACGGAGGCCCCTGGAGTACCAGCGGAAAGTGGACGCAGCGACGCGCTGCTCTTGCGCATGCTCCCATACCTGACCTGACCTGACCTGATAATGTGATCATGCTGTTATCCTTTGTGTAATCATATAATCATGTTGTTATCCTTTCCTGGATAGGTAAAAAATCTCATATTTTCCTTCTGTGTAGGATGCTTTCCATGAACGAGTCCCAAGTTGAGTCAAAACCTTTTCCATCCCTGAGCAGTTCCGGTGAGATGTGTGACATAGTATTTTACATTGTAAATATCAAAACTGCAATCATCCAAAAATACTCAATTTGGTGTCTGTCTGTCCGAGATACATTCCATCGTTACTTGAGCAATCTCAACCAAACTCGACAGGTGGACTGGGGGTTCACACGTTGGAGGTTGTAGTGACTTCATTCCCCTCCCCCTCTCCGGCTTCCACAAAGGGGGTTTCCACGTTGGATGAACTCCGTGTTAAGGTGTATAAATAGCTTACCATGGCGTTTTGGGGGGCACACCTACAGGAAGTAAAAAATTATTACAACCACAAACAATTCTGTCCAACATATGATGACATTTTTAAACAGTCGCTGCTGTTGATTAACACTAAACTGAAAGAAATTTGGAGGAAACCGGCATTCTTGAGGCATTCTATCCTTATCGAATCCCCCACAGACTAATGGATCCAAGCCAGCTCGACTTGCTCGACCTCTCGGTATGCTGCCAGCTCAGCTGCAATCATCTTTAGTTATTAAAGGTGATTAAATGAGTATATTAAACAATGATAGCGACCAAACGCTCATCCGCATTTGGTCGGTATCATTGTTTAATACTCACCTTCGGGAAACTTGGAGAAAACTGGACGTATAGTACTTGTACATGTGCGGTGTGTAGGCTTAGCGTGGCTAACAGCACATCTCCTGGAAGTCAAAATTATTATAATCACAAATGAATCAGTCAATTCTATCCAATGATGGTGATATATTAATAATATTAACATGGGGTCTGGCAGAATGACCGACAGGTACGCACACTCACCTCTAAAGCTGTCTGTAGATGCCTCAGCATAATTACAAGCAAAGATCTCAATGCGAGTGTCTTGAATTTCATTCTTCCCCAATACAGCGCTTGCACACCGACACCGGGAGAAACGATTACGGTGCAAACAAAATACCAATAGTTACAACAATCTCACATTACCTGATATACCTCAATAATTAAACTTTCCAATTGACGGAGACATATAGCATGATACATGAACTCAAAAACACGTGGCTTGGGCCCAGAAACTTGAGGGCCGAGGAGAGAACCGAAACTAAATAATACTAAAGCTTGACATTAAAAAAGACCTTTGAAACCACATAATTAATACTTTGTTCCATGGATGCCTGACATATTTGTGCACTGAATTATAATGAAGAAGTACCTTGTTGCCTCTTTATGCTGGGCTCTAAAGCCGAGTTTGCCGTGCCTAGATTATGCGGCTGTCCTTCCGTTCGTAGACGTTTGGCGAATGAATAAAAGCCGTTTGACCTACTTTCGAACATGGTCCAAATAAATCACACATGTACATTACAAGGTACTCCAATGCATGACTCTCGGCTTGACAAACGCATCTTGTGATAACACAAACTTATGAGTTGCGATGCGGTTCTCGCTGAGATTACGCTGAGAATACTGCACTGTATTACCAGAAGTGCATCAGAAATAAATAAAGATACCAGTTGATTAAATTTAACATTACCAGTTGCAGTACAAAGAAAATGAAAACACATCATATAATGAAGCTATATTTAACAACCGCTAATGGAAAATATATTTATGAGATGTTGTCATTTACGCTTTACACCCTGGTTACAAATCCCGACCGAGCTATAAACTGCCATTCCGATGTTTCGCAGGTAGGACGATTCATGAATGCATGTGCCATCCCTCGGATGGGCCTGAAACTCAGCGTCCCGTCTGCCAGCATCAGCTGGTGGTCGTTAATGATCCTGCTGCGTCCTTCGCGAAGAGTAGGCGAGCTGTTACTGGCATCCTGAACAAATTACAAATTTCCGCCATAAACTTAAGCAAACGTCACTTCTGACCATTGAAAGACTTTGGCCAAGCTTCCCCCGCAGAACGTGGGAATCATTGTGGCCTTGAAAGAATGATCATAATATTAACGTACACGTGACGCGCTCCCTTATGTAGCGGGTGTTTCTGGTTAATTAAATGTTCAATGCTAAACTTGAGATACTTTGTTAATGCATGCCCAAGGTTAGCACTGCAGTTAGACTTGCACCCGGTTTAAAAGCAATTTCAGGGAATAACCTGACGATATTGAGGATGGTCGGTGTTCAGAGCCACTGCTTTCACAGGCAAACAAACATGCAACTTGGGAAGGAATTATGTGAGCTGTTTTTGATTGCTGTTTCTGCCGGAATAGGTAAAGTAAATTTCGGAGATTTTATGTTTACTGTTGTTCCTTTGTTTTGTTAAGTTATGTTATACTGTAAGCTTCTTCACCTCACCATGATGTAAACACAATACATTTGTGAGCTTCTTGCGCTTCTCTTTGTAGAATCGGCATCGAGTACTTGAACACGTCGTGAGCAGTTGTTGGTCGAAGATTGCGGGCAATCAACCTGCCAGTGATTAACGCACCTGTGTTTTGCTACGTGGCCGGCAAGCAATTGATCTTGCGTGACATTCCCCTTGAACAGAAGAAAAAATTGGAAATAAGGTTTCTGATACTTCATTGGCTTCTCAGCGATGTCATCATCGGGTTGGACTTGCACTTACGCAAGAGGACAATCCACAGGTTACCCGAGATCATTCGTGGCCGACAGCGAAGATTGTTTGCACGTAACGAGACAACAAAGTGTGAAACGACTGCTCGACCATGCACCACGTAGGTGGCAAAAGAACCGACGATTCCGTTTCTATACCGACGGGGAAATGTTTCGAAAGGAAACGATAAAAACTTAACCAAGATGAGAGATCTCAAGGCACATATTGCTTTATTTCTGCATAAGTTTGATCACTTAAGTTTTTATTGCCATCGCTAAGTTTTTTTTTTTTAAAGGAAATCCCAGCAAAGCTGAACAAGTGCATTCAGGCCGAGAGTTCTACATTCGCAATTCATTATTGTCTCATTCTCTGAACCGCTCGCATTGTTGGATGGACGCAATTTATCGATCGTCGGTTTAAATTATCCATGATGTACGCGATGGAGAAGGATGGATGAAGGAACACATTGTACATTTGTCCTTTAATATTTTTCTACATCTGATTACCTCCTTCTGAAGTCAACACAAATGTGATCGTGAATATGTGTTTAAATGTTGCATGTGTTTTGACGATGGTCGGACAGGGATGTAATGGCACGATTATACATTAAACAATCTTCAAAACATGTCACTGCAGATAACAACGACGATTGCAAAAAGCTAAAAAAAATAATTAATTTATACACCTTACATCGTTAGGTGAACACAACCACACGTATTAATTTATTTATTAAACAAGCATAATCAAATTAATCTACAGCATGTCTTTGAATGTGTTTGGACAACCAATCTTGAGTCGCTCGAAGGATTCTAAGTGGGCTCATTGTCTTAAAAAGGCACAATTAAGGTCAAAGTGCACAGAAAGTGAAGAATGGTTTGGACTCTTTACATTGACTGGCCCATCTTGCATACTATCCCAAGTACGACTGGACGGTGCCGAGGTAGCGTACATTCTCTTTGAGCTGTTTCATCATCTGGGTTTGATTCACGACCAGACGATAAACTGTCGGATTGGTGCTTCGCAGGCTGTTAGTGTTGCTGGGCATCCCATCCGGGCTAACATTAGCTGGAGGACCTTGAAGGTCATGCGGTGTCTTGATGAAGTGGAGGCGAATTATCACCGGCATTCTTACAAAATTTCAGGAATGAATGGTCTATCCTACAAGGGGGCACTGCACTAGTTGCACAGCCGTGATCCCAGCAAGGATGCAAACCCACATTCACGTAGAGAAGAAGACTAACCTTACTCAATTTGATGTCCCCATTATTCTGTGCATGTTAAAGGTATAATTGATTAAGATCATGTCCTTCTGAGCTAGCTTTCCATTTAAGTTGTCAATTGAATCGCTCTCCTTCGTCGAGAGCAGTGTTGGATTATTACTTAAACACCCCCCAATTAATGGGCCAGGGGTCCTCAGGTTTGAGTGTTTTGAATCCTTCGGCCTTCTGCCACCACCTTTAGCACTTGAGTAAGCACTCCCCTTCCTGGAAATGGTTGAAGAACCAGGTTCGAACTGTGATCCTAGTTAAATACAAAGGTTTCTCATTCCTGGTTGTATCAGCAATCATGTTTGCATGTGCCATTGATAACAAAGTGGCACAAAACCTCAAGTTAAAATTGCTCTTCTCTTTATAAACACTCTTTTAGCCACATCTGATCCTGGAATATCAATTTGATTGTTGAAATACCAAATCATCATGGTAAAAATATAATTATAATTAAGTTTGTGTGTAAAAATTTGTACTTAAGTACATCCATATATTTTTTGGCTTGGTAATTCTTCCGCTGTTTATCAGGAGTTTTTTTATTTTATTTTATTTGTTTGAAAATATTCTTGAAACACATACTACAGTATATACTATATTTTAACCACTGATCCCGAACACAATCAGGATGATGTAAGGCCTCACACACCATGGAAATATCGTTTTTGCACGTCTTCTTAGCATTTCCAAATATGTGTGAGAAAGATCTATCAATTATTGCCTTGTGGATTTTATCAAATTTTAGCCAAAGTTTCACATTTATATTTGTGTGATTAGATGACAGCACATCAATTCAAGATTGTGGTCGCTCGGCCATCTTTATGACGGGCAGAATGCACAGTGATTTGTGATGAAAGCGTGCGAATGGAAGGTTTTATAAATTTCCGTGGACATCACATGGGTTTTTATAGTGCCACGCTTTGACTTCCCTTGTACGTACTGTATAGTGTAGTTCCTGTATCGGATGATCTTCAACAATTGCATGAATGTACATTTTAGAATGCTCATCCGCTGGAACTCGATTAGGTAATCAATGTTATATCTGTTGTGTGTTTTAATTTTACAAACAAAGCCTTTCAAATTGGAGCAAGTTTAATTAATGCATACGTGTTTTGTATTGGTTTCTCACGCATGGTTGAATGTAGCATTGATGTCATTGTCAGAATATCCATCAGGATAAGATTCAATATAATTTTTATTTTCACAATTATAAATAAAGGGCTTAATTTGTTTCTCAACAAGATTGTTTATCATCATGAGATTGCTTTGTCGAAAGTATTTCCATGCTTCAGCAAAATTGATTTCAATGTCTTGATAATTGTTATTTAAAGTTATTGAACATTGCCTTTTGTGTCTTTTATTTGTTTATTTTCAAGTGTCCAGAATAGAACAAAACAATAGTTCATGGTTTAGATTCATTTGAGTTGCTCTCCCCACATGAAATGTCATCTTTGATTGTGTTTTGGAGGAAAACATTGTGTTTTGAGGAACATGTGATATTTTTGGACATTTTCCTCTTAATTTCTCTTTCTTTATCTGTCTCGGAAGAAGTGAATTCTTACAAAGAGAAATAATAACTGCAATGTTCACCTGGATGGGTTTGAGGATATAGGAATAGTAGTTGAATCCTATCCAGGTTCCTTCAAATGACCCAATATCATTTTTAGACACACATGATTCTGTGCAATTTTTCAATGTACTGTTCTGCTGATATTACGATATCATTACAAAATTACAAAAAAAAAATTTAATTTTGACACATAATGGTTGAGTGAGTTGAAATGGCAGTATTTTGGCAATCAAATTGCCATGTTTCAAGACTCCTTTTTTTTTAAAGAATGAGGGCTCACTTTATTTTTTATTTTAAACAAGCAAATGCAACCATCACTTCACTGATGGGAATATTGAGGGGGGGGGGGAAGACGGAGGAAGAGGAGAGAGGAGGGAGGGGAGGGAGATAGAGAAGGAGGGAGGAGAGGGAGAGAGGAGGGGTGGAGGAGCTAGTATGGTGAGAAAGGGGGAACAGCGAGGAAGGTGGAGGAGGCGGGGAGAGTGATGCCTCACCAAACATCGCTATACACTCCAGGAAAAGGGGAAGGGTGGGTGGGAGCAAAGAGGATGGAGAGAGAGAAGAGAGGGTTTGGGAGAGATAAGTGTGAGGGGAGGGGTTCAGACTTGCGTTTGGTAGGGAATTGTGGAGAAAGGGGAGGGGTAGTACAGGATTCAACATAATGGGGTACTTTAAAACAGCATGCCGGGGTGGGAGGGAAGGGTTTAGGAGGAGGTAAGTGTGAGCGGAGGTGGGGAAGGCAGCATGAGGAAAGGGAAGGCAGTGCAAGGGAGGGGAAGGCAGCATGGGAGGAGAAGGGGAGGCAGTGTGAGGGGAAGGGAAGGCAGCATGAGGGGAGGGAAAAGGAAAGCAGCATGAGAAGGGAAAGTGGTGTCATGGGCGGGAAAAGGAAGCAGCATGAGGGGAAGAGAAGGAGATAAAATGCGCCGCACAAACAGCAACATTTTCTTTGTAACCGCCGGGTTCCATATAAAACTAGGCAGGAGCATTTAAAACCCATGCTATCTACCTGGTAAGATTGCCTACATTCATGCGTGCTCGCATATGCAGCAATCTTTGCACCCTCTGGTCGGCTCACTCCAAATCTGATTCATACATGCTACACTATGGGAAGCTGTTTTAAATTCAAAAACTAAACAGTCCCCTGAACAGGGGGGGGTGGAGTGAGAGGGGTGGGGGAGGGAGAGAGGGTGAGAGCGGGAAAGAGGGTGAGAAAGGGGAGGAGAGGGAGGGGATGGAGAGTGAGAGTGAGGATGGGGAGAATGTGGATGTTCCCGCAGATGTGATGTCCAGTTTAACGAACATCCATCCAAGAGACGGCACACACATTGATGAATCATCCTACCTGTGAAACACCGGGATGACAGTTTATAACTGGGTCATGATTCAAACACAGGCTAGACAGCTTTGTGCGAGTGTGCATATCTCTCGGCTATCCTGCCGTGATGTGGCGATTCATTGCTTTGTAACAACTGAAAACATTTTTACCTCCGCCACAGAAGATGAAGGAGGTGCTGTTTTCACCAATTTCTGTTTGTTTGTTTGTTTGTTTGTGTACAGGATATCTCAAAAAGTTGTGGACGGATTCGGATTCGAGTCTTTTCAACTCTTGCTTTGCGTTTCAGAGCACGAGCTGCCATTTTGTCTGAATCTTGCTGCTACTTTGCCTTGAGAACACAAACAGCAAATTTAATTGGTCGAGATGGCATAAAATTCTGTCCCAGTACTGCAAAACTGTGTTTTTGGAAATGCAAGCAAGGCAATTTATATTCTATAGTGTTCAAGTATATAATTCAATGGAAATAAACGCTGAGAACGTGAGCGTAAGTTTTTAAAAACTGGAGAAGAAAACCCCATTTTTTTCCGAGGTTCAATGCCGTTGATGCACCGTCTTTTACACCACCTTATTCAACACAATAAATTAGGCTTTGGAGGCCAATTTTGAAATGTGGTTTGCCCAAGAAAGATCATGGCTGATACGAAGACCCAGGAGTTTGAATGACTGAACTTCCTCAAGAGGATTGTTAAGAAAGTAGATAGGAGGGTTTGCCAGATGGTACTTTCGGAGAGAGATAGTGAGAGTGTGAGATTTGTGAGGATTAAAATACATATTCCAAGTGTTTGACCAGCTTGTGATTTTGTCAAGGTCTGAAGAGAGGGAAGAGGCTGCAGCCTGCCTAACTGAAGGATGAGGGATGTCACGGCAGAGGGTGGAGTCATCAGCAAATAGATAAAGGGGATTTTCCAGAGAGTCAGATCATTGATGAAGATCAGGAATAGGACTGGATCCAGAACACTTGCCTCGGGGCGACTCCGGCCTGACAGAGAGAGAGGAGAGAGAGCAGGAGATGAAATATTTTATTGAGAGCCACACATTGGCTATGAGAGCAGAGGAAGTCAGTAAACCATGTGTGAAGTTGTTTGGAATGATATTTAATTTGTGTTGATTGCTAGACAGGTAGACAGACTAAAAAAATTTACCTCACACCTCTCTGCACTCTGAGAGAAATGCGGATGTCAGAGCACCTGATATGTCTGATGAGAAGCCTGTACACTAAAAAAAAAAAGCTACACTAGGAACAAAGTATGGAGAGACAGAGTGGCTGGGATGGAATAGGGTTCATTCTCTTCCCTTCGTTGTTCAATCTGTATAGTGAGTACATCACGAGGTAATCAAACTTGGATGACAGAGGATGGAGTCAGGATTGGAGGAAGATGTATCAACATCTAAGTGTACTGATGATCCAACTCTGTTGATGGCAGAAAGTAAAGGGACTTGATGAAACTGCTGCACACAGTGAAGAAGGAAAGTTTAAAAATTTTGGTCCTTATTTATACCTAAAATAAATAAAATAAAATCTTATCAACCGAGAATATCGACGTGTTCAGATTGGAGACGATCACATGGAAATAGTGGAAAGTTTCGTCTTCCTGAGTTCGAAGATTGAAGTGAGTGGAGAATGTGAAGGAGAAAGTAATAAGACGAGTATTGGGAAAGAGTAATGTCTTAGGCTTGATAAAGGTCTGGAAAGATAAAGATGTGACAATTCAAACCAAGAGAGGTGCATTGGTGAAAGTTCTGGTATTTCCAGTTGCGATCGATGGATGTGAGTCATGGACAGGGAAAAGTGAAAGAAGACTGACAGTTTGCAACGTGGTGTAAGTCTGTAAGAGACTAATGTTCAAAATTCCACGAACTGCAAGAAGAACCAATCAGTGCTTGGATTGACCACACATGTACATTAGAAGCAGTGATGTTAAAACTGAACGGTCATACTTTGGAACATCATGCCTGCAGAAAAAAAAGTCTGGTGAAATCAAACCATGGTAGTATAGGGTGAGGGAGAAGAACTAATAGAGAGAAGACCTTGTATGTGCCTGATGGATTGGGTAAAAGATGCAACCGAGCTGCTGTCTCTGCCAGATCTTTGGGAAGCAGTGCAGGATAGGGATGTTTGGAGAAATCTCATCATGAATGTAACCAAATGTCAGACACGACTTGACGGAACGAGATAACTGTGTACATGCGCACTCGGGATGAGGTTCCGTACAATTTGCCAAAGTACTGCGAAACCGCAGGTTGTAATTCGTGTTCCGATTCATCTTCCGATATGTGTTCTGCAGTGTGTTCAAAATATAAAATTCAATCAATATCCAGTAGTTCCTCGATCATAGAAATAAACTGATAGACAGGTAGATGAACCAATTGATCAACCCTGCTTTGCACTTGTTCAAATTCCATGATGGAACAAAGCTTAAATCAACACCAGGCGAGCTCAACATCAAACCAAACACCAGGTCCAGTGTGCGTCAAACAACAGCAACTTCCACCATCTCGAGATTGTCCAACTCGCTCACCAGGTCTTCACACACCTGTTGTGATGCTTAATTCGGAACCAGAGAGTACCTGCGTAAAGGTAATACAACCTTTCTGGCTTTACTGGGAGTGACGAGCTCCTGTACAACATACCTGAGCACACCACAAGTCAAGATTTGTCCTTGTAAGATGCAATCCCATCCTGCAACTCCATTATCACAACAGGTACAACCATGGATGTTTTGTTCACCAGGTGAGTGTTATGAATGAGGAGACCCAGCACGTGGTAGGAGTTCAAGTTCCTTCTTTTTAGATTTGTTTGAAGACTATTTTTTAATTCCAGTAGGTCACTTAATGAGTGTGTGGTTGAATCGACGGCTGCAGGTTCGAATCCTGACTGTTTAACTATTACTTACGGATTATTAAATAATTGATTATTAAAATTGTTTAATTCACACACCTTATGCTGATTGAGTGGATGAAACACTTCTCTGACTCATGGTGAGGGTTGTGAGTTCGAATCCCACTGTTCCTTCAGCGGTGAGTCCTGGACTACTAACTCGGTTATCTCTTTAACCTGCTCTTTCATTTAAGGGGGCAGCAAGAGAGTGGGGTGGAATGGGGTCAGCCCCCGGCCCAGTTGTATCGGGGGTGCTAGGAGAGGGAGGGAGGGATAAATACAAGGGATAAGAGCAGGTTAGAGATTAAGGCAAGGGACCCACTTTTATTTTTTAAATAATTTAATAAAATGGGGACATTACAAATTCATTCTATCCACAACTTCCTATTTACAAACATGCTCGGGCTAGGATTTGAACCACAAATCCACACAACTGCTGAACCTCTCAGCCATCCACAGTTGGAACAAAAGTTTAATCATTTTTTTTTGATTTATGTAGATTAACGTACACATTAACAATTAATATAGCTCTGACTTCCACTGCCTTATATTCCTCGTCTACCTCCTTTTCACCCGACACGAGAAACCTGGATGCAGGATTTTTGGACCATCAAGCTTCATCATCCTCTATTTCGACCATCAAGCTTCATCATCTTCATCATCCTCTACTTGGACCATCAAGCTTCATCATCCTCTACTTGGACCATCTAGCTTCATCAACCACTATTTGGACCATCAAGCTTCATCATCTTCATCATCCGCTATTTGGACCATCAAGCTTCATCATCCTCATCATCCTCTACTTGGACCATCAAGCTTCATCAACCTCCACTTGGACCATCAAGCTTCATCATCTTTATCATCTGCTATTTGGACCATCAAGCTTCATCATCCTCATCATCCTCTACTTGGACCATCAAGCTTCATCATCCTCATCATGCTCTACTTGGATCATCAAGCTTCATCATCCTCTACTTGGACCATCAAGCTTCATCATCCTCCACTTGGAACTTCAAGCTTCATCATCCTCGACTTGGACCTTCAAACTTCATCATCCTCGACTTGGACCTTCAAACTTCATCATCCTCTACTTGGACCTTCAAACTTCATCTTCATCATCTTCTACTTGGACCTTCAAGCTTCATCATCCTCCACTTGGAACTTCAAGCTTCATCATCCTCTACTTGGACCATCAAGCGTCATCATCCTCTACTTGGACCTTCAAACTTCATCTTCATCATCCTCTACTTGGACCTTCAAGCTTCATCATCCTCGACTTGGATCATCAAGCTTCATCATCCTCCACTTGGAACTTCAAGCTTCATCATCCTCTACTTGGACTTTCAAGCTTCATCTTCATCATCATCTACTTGGACCATCAAGCGTCATCATCCTCGACTTGGACCATCATGTTTCATCCCCCTCCTCAACCCCAACATCACCGATCTTAGCAGCTTGGGTTGAGGGATCTATGAGGATGGACCACCTGTATCAAATGAGGATGTATCCTGATCTGGTGTCTGCACCAAAGTCAGCATCGCCCCGCACCCTCCAGGTCTCCTAAGGAGGGACAAATCGACCTAGCCAGGTAACGGAACACATGAAAGTCTCAGTGCTGACCAATGGTAGGACAGCGTTCACGAATTGAGGGCAGAGGGTAGCCTGCTATTGTGGCGTAACTGAACCGGTTTTCAATTCAAAACAACTTCTCGGTCGTATTTTCAATCACAATTTTCCCAGAACAAATGTAATGATTGGGCGGGGTGTTGAAGTTTTCACCTCCATCATCGCTGTCTTCACTTACATCGCCACACCACGGCAATTCCTCATTTTAATATACAGTCCGTGTCATTAAATGTTATGATATACAGCCCATACATTCAACTGGTCACCTCGATAAGCGTCATACATTACTCATTGCATGATGTCATAGTGGAGTAACTCTGGGCTGACAATTGTGGGCATGTATTATGATGACGTCCTCGCACAGGAAAGGGAAGGGGGTTCGTTCCAGTGGGTCATATTCTTTAACACATCATACAGATGGGCAGGTTAGGAGAAAAAGAAAACCCCGTAAGAGAAGGAATTGGTCAATCACAAGACAGTAATGACGTGCATTATCCACTCAGGTTGGAATAAAGTTTAGGGAGAGTCGTGAGGGCAAAACAAAGTTCCTCTTACCATAATGTCTGACAGGAATCCTTTAAGTTTAAGATGTCCATTTCTATTAGATTCTCATACAAGCCTCGACATTGTATAAAAGAAAAACAACAAGATTCCCATAGGACATTTTGGTTTAAGGGGACAGGATATTCAACACATAAGTAAATCAACATGATACTAAATGGGAAGAGTTTTAGGTGTTCAGTGCATGACCGCAAGAAGGGAAATATATGGAAAACGAAAAGGGTTTTCTATTGGGGAAACCGTTCAAGTCTCAACTTGGACGGCGAGCGTGCACAATTGGCCGAACGTCGTTACGGACTCGGGACAGTTCTTGCCGCAGGTCTGAGAGGTTGTCCGTAGCCATGCGATGCCAGTTGTGTCGTCGTCGTCGCACGTCGGTGAGATATCGGTGCACGAGGCAACACATCACACGCTGGTAGCCCTCGGCACGATGTGCCCTCTCCCCTCGCCACTCCTGGGGATTGAACAAAACAGGATGACATCACTATGCGATTGCCGAGACGCTTCACTGTGATGTGATAAATGTGGATTGAGGTCAGAGAGGGCATACACGCAGGCTGCGCTCCATCTCGCTGCGTCCATGCTCCGTGTGCGTGCGGGTCCACTTGCGAAACGCGTTCAATCCATAGCACAGGGATTTGGGACTCGGGAGAAGGTTGAAGGGTGGTGGGACCGTTGACTTGTCATCAAAGTAGCTGAGCCAAAGTTTTGCTCGAGCAAACTTCCATTCCTTATCCTCGTGGTCCTAAAAACACCAATGGTTCAGTGTTAATATGTCATGGAGAACTGCATTTGTAATTGCAAATAAATTAATGATTGAAATAAAAAATAATTTCATAATTTAACTTTACGGTTCAGGTTTTCAATTTTTTAAGCCATGTTATCAAATATTTAGGTGGCAGGCAGCCACCTGGGACACCACCACCACCTGTCCTTTAAGATCCTTTTGCAGAATATTGGTTCTATGGCAAGCTCTTGGGACAGTATGGGGGTTTTTATATTTTTGAGGGTTCTTTTTGCCTTATGGGTTGCGTTACTGGTTCTGCAGTGTAGTGTAGTAGATAGTAGAAAAATCGTGCAAATTATGATACAAGCATCAAATTTGGCAATTCTGCTGTTTGTGCAGGCTTTCTGATCAAATCTGCCGATTGGCCATTTGAATAATCCAAATTTTGAAAAATTTGAAAAAAAAAAAAAAACTTCTAAAAAATTTGAAAGTCACAGCTGGCTGAAATTCTTGAACACAAGTGAACATCCCAGACAGAGAACCAAGGAGAGATGCAGTCATCATTGATGGCTCAGCACTTATCAATGCCCTACCTCCACGCACTTCAAAGATATTTGATGACTATGCTAAAGAAGACATCATCCCAAAGGTGGAATCTATGGTGCCAGGTACGAGAGGGTGGACGTAGTGTTTGATGTGTACAAGAAGCCAAGTCTGAAGTCAGGCAAGGTCGAAAAGGGGCAAGGAATCAGAAGAAGGTGACAGGAACAGTAAGACCCCAAGTAACTGGGAAGCTTTCTTCGAGATGACAGACAAGACTGAGCTGTTTTCACTTCCTTGCGAAAAGATGTGTGAAGCACAGACGACAACACAGTCCATTGTTTCACAAAAGGAGAAGAATGCCATTAGCAACACAAGGAAGTCACTGGATGCTGTGCCTCCATGTTGTCATGAAGAAGCTGACACTCAAATATTAGAATATGAATATGAGTACATGTACAATTAGAATATGAGTACATGTATAAAGTATGTACAATTAGAATGTGAGTATGTGTATAAAATATGTACCATTAGAATGTGAGTACGTGTATAAAATGTGTACAATTAGAATGTGAGTACATGTATAAAGTATGTACAATTAGAATGTGAGTACATGTATAAAGTA
>CM068966.1:54229499-54239569 GCA_035128595.1 Eptatretus atami
CACTAGTGGTGGAGGTACAGAAGTAGCAAGTTCTTGAGAGTAGAAACTGAAGTAATATCTGTCGAAAAGAGAAAGAGAGCCTACTGTGCGGCATAATTCGAGCAGGTCGAGTTTTGAGGTCACATTGGTAGAGTTGATAAGTCGGATCACTTTGGATTCAATTCTGTTCAGTAAGTATGTGGAGCTGGAACCTTCCTCGATGTGAGAGCAATACTCTATACAAGGACAAATCAATCCTTTATATAGTTGAAGCAACTGTTCACAGGAGAAGAATCTTCTACATCTGAACAGGACTCATAGTTTCTTCGAGGCAGACTTAGCTATTTGCATAATGTGTGGATTCCAGGATAAATTTGATGTTAGGGTGATACCTAATAGGTTTATTGTATCACATGGTGTAATTGTGGAACTCTCAAAGGAGATTAGAGAGTTGAAAGGAGTTTTCGAGAGAGAGATGAGAATAAATTGAGTTTTAGAAATAAAACATTAAACTTAACTGGATTACATTTGCCCCAATTCTTGTCCAAATCCGAATTTAAAGAGGTGGCTGTGATGAAACAAGATGTAGATTGAGTTTGGGAAGATGGGGCAGATGTGAAAAACATGGACGAATGTAATGTTGAGTGTCACACTAACCAGCAACCCAGGCAACGATGAGGTAGTCAACAGGTTCTAGTGCAGGTCCCATTGTATTCTTCTTATCGTCGTTGTACACAATGGAGTAGAGGTTTAAAAGCAGCAGGAATGTGAAGTAGGAAGCACCTTGGGCAACATACTTTGTGAAAGGCGTGCGTGCTACCCGTCCTAGGCGAGAGCTAGGCCCGAGGAGATAAGCCAGCGCTAGGCCCGGCCAGGCTATGCCAAGTGCAGCCACCATAAATACCTTGGTCCCAGCTGGCTGTCTCCTATAGGCCGCAACTTCACCATACCAGACGGAATTCAAGAACTGCTGGCAATTGGGTTGAGCCACAAACTGTCACAAAAGAGAGGTAAAATGTGTGAAATGTTAATGTAGTAGTTGAGGGTATGAAGGCTTTTCCTTGCAATAATGAATTGTGCTTTTGCAAGTTCATTTGCATGCCTCCTTCTGGTTGTACTTGATAGCGAGCTTGAGCCTGCTGACAGCAGGTCGTCCTCTTTGCCATCCTGTCACGCCTGGGCCGCCTCCAGGAGGTGTTATATGGTTCAAGATGGCTTCCAGCTCACGAGAGGTCCGTGCTTGAGCTAGGAGATCCTTGGCAAAGCTTTCGCATTGCAAGGCAAGGCCTTCATACTCACTCCTGCCAATAGAACATCAAAAACGTTTGCAAGGAGAGAAAGAAACAGAACTAAAATGGCACTCGGAAGAGTGCATACCTCCACCAGGCTTAACAGTTTACCTTTTGTATTCCACTGATCGCCCGGATCTGCATTTGGTTCTTCACCAAAATCGAACCGGCTTGGTCTTGTCACCTCCCCAACAAATCCATCAACTTTTGTCACAATCCATCCACAACTTTTAAAAATATCAACATATCATGCGATACATCATTTTTGGGCCCATCTCTCAATTGTGAAGAATCACTTTAAAAAATAATTCTAGTATCCAGATCCAGATCCAGATCTTCACCGAAATTGAATAAATTCATCCTTGTCACACACCCATCCTTCTCCACGAAATTTTGTCTGAATCCCAAACTTTGAGATTTCCTCACAGACAGACAGACAGACAACAACGGTAGGCGACATGGGTGGCCTATATAATGCATACTAGTCATACAGTTTTTAACGGATCGGGCTGAAAATTTTTGACAAAGAGTTTGATTATAGTGCGCATAAAACCGAAAGCCGATTTTGATTTTCGAAAAAAAAAAATTCGGATTTTTTCAAAATTTTCAAAGTCCCGTTGCTAGGCAACGGTGGCGTCCATAGCAACGTGCTCAAAAGCATACACCTAGATCCTGGTATGAACCTTCCAGTCAATTTCATCAAAATCGGTTGACTCTCTGGCCTCCAGAGCTGTCCATTACATACATACAGACAGACGAAAACCTGAGAATAACGGTAGCTAGCGACACCAACACATACAGACAGATGGAAACCTGAGATAAGGTAATCTAGCGACCACCCAACAGACATACAGACAGATGAAAAACCTGAGAATAACGTAGTCTAGCGACCACCAACAGACATACAGACAGACAGACGGAAAACCTGAGAATAACGGTAGTCTACGACCACCCAACACATAGACAGACAGACAGAAAACCTGAGAATAAGGTAGTCTAGCGACCACCAACAGACATACAGACAGATGGAAAACCTGAGAATAACGTGAGTCTAGCGCACCCCAACAGACATACAGACAACAGACGGAAAACCTGAGAATAACGGTAGCTAGCGACCACCCAACAAAATACAGACAGACAGACAGAAACCTGAGAATAACGGTAGTCTAGCGACACCAACAGACATACAGAAGATGAAAACTGAGATAACGCTAGTCTAGCGACCACCCAACAAACAGAAAAACAGACAGGGGTTAAAACATAAACTCTGTCCACCTTTGGTGGTGGAGATAATAAGTCAAAGGGCCTTGACTCCTGATAAGGTACCTAAAAGTTTGCATTTTCAGCTTTCCCAAGTTCTCTATCTATACTAATAAATGTCAGTGTGTTCTATAATAATAAATGTGTGTGTGTGTGTGTGTGTGTCAGTGTGTCAGTGTGTATCCTCCATAACTCCAAAACCATGAAACCTCACAGTCAGAAACTTGGCATGCATACCAACGGTACTCCAAGGTCATGCATGAATGAAAACTGGGTGTTTGGGTAAATTTAAACACCCCTTTTGAAGATAATTAACAGCATTATTAAATTAAAACAAAAACAGCCTTTATCCTTATTCAGCACGCGTTCACCCCGCAGGGGTCTTACTCCGCCATTTTGTTTTGGCATAATTAAGAATGCCTTGCCTTGGAACCATGATCATCTCTCATGGACTAATTAAAGTATATAATGAAAATCTGTCTTCAGATTTGAGGATCGAAGCTGGTGGATTAAATAAGTGTCGAAACCTGAAAATTTAAAGAAATTACCGATTATTATAACTAAGCATATATCTTCCGAGCAATAAGCAAGGCTGTGCTCCTTCCTCCTCCATCTTTACACAAGAAAGTGTGAAATTGCCAAAGCATTAAACTTAACTTTCTCTACAGTTAGGTTTTTCTTCTGTTTTTCCCAAAGTGTAACTTCATTGAGTGCGACGATAATAATTAAGCAGGCAAAGGCTCCCACGGTATGAGCAGTGGGCAGGGTGACTGCGGCTCAGTTCTCCATGGGGACATACCCAGAGTTAGGAAGGCAAAATAAATTAGAGGAAATTATGATGAGTAAAGGAACTGGACAAGTGAACTGCGAGTTCAAGAGGGAATTGAAAAATGCTTTCAGTGGCTCCAAAGGAATGAATCCTGAAAACCATGGCAAGATGGCCGAGAGGTATGCACACTTGCTCTAAGCCAGTGATTCTCGACCCTTCCTCTGTCATTTACCCCCCTCGGCTCGATGTATTTCGCCATTTACCCCCTTACTCCCATGCAAAAAAAGGCATAGAGGCACAGAAAAAAAGAAGATGGAACAACCTTATTATCAAGGTTTTACACAAAATAAACTTTTACTATAACCTGGTCAGCCTGTTTTATAAAAATTATGGCTGGCATGGGCATAGATCCTGGGGGGGGGGGGGGGGATAGGGGTGATGCATACCCCCCCCCCATTTATGTTGGATGGGGAGGATGAACTATCTTTCATACCCCCATAAATTCCTTTGTTTTTGATAATAAAATCATATATATTCATTCAAAATGTATGAATCATAAAAACAAAACTGTTCATATATCCGTATACTTTGCTTGCAAGACGACAATGATGATGTACGTTTTTTATTCATACATCATTCTCATTTCTAACTCAATGTCGCTATTTTTATAATGATGATGCTGATAGTAACTCTTTAGTGTTTGTTATTGATACATCATGTTATGAGTTGATATAAGTGGACTGTATGGTTTTTTTTTTCCTTTATAAAAGTTTATTTTGTGTAAAACCTTGATAATAAGGTTGTTTCCATCTTCTTTTTTTCTGTGCCTCTATGCCTTTTTTTGCATGGGAGTAAGGGGTAAATGGCGAAATACATCGAGCCGAGGGGGGTAAATGACAGAGGAAGGGTCGAGAATCACTGGCTTAGAGCAAGTGTGCATACCTCTCGGCCATCTTGCATGGTTTTCAGGATTCATTCCTTTGGAGCCACTGAAAGCATTTTTCAATTCCCTCTTGAACTCGCAGTTCACTTGTCCAGTTCCTTTACTCATCATAATTTCCTCTAATTTATTTTGCCTTCCTAACTCTGGGTATGTCCCCATGGAGAACTGAGCCGCAGTCACCCTGCCCACTGCTCATACCGTGGGAGCCTTTGCCTGCTTAATTATTATCGTCGCACTCAATGAAGTTACACTTTGGGAAAAACAGAAGAAAACCTAACTGTAGAGAAAGTTAAGTTTAATGCTTTGGCAATTTCACACTTTCTTGTGTAAAGATGGAGGAGGAAGGAGCACAGCCTTGCTTATTGCTCGGAAGATATATGCTTAGTTATAATAATCGGTAATTTCTTTAAATTTTCAGGTTTCGACACTTATTTAATCCACCAGCTTCGATCCTCAAATCTGAAGACAGATTTTCATTATATACTTTAATTAGTCCATGAGAGATGATCATGGTTCCAAGGCAAGGCATTCTTAATTATGCCAAAACAAAAGGCGGAGTAAGACCCCTGCGGGGTGAACGCGTGCGAATAAGGATAAAGGCTGTTTTTGTTTTAATTTAATAATGCTGTTAATTATCTTCAAAAGGGGTGTTTAAATTTACCCAAACACCCAAGTTTTCATTCATGCATGACCTTGGAGTACCGTTGGTATGCATGCCAAGTTTCTGACTGTGAGGTTTCATGGTTTTGGAGTTATGGAGGATACACACTGACACACTGACACCACACACACACACACACACACACACACACCACACACACACTTTATTATTATAAGAACACACTGACATTTATTAGTATAGATAGAGAACTTGGGAAAGCTGAAAATGCAAACTTTTAGGTACCTTATCAGGAGTCAAGGCCCTTTGACTTATTATCTCCACCACCAAAGGTGGACAGAGTTTATGTTTTAACCCCTGTCTGTTTTTTCTGTTTGTTGGGTGGTCGCTAGATACCGTTATTCTCAGGTTTTCCATCTGTCTGTATGTCTGTTGGGTGGTCGCTAGACTACCCTTATTCTCAGGTTTTCTGTCTGTCTGTCTGTATGTCTGTTGGGTGGTCGCTAGACTACCGTTATTCTCAGGTTTTTCCGTCTTCTGTCTGTATGTCTGTTGGGTGGTCGCTAGACTACCGTTATTCTCAGGTTTTCCATCTGTCTGTATGTCTGTTGGGTGTCGCTAGACTACCCTTATTCTCAGGTTTTCTGTCTGTCTGTCTATGTCTGTTGGGTGGTCGCTAGACTACCGTTATTCTCAGGTTTTCCGTGTCTGTCTGTATGTCTGTTGGGTGGTCGCTAGACTACGTTATTCTCAGGTTTCCATCTGTCTGTATGTCTGTTGGGTGGTCGCTAGATTACCCTTATTCTCAGGTTTTCCATCTGTCTGTATGTCTGTTGGGTGTCGCTAGACTACCGTTATTCTCAGGTTTTCCGTCTGTCTTATGTATGTAATGGACAGCTCTGGAGGCCAGAGGAGTCAACCGATTTTGAAGAACTTGACTGGAAGGTTCATACCAGGATCTAGGTGTATGCTTTTGAGCACGCGTTGCTATGGACGCCACCGTTGCCTAGCAACGGGACTTTGAAAATTTTGAAAAAAATCCGAATTTTTTTTTTTTTCGAAAATCAAAATCGGCTTCTGGGTTTATGCGCACTATAATCAAACTCTTTGTCAAAAATTTTCAGCCCGATCCGTTAAAAACTGTATGACTAGTATGCAATATATAGCGCCACCCATGTCGCCTACCGGCTTGTCTGTCTGTCTGTCTGTCTGTGAGCAGGATATCTCAAAAGTTGTGGACGGATTCAGACAAAATTTCGTGGAGAAGGATGGGTGTGTGACAAGGATGAATTTATTCAATTTCGGTGAAGATCTGGATCTGGATCTGGATACTAGAATTATTTTTAAAAGTGATTCTTCACAATTAGAGATGGGCCCAAAATGATGTATCGCATGATATGTTGATATTTTTAAAAGTTGTGGATGGATTGTGACAAAAGTTGATGGATTTGTTGGGGAGGTGACAAGACCAAGCCGGTTCGATTTTGGTGAAGAACCAAATGCAGATCCGGGCGATCAGTGGAATACAAAAGGTAAACTGTTAGCCTGGTGAGGTATGCACTCTTCCGAGTGCCATTTTAGTTCTGTTTCTTTCTCTCCTTGCAAACGTTTTTTGATGTTCTATTGGAGGAGTGAGTATGAAGGCCTTGCCTTGCAATGCGAAAGCTTTGCCAAGGATCTCCTAGCTCAGCACGGACTCTCGTGAGCTGGAAGCCATCTTGAACCATATAACACCTCCTGGAGGCGGCCCAGGCGTGACAGGATGGCAAAGAGGACGACCTGCTGTCAGCAGGCTCAAGCTCTCGCTATCAAGTACAACCAGAAGGAGGCATGCAATGAACTTGCAAAAGCACAATTCATTATTGCAAGGAAAAGCCTTCATACCCTCAACTACTACATTAACATTTCACACATTTTACCTCTCTTTTGTGACAGTTTGTGGCTCAACCCAATTGCCAGCAGTTCTTGAATTCCGTCTGGTATGGTGAAGTTGCGGCCTATAGGAGACAGCCAGCTGGGACCAAGGTATTTATGGTGGCTGCACTTGCATAGCCTGGCCGGGCCTAGCGCTGGCTTATCTCCTCGGGCCTAGCTCTCGCCTAGACGGGTAGCACGCACGCCTTTCACAAAGTATGTTGCCCAAGGTGGCTTCCTACTTCACATTCCTGCTGCTTTTAAACCTCTACTCCATTGTGTAGCAACGACGATAAGAAGAATACAATGGGACCTGCACTAGAACCTGTTGACTACCTCATCGTTGCCTGGGTTGCTGGTTAGTGTGACACTCAACATTACATTCGTCCATGTTTTTCACATCTGCCCCCATCTTCCCAAACTCAATCTACATCTTGTTTCATCACAGCGCACCTCTTAAATTGCGGATTTGGACAAGAATTGGGGCAAATGTAATCCAGTTAAGTTTAATGTTTATTTCTAAAACTCAATTTATTCTCATCTCTCTCTCGAAAACTCCTTTCAACTCTCTAATCTCCTTTGAGAGTTCACAATTACACCATGTGATACAATAAACCTATTAGGTATCACCCTAACATCAAATTTATCCTGGAATCCACACATTATGCAAATAGCTAAGTCTGCCTCGAAGAAACTATGAGTCCTGTTCAGATGTAGAAGATTCTTCTCCTGTGAACAGTTGCTTCAACTATATAAAGGATTGATTTGTCCTTGTATAGAGTATTGCTCTCACATCGAGAAGGTTCCAGCTCCACATACTTACTGAACAGAATTGAATCCAAAGTGATCCGACTTATCAACTCTACCAATGTGACCTCAAAACTCGACCTGCTCGAATTATGCGCACAGTAGGCTCTCTTTCTCTTTTCGCAGATATTACTTCAGTTTCTACTCTCAAGAACTTGCTACTTCTGTACCTCACCACTAGTGAGAGCACAAAATACTCGACAAGCCACTACATCACATGATCATTGTGGGACCATTAGCAACTCAAGGGTGAGCCATTATGATGTTTGTTTCTCCCCTCCCACTGCCAAACTCTGAACTTCTTTACCTTCTCATGTCTACCCAAACACATGACCTTCCCCTTTTCCAAAAGCAGATTTTTTACTTCCTCAAAAACTCTTGGACTAGTCTCTCTCTTCACTTTTCTGTCCATACATGTCTTTTATTCAAGGCCTGACTTCGATGAGGACTCATAGACGGTGACTAGAGCCATCAATATAAAAAAATAATAATAGCATGAAAAAACTGAAGATGTGGAAGTTGACTCTACCATGGTCCTGCCTGCAAGATGGAAGAACCTCATCTGGGTTATGACCCACAATCAAAGGAAGAAGACCAATCAATCAATGAGCAGTCTGGACTGGCTTCAATTTCCTGACTCGAGGTGACGTCACAGTCATTGATCGGCCAACTTTGGTGATCTGCCGCCACCATCAATCTCCTGGAACACAAATGTCGACTGTCAACAAATGTCTGAATCACTCACTCTACAATGCTTCGATCTGGTCCAAGATCGTATGTGTCTGACATATACTATAATACACAAAGGGCTGCCCGAGATAATATGGAAACATTCTGAGAACATAAATGTCTCTTAGGAGTGGGTACATTAAACAGCTGATAACCACTACTAAGCTACCTCTCAGCAATGGTTATCATTTACCAAAATATATGCCATACACATAATCTAATTTAAAAAATCATAATTAGACTTTGCCCCCGAGGTGGTACCAATAAGTGAAATTTCTGGTCCTTGCTCATGGATTAAGAGACAGGTGGGAATGCGAGTCTTAATGCAGAAGATGAATGGTATGCAATGTAGTTAGATCTTTAACTTGGTTTTATGAGCTTGTTCCCAAGCAATTGTGAGCCGTTTTGATTATCATTGCTTGTGTGTAAATCAGGCATGATCTGGGCTGACGTCAAAGGCTGTGGTACGACGGGCTGGAGGATTTCCTCAAGGAATCACGTAACCAGCTCAGCTTTGTCATGACATCTCTTATGTGGCCACATTTACTCTCAAGGTGGTCGCCAACAGAAAGGTGAGAACTGTTGTGTTATTGGCCTTGACTGACGTTTAACCAGATGTGCCAGACCTGGGCATTTGGTAAATTTCCACTTATTTAATACACAATTTGGGCAATATTGAGATAAATCTCAAAAATGAAAAGAGGGGGATAGGGAAGTTTAAATTTTAATGGGAATATTTATAAGAAAGTTAATGGGTGTTGCATGAAATGATGGAAGCAGTTGCATATTTCAACAGAAAATTACTATTGTCATTATTACTGTTGTTATTTGTTCCCTTCCCGTTTCACCCAGAGAGACTGTAGGTTTGCTCTCCATCTGTCGCGTCCGTCCATCCGTCCGTCCGTCTCACCTGTGATTTTTCAGATTTTTTTTTCCCCATACCCTTTAACATATTCAACTGAAACTTGGACGACATGGCCTTATATGATAAGTTATAGGACAAGTTCGAGTTCAGGGCGTTTTCTCTTATGCCCTTTTTTGGATTCAGAAAATATCACATTGGTAAGAGATCATATTCTATTGTACATACTTTACAGACGGACTCGCATTCTAAATGTACATACTTTATAGACATACATTATAATTGTACATACTTTATAAACGTACTCACATTATATTTGTCACAATCAAATCAATTCTCGCTCTGTTTTCCATCTGTAGTTTCATCGCGTAGCTGAGCGCAAAGATTGGGACTCAATGCACCTACACTCGTGGCTGAAGGGTGTTTGCCTTGCAATGTGTTCAGCTACCTTCGTCTCTTCTTCATGTACACCACCTCAATCAATGCTGGTTCCCCTGCAGGTCACAAACATCATCTGGCACAGAACAACTTGTGTTGCTTTACTTTTGAAGAAAGAATGTCTGGCATCACAGCATCGTTAACGCGAACGCGTCTCCACAATATTGATGGCCTTTATAAGATTCCTTGAACAACATGCTAATCAGTGCATCCCATTTGACTATACAGAATACTGTATGTAATATATTATTTTTTCCTTCCACCCTTTTCCATGCTCTGCTGCGATCTCCATGGGTCGAATGTTGAGAGACTTTGTGAAATTCCTGGGTATGTTTGTACTTGTGCTGTTCTCTTTCGCGGTGGGACTAACACAGCTGTATGCAAGTTTCCAGATACACAGACAACTTCCAGTGATCATCAGTGCTTTGGAGTTTCTGTGAACGACAGAGTAATGACACTTT
>CM068966.1:54246425-54258236 GCA_035128595.1 Eptatretus atami
AAAGAGAGAGATCCAGGTTGATGAACATTCGGAAAATAATTAACTAAATAGATATAAAAGACATTTTAATCTCATATGAAATTAAGATGGAGAAGCATGTCAACAATCCATTAGTTTAATTTGGTTACAGACAAGCGACCATGTAGTTAGTGCTGAGTGGCAGTGAAGCCGCTGCCACATCTTCATGTCCTGCATATGCCTACAACTTGAGCACAACAAAAGAATTAGAGCGCATCTTTATTGTCGTATGGAAACGTATAATTACTTATTTACTATATAACTGAGGAAATGATAAGTTTTAGTTTTTATAGATGCCGGGAAATGATCAAACGATTAAACAGTCCTCACCCGGAGCATATGAGATTTCTAAATATCTTCCGAAATTGCTCGTCTTATGAAGACTACAGGGTGATGAATACCAAAAATAGTTGTTATGACATTCAAAACATCTTAAAATCAAATGCGATTAAGACTACAATAACTACAAGGTTGATTTCACAATGATGCAATTCATTTAGAGAGTTATGGTTTCTCCTCAAAAAGATTGAAAACTAATTGGACGGTTTAACAGTGATAATGTTCATTTCAAATATCCTCAGGAATAATTTCGGTATAATTCACTTGTGGATGAATCGGTGCTTAAATGATGGGAATAAAAACAAATACAATATTTCATTAGTGCATACCCAACCAATGTGGGTTATAAATCAATATGAACCTAAAAAATTTGGTTTTACTCTCCCCTGTGTCAGAGAAAACAATACACAGCAGTAAATTTAGGATAACCGACCAAGATAATCGTATGATGTCTTTTAATGGTAGAAGTTTATATCTATGAGAAGTCAGCCTACGTAAAGTTTCCAACTAAATAATACGCATGGTTATTGTGAGGAAACACGAGTGGAAAACTATAAAATAATACAGGATGGGATGTTCTTTCCCCATACACAGAGGGTGTAAGGGTATGTATCCTTGGTAGATTGGATACTATAAAGCCTAAGAGACGAAGGGGTGGTCGGACAGTCAATTTAGAGGAGAGGGATAGATTGATACCTAATGGGTTATCGTTCAACTAATTCTTAAACATATAAGACCTAATTGGGTTCAACTGCTCTGGTGGAAAATGTAGGCAGGGGTGTCTGTATAGAAGTATAAAAGATGCCAATAAGGAATCTCATAAATTACAGAGCAAGTAAAGAAAATTAAAAGGCAAACTCAGTTGTCTCCCAAGAACGTACAGCAAATAATAATACTTGGGTCAGCGGTTTCAGAAAGTTTTAACATCTTTTTCCTAAATAAATACAAGTGATGGAAGATTGATAGTATCTATGAATGTTGGATTGATACTATTATTATCTCAAACTCCACTAAAAAGAAGAATTACTTCAAGGTAAATGCAATATACTTGGGAACAGACTGGAATGCAAATGGTACAAAAAGTTTTGTAAATAAATAATGCAACACTATTTGAATCTATCCGAAGTTTCTTGTTGTTAAATTTAATCACTAGGGGAGGCTGGGAAATAGAACAAACGCTACATCTCGTAAATGATTCTTCGGAAATGTTTGATAGTGTTGCGTTTGTACATTGGAACACAAAAGTGAAGCGGTTGATTATGTCTCTGCTGTATCTGAAATGATGAAATCTACACTATATAAATTCAGTGTGATAGAATGGATACGGGGTATGTCGAAGGTTTTTTATTGCCTGAATGTCGAAGCGGAACAAATCACAGACCCTGGAATATACTAAAGGAAAAGGAAGTAATAGATGATGATACAAAGCAGAAATATAGGTTGTAGCCTGTTGCAGGTTGCTCTTAAAGGTATATTTGGATTTTGGTGATCAATGATAAAGTTCTGTATGGTCTTAAAATTAGATTTCAACTGACAAAGGAAAGATAATGAATAGATTCTTTTGGTGTTGGGTCGTGCTTTTGGTGAATCAGAAGTAAATTTGTAATTGAAAGGAAAAAATAAATGAGTTGGTAATTCAGTGAATTTACTCCTAATTTAACAGAGATGATGTTGAATCGAAGACTTAACTCAAGAGAAACACTCGTGTAGTCAAGCCTCAAAAGAAGATGTCTAGATCACGTTAAACTCAAACAAACTACACTTAACGTGGAATTTGGGTGTTCTGGAAGGAAAGCCCGACGATATCTGTGGATTCATTTTTAAAATAAGCCAGATGTATACTGCGACTGATAAGAATAATGCATGAGTGATAATGGCTAAGGTGAAACAACTTCGGCGTTTTCTTTCTAGTATGGATCATTTTATCCACGGATAGATGTGGAATTAATTGGGAAAAAAATGATTTTTGCTGGAGGCATACAAGTCTTATAACGAAAGAGTGTGTGAAGTAATGGAAATAAGACCTATTTTGGGATATGACAGCATTTAAAAGTTTGTATAGAGGCAATCTATGCGTTTGAGCCTGAAGCGCTCAAAAAGGAAACTATAAAGTCTAATCGAGTGATACTTCTCCTATATATTGAAAGAGGAGATGAGTGAAGAAGGTTGGATGTACAATTGTTTGCTTTTGGGAGAAACAGAAATTGCAGATTAATACAGATAATGGGTGTGATGATTAGTCTCACATAATTTTTGTTAAATTAATGAGTGGCAAAGTACCATACTGGGGTATATGTGTAATCAATTCAATCTTCATATAACATCATCGTTGGTGTTTCAAATCAAAGCCTTGTTAAGCGATTAACGTTAATACAATTCAGGAGAATAAGGAGCAGTAAGAATTGATGTTGGCTCACAAGAGAACAGGTTTAAAATCTTGAATGAACTGGCTCACTAAATTAAAATGACAAATACAATTTAAGCAATATTCAATAAAGAGAGCGACGTGGAGGATTTCTTCCGCATATTCTAATTCCTTTATTTGCTGGTTTAAGTGCGGTTGGAGCATTGACGGGTGTATTTCAACAGCGGTGAATGAACTGGCCAACGAAAGAAGGCTCAAACTCCGTCCAGGCTCCAAAAAGAATTGGAAAGACATAACAAAGAGTTGGAGAAAACAAATTAGTGGAATGTGTGTAATTGTAGATTTTGCTGAAAAACTTGGGTCTGCCTGATAAGCAGATTGTTAGTTGGATGATATGTTTCTTCTATTGCACAAGCAGGTGTAAAATTACGAAAAGAGGTAATGGATTATATCTTTCTAATAAATAAATGAGCATTGAATGAGTGGTTTAAAGAATTTGGAAAGAATACAACATCAAATTTACAACTTGTTCAATATTGTAAGAAATTAAAAATTCATAATGTGGTTATTGTATTGGAGATGATTAACAAACGTGCCTAAACATACAAAGATATTTTATGAATTAGAAGATAATAATGGGAACGGTTCTCATTGGGTTTGTATTTTTAATCATCAAGACAAATATTATTTGATTATGTTTGGGTCTTCCACCACCTGTTGAAGTCATAAAATTCTTACAGATGGTGTTTATCAACATTTCAAGTCCAAGAATTAAATTCCAAGTGTTGTGGTCATATGTCTATATGTGTTTTTTCAACTCAACAAAAATAAAAAATTTTATGACATTATTTTTAATCTATATAAATGACTTTATGTTGGGAAAGATGTTCTATCTTTGGTGTATCCAAGAACTGGATATTGATTTATCAAATTATTTACACAAGGCACAGGCTGAACGACATAAAGTATAATATAACCAAAAATATTAATATGAAAAATGCTTATAAATTAAAAAATTATCCAAGCCCAGACTGACGCGAATGACTTGGTGAGATTAAGCGATTTATCACAATATATATCCTTAAATAAACGGCTGTGTATTCCAAAGATACAGAAGTGTTGATTTTATCTCCAGGTCATACAGAATTCACAGTTCGAATTAAAATAATTTTTATAAGAAGGGCGTATCGTTTGTATGAGAATAGAACAATGGGGTATGATATGAATGATTTAGGGTATAATTGGTCATTTAAAATTGACCTAAAGACCTGGAGCAATTAAATCAGTCTCGTAAGGAAAATTTATCCACTTGGTATAGAGAATGAGTTTTCGTGGAGCCACGATTGGAAACAACAAATAAAGAATTTAATAAGGGTAAATATAATAATGGTTTTGCTCTTGTTTATATCATGAAAACAGAAAAAACAGGATTATATGTAATAAGTAGGGAATCCAAAATGATTTAACTATGGGAAGATGGGGAGGTGTTTCGTGTCATAATATATTCTAACATATATTTCTAATACATAAATGACGGCAGAGAAGGCTTCAGAAAATTATCATTTCTGTGTCAAGCATACCTTCAAGAAAAGGTATTCGGTATTTTAATAAATATGTTCTACAACATAAGAATGAGGTATTTTCAATAAAAGATTGGCTTTATGCTGATGTGATAAACCAACAACTTTGGAATTAACTAAAATGTTAGATAATGAAAAAATATAAAGTTAAGAAAAAGTAAGGCTCTTTTAGAAATTCAAAAGAAATTTTATTGTTTCCTGTTGTAAAAAAAAATTATTTTGGATACAGGGAATAACAAGAAATCTGATGAATATATGTATGATATTCTATGGGGTGTAAGTGATTCAAGGATAGTAAGGGATGAGGAAGGAGTTGAAGAGAGAGAAGAGGAGGAAAAGGAGAAGAGAGAGAAGGAGGAGAGGAGAAGAGAGAGAAGAGAGAGAAGGAGGAGAGGGAAGAAAGAGAGAAAGAGGAGAGAGAGAAGAAGAGAAGCAGGAGAGAGAGGAAAGAGAGAGATGAATAAATATCAAAATAGGAAACCGGTGAGATTAAAAAAAGATTGGTTGTATTACAGAAAATAACTCAACCCACCAAGGAGAAAACAAAGAATTGACAAGTCTATTTGCAATACTTTCGACAAGACTATTGACATCGTTTTCAGGGAGAGATATTCATTTTAATTAAGTTTTTCATTTTTTTTCTTAAATAAATGGAGGAGAGAGTGAAGGCATTTCTGAGATTTTTATGTTTTAAATTAGATTCAAATGTGCATGTTGGAAACTAAAAAGGTTTTTGCACTCTGCAGGAATTTTTCTCATAAATTAAATGAGTTATTGTCTCAAATGTAAAAAGAAAACTAATACTAAAAATATTTCATATATTAAAAGTAAAAAAACAGGTTATACAAAAAGGTATATGTTCGGTGTGTGGTTCAAAAAAAAATCAATTTATCTCCAAACACAAACTCGGAGAATATACAAAAGTTTTTATCAGGAAGTAAATTTACAACGACTGGAATACGGGGGAATTACATCTACCAGGGTATTCTTTCTGTGGTCCAGGCACAAACTGTGATAAAAGATTAGATGAGGCAGACAATCCTAAACCATGGAGTAAACCTATCAATAGGTTGATGAAGTGTGCATGAGGCACGATATTGATTATGGAATACCACAACTTTAGAAGAAAAGCATGAAGCCGATAGAGAAATGTTGTATAATTGTCTCTGATACAAATCCAACCTTGAGAGAAAAAGTTGATCAGTTCATCGTGAAGAGATGATCAGTGCTAAATTGAAACTGGACTTGGAAATTCAAAAACTTATAGACTCTAATGATGTCATTAAGATTGAAGAGCAATTAGCTGATGAATTACATAAACCAATATTCACAAAGTTCGTAGAAGGAAGGTTTATTCCAAGGAAGTTGATTATATCTGGTCCGCTGATTTGATTGAACTCAATAATGATAGGGGTACAAGTATGCTTTAACCGTTATTGATTTGAGGAGTAGATACGCGTGGTTTCCATTAAAAACAAAACAGGTAATACTCTTATGTTAGCCTTTCAACAGATATTTAATAAAAGTAAGAGAAAACCTAAAAATTGTGGACTGATGAGGGTAGAGAGTTTTATAACAAGACATTTATGAATTTTCTAAAAAATAACAGTATACACTTATTACAGTACCTTTAATGAAGGAAGGCGGTTGTTGTTGAACGTTTTAATCGTACCTTAAAAGAGAGACTGTATAAAAAATTCACACAACTCGGTTCACAACAATGGTTATCTTTTATTCAGGATATTGTGGATAAGTATATAACACGATTCATACGTCAACAAATATGAAACCATCAGAAAACATTACAAATTAAAATATGAAAAAGAGATTAATGTCAGAAAACCTAAGTTCAAAGTTGGTGATATCGTAAGAATATACAGGTGGAAATCTCATTTTGAAAAGGTTTCGTAAACGATGGACTAACGAACTTTTAAAAATTGTTTCTGTAATAGATACGGTTCTTGGACTTATAAGATATATGATTTAGAAGGAAGAGATTTTAGGTTCATTTTATTCACAGGAATTACAAAAGACAAAACTAAGCAGATAATACCCATGGGAGCAATGGTTGGCGCTTCACTCCCTCCTACTATACACCTTGTGGACACTCGAGGTGTATAACAGTATATAATGTGTGTGAAGGGGGACGTTCTTAGATCTGTGAACCCAAACACATACTCAACTGAATAGTCAAGGCTTAACTTTTGTTTGTTTGTGTGTGTGCAGTGGGGACGTTCTTAGATCTGTGAACCCCAAACACAGAATCCTCACTGAATAGTCAAGGCTTAACTTTTGTTTGTTTGTGTGTGTGCAGTGGGGACGTTCTTAGACTGTGAACCCCAAACACAGAATCCTCAACTGAATAGTCAAGGCTTAACTTTTGTTTGTTTGTGTGTGTGCAGTGGGGGACGTTCTTAGATCTGTGAACCCCAAACACAGAATCCTCAACTGAATAGTCAAGGCTTAACTTTTGTTGTTTGTGTGTGTGTGTGTGTGTGTGTTGTGTTGTGTATGTGTGTCCCAACCCCCAACACAATGTCTTTTTCAAAATGAGATTTCCACTATATATATTTTTTCGTTTTTTCTCTTCTTCCAATTCTGTCTTTTCAGGCTTTCAGGTTGATGATGTAGAAGGGGGAGTAAGTCTGCACTTTCTTCCCAGAACTAACATATATATTTTTATGTTTTTTTCTCTTCTCAATTCTGTCTTTTCAGGCTTTCAGGTTTGATGATGTAGAAGGGGAGTCAGAACTTTCTTGATAGGTTTAGATCCCAAAGAGTGGTAGCATTTCAAGTCTCCAAAATAAACCCAACTTTCCAGTCTCCAAGGTAATAACACATTCCTGTTGAGTTTCCAAGATACGTATCACATTGTGAGTATAAGCCAGAACCCATTTCAAGTCTCCAGGTATAACCACATCCTGTTGAGTTTCCAAGATACGTATCACATTGTGAGTTATCAAGCCAGAACCCACATTTCAAGTCTCCAAAAATATAACATCTATCCAAGACTCCAAGGTAGAATCACAATTTCCAGAATATTGTGGGTTTCAGTGATAGATCTCACATAGTATAACTGTGGATCATCAGGAAATCTCCATTTTCCAATTTGATGGGTTTCAGTGATAGATCTCACATAGTATAACTGTGGATCATCAAGGAAAACTCCATTTTTCCAATTTGATGGGTTTCAGTGATAGATCTCACATAGTATAACTGTGGATCATCAAGGAAATCTCCATTTTTCCAATTTTGATGGTTTCAGTGATAGATCTCACATAGTATAATGTGGATCATCAGGAAACTCCATTTTCAAAAATGTCTGAAATTTGTGAGTCTCCAAGGTAAACTTGTATTCTGGCATCATCAAGGTATAACTTGTTCAGTGGGTATTGTCTTGATAACTCGCAATGAGTACTATTGTTGTAAACTTTTTTCAGGATTTTGCTGGTCTCCAAGGTATAATCTTGTTCAGTGGTATTGTCTTGATAACTCGCAATGAGTACTATTGCTGTAAAACTCTTTTTCAGGATTTTGCTGGTCTCCAAGGTATAACTCTTGGTTGGGTCATCAAGGACGAACTCGTTCTGTGGGTCTGGTCGCTCATGAGGTCTTCACCAAGCCAACAATTTCGCCAAAGTTGTGGCAAAAGCAGTATTTTCATTTCGTATTTCAGATACAATTTCCTGTGAGAGAAAATAATAATGTATTAATTAAGTGATTTAATTATTAATGAGTCGATGTTTAAATCAAACTGAAAATAGGAAAATAAAATCTTACCTCAACAGATAAGAGTTTTGAATCCAATTGATCAAGTTGTAGGTTTAGTTCCATACAAGTAGTCAATCTCAAGGAACCCAAAGTCATCCACAGTCTCGTCTTCTGTGGGTCTTGGTCGCTCAACAAGGTCTTCAACCAAGTCATCAATTTCACCCAAAGTTGTGGCAAAATCGTATTTTCAGATACAATTTCCTGTGAGTGAAAATAATAATGTATTAATTTAATAATTTAATTATTAAATGAGTCGATGTTTAAAAGGAACTGAAAATAGGGAAATTCGATCTTACCTCAACAGATATAAGGTTTGAATCAATTCTTCAACTTGTAAGTTTAGTTCCATACAAGTCATAGAGTTCCAGGCAAGCTCAGCACAGTAGTCCATTCTCAGTAAAGTAAAATATGTTTAAAATGGAGTCTGGGCTTGAGGCTTTTATAGGGAAAGACTGGTGGGTGTGGTTTCCTTTGGAAATTCCCTGGGCAAGCCCAGGCAAATTTTCAAACCAGAACATGCTAGAATTTTCTAGTGATTTCTTGTGAGTCAGAGATGAACTGGAATGATGTAAGAGTAGGCGGGCTAAGAAAAGTGGGCGGGCTAGGGAAAGTGGGCGTGGCTTATGAAAATACCTCACAAAATGGGCGGGCTTATGAAAAGTGGCGTGGCTTATGGAAACACCTCACGAAAGTGGCGGGGCTTATGAAAAGTGGGCGGGCTTAGCAAAAGTGGGCGTGGCTTATGGAAACACCTCAAGAAAGTGGGCGGGGCTTTAGGAAAAGTGGGCGGGCTTATGAAAAAGTGGCGGGGCTTATGAAAAGTGGGCGGGGCTTATGCAAAAAATAATCTGTGGCTCAGGAGGTGGTCAGATGAGATCATTTAAGAGAAGTATATCATTTCGTAATGGCACAAAAGGGGTATCTTTGAAAATATAAAGATTCAAATGTTTTGTTTTTAAATATTTAGATGGGGATTATTGTGCAAAGAAATTAAACTATTGAAAGAATTTGAGAATGAACAATATCTTATAGTTCAATGAGTGAGCTAACAATATGCATTGGTTATTTGAAAAGAGTGTCCTAGTTAAAAGGGGAGACAATAAATATACCCTGGGATAAAAGGGGTGTAATTTTAAGGGAAAAAAAAAGTGATCGCTGAAAATCCCCATTCATTTACATGGGAAAAGTGAGCCAGAATCAGTATCCACCCTACTCCCAATTTTAACCTCTGCCATCGAAGATGGACGGAGGTTACTGTTTCCACCCCTGTCTGTTTGTTTTTTGTGAACAGTATTACGGAAAAACTCCTGGACGGATTTCGACGAAACTTGGTGGGGGGATTAGTATGGTCCAAGATCATGCCATTAGATTTTGGACTTGTGCAAAGTCCAATATGGCCGCTATAGCGGACATTTTGAAAAACTTTGAATTTTTGTTTTTGCATTTCTACATTTTAAGTGATTTCCAACCGAAAAAAAAAAAATTGTTAGAGAAAAAAAAAAATTTGCAACTTTTTTTCAAAAAATTCGATTTATTTGAAAAATATTTGAATTTTTTTTTTGCATTTCTACCTGTTTTAAGTGATTTCAACCCCAAAAATTTTTTAGAGAAAAAAAAAAAAAATTTGCAACTTTTTTTCAAAAAATTTCGATTTTTTTTTGGCATTTCTAAATGCGCGTCGATCTAGTTTAGTTTATTCATCGTGGTTCAGTAGAGTCTGATCCGTTTGACCTACAATGATAGGATATCAGTTCACTTAGTGACCCAGCAGTGTTGGCGCAGAGGTTTGCACTCTACCGAGTGCTCCCCCTCTAGTCACTCATGCACTCCTTGGAGTTCCCTTTGTATGCATGCAAAGTTTTGGGTCGCTAGATTTCATGTTTGTGGAGTTATGGAGGAGACACACACACACACACACACACACAATTATAGATAGATAATTTTCCTTCCAAGGAACTTGAACACAGGATGAGACAATTTGACCCATCAAGCCTGTACAATGGTTGCCAACCTATGACAGATTTATTTTACACTGTCACACCCCGACATTTATGGTCTCGCTATTAGCGGACCCTGCGTAAAGTGTGACCTGCTTCCACATTCATGCTTCGCGTATTCGTGTTTTGTTTTTTTCACTTCAGAACTGGTCTTCTATATCCACCGCCGCTGATATTAATTCAGCCTGGGAATTCTTCCACAGAAACCTGCTATCTCTTATGCACAGATTGATCCCACCGAGTCTTCAATTATCTTGTCCATCCTCCTGCTCTTGGTACTCTGAATCCTGAGGTGAAGCTATTGCTTTAAAATAACTCGCATTCTCCTCCTGGAAGTCCGACCAAAGGCAACCTCAAGTCATTCCACAAGGCCCTAAGCAAGTGTGTCGACCCTCAGGAGATCATGGAAATCCATGATCCAAAATGCAGCGAAATGTGTGGCTGGTATAATAGGTTTTGAAAGTCAACATTACCCCTTGGTCGAGCGGCTGGATCAGGGAGGAGGTGTTGGGCAGATAGGAAGATCACCTCGATGTTTGGGTGAGCCACCTTTAGGTCCCCGGGGTGGCCAGGAGCATCGGCGATGAGCAGAAGAACCTTGAATACAAGGTTTTGTTCCACCAGGTACCTCTCCACCTGAGGGACAAAACCATAATGGAACAGTCCATGAAAATTTCTGCCATCACCCACGCCTTCCTGTTGGCCCTCCAAAACATGGGCAGCGTGCGCTTGTTCTTGCCCTTGAGAGAACGTGGATTCAGGGAACAGTACAGCATCATGGGCTTTGTCATACAGTCCCCTTTTGCATTTGCACAGAGGAGAAGAGATACCTGGTCCTTTGCGGACTTGAGTCCCAACGCTGTCCCCTCGTGCTTCGAGATAAAAGCTTGCGTCGGCATATTTCTCCAAAACAGGCTGGTCTTGTCAGCATTGAACACATGCTGTGGCAGGTACCCCTTCTCCTGGATGAGCTGCGAAAGTTGAGCAGGGAACGTTTCAGCTGCCTCGTGATCCGCAGAAGCATGCTCCCCTGACTGTTCGATGTTGCAAGACCGTAGCGCTTTTTGAAGCGGCCAAACCATCCTCTGCTCCCTTGGAATATACTGGGGCCACTCGTACCCACGTCACTCATGCTAGCGTCATCCGCACCAGACAGATGCTTGTAGATATGCATTGCCTTTGCACGCATGAGAGGGCCACTTAAAGGCACGTTCTTCTGCGCATTGTCCTCCATCCATACACTGAGCACCTTCTCCATCCTTTCTATGTGGACATCCCAGACATGGGTGCCACTTTGGTGCTCGGTACAGCGCTCACCACAACACTTTTTCGGATCGCCTTCTCGTTCTTCCGTCTGTAGCAAATGGTGTGTTCATTTATTCCATACAGTCCATCCACAGAGGCCACACTCTGTCTTCTCAACAGCTGGTCCAGCAGCTCCAATTTGTGACTCAGGCTCATCACTTTCTTCTGCCTCTTGGCAGTCGACCCATCTCCGGCACTGGTCTTGTGCTTGGAAGGCATGTTGGATCAATAAGCAGAATGAGAGGAAAACAACGGTCAAGGCAGCAGGATGAGAAGAATGATTGAGATCCAGGACATGCTGCATATGTAGTCACGTGGGAATTGTTGGTAGCTGCGGAAGGGGTGAGTAGTCTGCCCAGTGTTTGTGGGGGGTGTTGGCGGATGCTAACGTTTTACGCAGCTGGTGGTAGATGCGGTGAAGCTTTATATTTGTGTA
>CM068966.1:54270848-54283172 GCA_035128595.1 Eptatretus atami
TGAAGATGTTCTCAAATTGTAAAATATATCACCAAGCCTTATTCAAGTCAATGTAATCATCAAGGGAAAACCGGTTAATCTATCCAGAACTAGCAGTGTCCGACCAGAAATTTACTTTCGCCACAGGAAAATTTGGGAATATCGAGCTACTTGACGACAAGGCCTCAGGCCTGTCACTGACTGATTCTCACGAAAAGCTGAAGATTTTGGAATCTTTGCGACGGATCTTTACCTCAACAATGTAAATACACAAAATGTTTCCAATACATACAAATCAATGAAAATATCGAACGAACAAGCACAAAATGTGGCGAATGGCCCCGAGCACGAACCTAACTCGCCATTGCGGATCACCAGGTCATTGATTGTAAGAATGGACGATTAGACACTGAAACTTTGAATTACCAAGTGAAAATATTCAGGATTGTACTGTGCTTTGCTGGAGGACACGTTCCGAAAATGTTGCCTTTCTCTTCGGAGGCATAACTAAACACTGAGTCGCAGGGATGAATAAAGGACCAGCGGCGAAAAGTATGGCGGCTCGGATTAATTGCCGAGTGAAAGCAAAAAAAAAGGTGTGATTGCTGATTGTCCAGTGATATCTCGCACGACCATCATGTGACATAATTGTAAAGGGAGGACGGGGGGGGGGGTTCACGTGCTTGAAGTGTCCCTCTCTGGATTGTCATATTTTTTTCAGTGTCCCTCTCCGGAGTGCCCTCTTTTTTCGGAGTGTCATATTTTTTCGGTGTTTCCTTCCGGAGTGTCCTCTTTTTTTCGGAGTGTCCCTCTCTGGAGTGCCTCTTTTTTTCGGAGTGTCATATATTTTTGGAGTGTCCCTCTCTGAAGTGTCCTCTTTTTCAGTGTCCCTCTCCGGAGTGTCCTTTTTTTTGGAGTGTCCCTCTCTGGAGTGTCCTCTTTTTTTTTCAGTGTCCCTCTCTGGAGTGTCATTTTTTTTTCAGAGTGTCCCTCTCCGGAGTGTCGTCTTTTTTGAAAGTCCAAATATGGTAACCCAACCTTTAATCAAAAACGAAGGTATCATGGTAAAGCTAATCCAAACAATACATGTAGATCCTGGCAATATGATAAACAAGAAGGGCACTCTTCGATGTCATGACGTCACGAGATATGCCTCCACCCACATTATTATATCATTATAATACCTGTACCAAGTTTGATTTAAATCCCTGAAGCCAGATTCAAAATATTAAATAATTCTGGCTGTCGATCAGGTTGAAATTTCAAACATATGGTCACACTGACCACTAGATCATAACTGTGAAGTTTCACATCGATTGATGAAGTGGTTCAAGAAAAAAAATATTTTTTAAGACTTTCGTTCAATGCAATATGGCTGCCAGACCATGTGACCGATTAATTATTTGTGAACATCCTGGTATCCCCAAGGCTTGGGTAACATGTGGGTGAAGTTTCCCCTCGATCAGTCTCGCCATTCTTGAGAATACAATTTTTAAAGGTTTATTCTTCAAAAACGCTCAGCTGCTAAACCATGTGACCTATGATATCTAAAGTGGAGAACTTTTCGTTTTTCATGGATAAGTGATCATACCTGTAAAGTTTTGCCTCAATCTGTTCAGCCATTTCGAAGAAGAAAATTTTTTGAAGGTATTTATGTTTAAAAAAAAAATGGCTGTTGCACCACGTGACTGATGACATCATCAAATTTCTTTCCCCCCATATAATTTAGCCCTAGATGACCCTCCAAAATTTTTATATTGATCGGATAAAGTGTTGGACATATGCAATTATGACGTCATAACGAAGGCACACTTTGACATCATCAAAAAAAAAATCACACTTGTTTACCATGGGGAGTACTTGACACGTGCCAAGTTTCAATTTTTTAAATGGAGCGATTTTGGGGATACAGAGGTCTAAAAAATTTTTCCTTTTCCAAACATGGCAACCACATCACATGACCTATAATGTCACAATTATCATTAAAACATTCTACATGAGTAGTTGCACCTATTGTGAGAATTTCGTGTCAATCAGATAAGCGGTTGTAGAGAAAACAGAGAAAATTTGCATGGATGGATGTATTTATTTACGGACAGACGGACTACCCGAAACCATAACATAACTCGGTAACTACCCGAATCCAGCAACTTCATCAAAAGACATAAAAAGGAGGTATGTGTCTGGAGTGTGGGTGGGGTGAGAGTGAAAGTGGGAAACCCCCGAAGGGGAAAGGGGATGGGCAACCCCAAAGGCAAAGGGGGGGGGGCAACCCCTGAGAGAAAGAGGGAGCAGGCAACCTCAGTGGGAAAGAGGGAGGGGCAACACCAGAGGGAAAACAGAGCAGAAGGGGCAACCCCTGACTCAAAACCAAAGGCCACCCCAAAGCACGGGGGCTGAGCACACAAAAACCCTTATTGGCAAAATTAAAAGAAAACAAATGTAGAAATAAAAGTGTGAAGATAAAGAAGAGGTGAGAAAATGAAGACAGAAGGAAAAGAAAAAAAAAGAAAGTGAGAAGATGAAACACCAGCAAAAATAAATGTTTTACATCCCCTGCATACAGCAGAGTGATTGGATTAACAAACAACAAGAAACGAGGAATGCAGGTGGGAGAAAACCTCAACCTCAACCAGAATGAAAACCTCAACCACCAAATCCAAGAGAGGATCTAGGTGTTAACATGGACACCACACACAAAGAGCGCACATTACAACCAAATTTGAGGCGGAAGTTCATGGACTGCAGCGAGAAGAGAATCGCTGCAGTATTGGATTGGATAACCACAATGAAAACTCAACTCACAATGAAAACCTCAACCACAATGAAAACCTCACCACAGTCAAGGAGAGATCTCAGGGGTTACCATGGACGCACCACCCAAAGGAGCCCACATACAACAAATTTGAGGCAAGTTCATGGACTGCAGCCAGAAGAATCGCTGCAGATGGATGGATAACCACAATGAAAACCTCAACCACAATGAAACCTCAACCACAGTCCAAGAGAGATCTCAGGGCGTTACCATGGCACCACCAAAAGGGGCCACGTAGAACCAAATTTGAGGCAATTCCATGGACTGCAGCCAGAGAAGAATCGCTGCAGATGGATGGATAACCACAATTGAAATTCACTACAAACTATGTGGTGAAGCATTATGTACTCGCACGATCTCACGATGAACTCCATGTTATGATCACCATTTCACTCTTGTAGGCAATTAATGGAAGTGGGGGGTTTCTCATTAAATGACCTTAGACTCACATTGCTCTAATTGATTTGAAGAATAACGTGATTTTTGAAACAGCCAAAATAAATATCAGGTTCTAAAATGTCCTTAGAAATAGCAATCACAACCATCTCTCACCCCCCCCCTCTTCCCTTGGCTTATCCTCACACCTCGAAAATGGGAGTGGCCATTAGACACTCGACCAGCCAAAAGGTCATCAACACCACAATTCTCTGCGGAGATCTGGGAATACCAGGAGGTGGTGTTTACTTGATTATCCAGACGCAAACCACTTTCTACTCATAACATCATCGTGCCAGTGGTTCCTCATTCTTCGTCTCTCTCACTTGATCGTCTTTTTCTTCCAGCCCAAGGTTTACTTCGTATTTCATTTCCAAACATTGCGGAAATTAACAAAAGGAATCCACAAGAAAGCAAGTGCTTGTCTATTTTTGTCTTGATTGATATTATTGGAGGTCATATTGAGTTGTGTGTGTGTGTGTTGGTGTGTGTGTGTGTGTGATGTGTGGTGGTGTGGTGTGTGTGTGTGTGTGGTGTGGTTGTGGGTCGTGTGTACTGTGTTGTGTGTCGCGCCTCTAACCCGTCGTCATTCACAGCTGGCGCGACAAAAATGCACTCTCTCAAATCTCCGTGCTACTTGCACAAACTGTCCTTCCTCTTCCCATCTATCAGAGTTCACAAAACCTCTTCAACAGTACCTCTTTTATTGCCCAAGTGGTAAATATATTATTATATATATCTATATTAATATATATATATATAATATACAGTATATACACACACATACATACATACTTACAAGTGGGGAATACTTACACATTGTGTTCACACACGAACCATGTTCCCCATTGTCGTCGGCGTCACTCACTGCATTAATTTTTAATTTATTTATTTGCTTCTTTTTTTCATTTATTTAATATTTTCATTTATCGAATATTGCCGATGGTTCGTAATTTTTCCTTGTAGATAGGCTTTGGTATTGTTGGCGTACAAAATCCCATTGTCCACAATGCTCCCATTGTCTCGGCGTTCACTCACCTGCGCTTTTTCTCAATTTTTTATTCATTTATTTTATTTCATTTATGTATTGTCCGATGATTCTGTGATTTGCCCAGTGTACCGGCTTCCATGTTCCATTGCACGCAAAAGTTCAGTTTCTACCATCACCGAAGGCACCGATCTTTAATATCAGTCAGGGTGAGTCAGTCCATGTGAAGAAGATAATATATATATATATATTATATATAATATATATATATATTATATATATATATATATATAATATTAGATATATACAGCGAATCATGCTGCTCTGTCAACCTGGTCTCATCCCACCTTGAAGACCGAAATCACTCTTGGATATAAAAAAATTATTAAATAAAAGTTGCTTCAATTAATACAAACCTACAGAAAAAAAATTCCAATCAGACGAAAAATTGAACCCGGCGTGCGAATAAAAAAATTGAAAAAATTGAAAATTGCACTCAAATGCACTGAGAAACAAGGACTCTGTCTCAATCGCTCGGAATATTTAAAAAAATTTATGTTGAGAAATCTGCCGCAATAATCTTTGCTGTTAGGAAATATGATGATTTGGAATTTGACACTACTCATATGCATCAATCTAAATATAATAATACACTGCTTCGTCATCCATTTGTATAGAACATTTCTTCCACCAATTAAAGACATCACTTTTTGCCGCCATTTTGCACTATGCAAAGCCAAAGACTTCTTCAAGCTTGTCATATTCACAATTGCCATCCATCCATTGGAACCATGACTCTGCTGCAGAGCGTTTGGAGCTGCCAAGCAGTCTCCTTGCGCTATTGGGCCACAATCCTGGTTGTGTTGCCACTCCAAACACAGGATGCCCAGCAAGCTGGCACCATTTTCCGACCTCGGAAGGATGACAGGCCGAGTTAAATTTAGTTCAACAGCAAGCTGTATTCATTCAACAGCCAGTTGGGATTTGAACTCAGGATCCTCGGATCCCCAAGCCCACTATCCTAACGTAGTAAACCAACACCAATTCATACAATTGCTATGCCTCCCTATAAGTTTTCCCTTCAGTTGTTTATAAATGACCAATGGGACTCTGTTAAAGGATCATCAAATATCGAAAGATTGGAAGCGAGAGAAGGCATCACGGGCCGTGCTGAAGTATTAAACCTCATACTTCAAGCCTCTGGTAAATTCAATTAGAATCCATCCTAGCTTTATAACTACGAATTTATTATGTACTTTTGAAATACCACCCGTCACTTTGCTGACTGGAATCCTAAAGGGGGGGCGGAGAAGACGGGAGGAAAGAGAAGGAGTTGGGGAGAGCAGCAGAGAGAGAGAGGGTGGGGAGTAATGGAGGGTGGAGGGAAAAAGAACTCAGAAGAGGAGCGAGGAGGAGGGAGAGTGAAATGAGGTGGGGAAAAGATGCAAATGAGAGGTGAGAGGAAGGGAAGACCAGAGTGTGCGGTTTGGAGCATTAATTACAACTCAACTCTCATCAAATAACTCATAATGTCGTCTTTCTGAAATAAAAATAACAGTGAAGGATGGAAACAAAGTTAATGTTGAAGTCGCTTTTGACCGGGCATACTATAAAAAATACTGACCCAGAGGACAAACACCACCCGGACACGTTCGGACGGACAAACTCCCATTTGGACATAAACACGAGCCCAGGACACATTCGTAGACAAAAACGGCCAGAAGCATCTGGATGTCAAGCTATCCAGAAGACAAACTCCTGCCGCGGACACGTCCAGAGAAAAACTCCTGCCGGACACGTCCCAGAGACAAACTCCCGACTGGACATAAACAACGCCCAGACAATTTCGGAGAACAAACACCACCCGGATACGTCCAGAAACAAACATGGCTGGACATGTTCAGAGAGAATGAACTGTACCGCTATCCGATTGTAGGGTGCTCGGCAATGGCCGTAAGCACTCAGGCAAGCACTTCTTTTAAATGGTTTGATAAGTAATGGCTCTGACCAGGCTTGGCTGGTACCATATTAGGAATCCTTTAACTTTAAAGCCGGTCTTCACCACGCACACAGCAGTTAAAGAAAATAAAATGGGAATTCGTTCAAAATAATGACTTTATCCATAAAAGATGTGCTGTTTAATGTATAACAACCTGGCGACATTCACAAAAGTTTAAACTTCCCCATTAAATAAAACTTGCAGATAATACCTGCTCATCTATCATGGCCACATGGTCTAGATCGGTTCGTGTCATCGCAAACGTTATAACCTTTATTTTTTAAACATCCGTTTTTCACCAGATTTGCTTTGATCCTTGTAGCAGCACCCGGCGAAACCTCCGAATATACACAAAGAGCTGGCAGACACTATGGATAAGCATCCCTCCTGCGGGACAGGGTAAGTGAATGCCATTAATGACAGGACAGGACAGGGGCCCAGATGTCGAGCAGTGAATGCATTTAAATCATAGAACTCAATGAAGCTGGGTTAATTTTGCACGTTCCTAAATTTTTTGTTCACTCAATATAATTCTCCAAACAGTATAAAAAGATAAGTTTAATGCTTTGGGAAATTTCACATTATCTTGTGTGTTTTACTTGGAGAGGAGGGACATGCCTTGCTTTGTTAAGAAATCGCGAGGGTATTTTAGGGACACTCCAGATTTCGACTATTTAGTTCTGGGACAATTAACCGATACTCAAAGCTGAATCATATTTCAATGATTATACTTAATTCATCCGTGAGAGTAGATCATGGAAATTGCAGCATATCATGCATGAAAATCACTCCGAGCTCCTATTTTTGAAAATTATAAATTACAAAAGCGAACAACAGCAATCGTACGCTTTTGATGAACAGGTATTCAATAAATAAGAATGAAAGAAAGTAAAAAAAAAAACTATTGTTTTTGCCACGTCACAGACGCTGCTCTAAGAGAGCCTCCGCGTGTTCTTCTTCTTCTTTTTCTTCTTGTTGTCTTCTTCTTCTGGTTGAAGAAAAAACCTTTAGGACTCGGCTCTTTTATATACAGGATCCGGATCTCCTAAATACAAACACCTGTACACATCCTTCGCATTGAGGTGCCTCTTTGAGAGCGTCTATTCATAACTTTTAAATATATTCGGACATTGTGGTTTAAAAGTTTCGAAATTCACGTTACTATTTAAATATATTCCATTAATGTGTTGTAATTTCTAAATACACATTTTCTCGTCATGAAGGAGAGCCTCCATGACGGGTCTCGCTTCTGCTCCGTCAAGGCAGTGACGAATATCGGAAGTGTTGTTGTTATTTTATTGGTGATCAAATGCTGATTGTTTCGACTTTCTTTGTAATAATTGTTAGCCGCGTCGCGTCCACGCTGCCTCTAGAGAGCTCGCCGTTGTTTCTGTTCTTCTTTTGTTCTTCTTCTTGGGTGAAGACAAAACCTTTGATAGGATCGGCTCTTGGACACATTTTTGTCTTGTTGAGTTAGAGTTTTCTTAGTATGCATGCAAAAGTTTCAGGCTGCTAGGTTTCATGGTTTGGAGTTAATGGAGGAGACAAACTGACACCACACACACACACACACACTTCATTAGTAATGGATGCACATTGCAGTGAACATGTTTTTGATTAATACCTGGTTATGTTTTTTATTTCGGGAGTGATCAAGCAGCGGTCTGTTTCCTACTATTCCTCTCTTCCAAAACCCGACCAGGGGCCACCATCAGAAACCATGTCATTATCAGGGTCTTTGTCCAAAGTAATTCCAGGAAACCTGCGACATTGTGAAAAGAAAACTCCGTAGACTTTTACAAACATCCTTCAAAAGGCATTACTGCATCCAGACACGTGTGTTGCAGGTACCTTCATGTTCAAGATGTTGTGGTCACCTGATCATTGTGATGAACAGCGTCATTCTCTAACGTGTCCTCTCGGACTCCGAAACACTCACAGAAATGTCAACAAGAACAGACAGTAGCGTTATAATTATATCGGAATAACTCATTGTGCATTTGTCTATTTGACTTTCAAAGGATCTGAGGTCCTCTTCTCCTTCTACCCCGGTCCAACCTTAAACCTTTATTCAAAACCTCAGACTTCATCGATTATCGCCACGCTGCTGCAGCTTCGTCCATGAAGACGGAGAACGAGGAACACCTTGCAGAAGAGGAGGCCACAATGCCGCGGAGACGCAAATCGTTCATTACGACTCATTGCAGAAGGCTGAGGAATAAGTGATGAAAACTTCTACGCAGTGAACTGATGTTTGAAAGGCAGAGGCATCGAAAGAAACTCATGCCTTCGACGCAAACCTGTAAGGGTCTTTGATGCAATGGCCTATTCATGGATCGTTACCTCTCTGTGTTGGGACTGCCGCACTACACACAAGCTCAGTTCCCTGTGAACAAGGAAGGATGTTGCGACAGCATATTCTTTGACCGATATGAAAATTTTTCAACCCGATCCATGTCTATATGATCGTGGATTTGATTATTATGATAGTCATGCGAAATCTTTTACAGGAAACAGGCTTTGAAAGTGTGGCTACCACAGCCGTCCAGGCCTCGGCGGAGGTGAAGACATTCGTAGCAGCTTGCAAGTACATCTCCTGAATGCTCCGAGAAAAAAACGACTTGACAGTGTAAGTGCCTTCAAATTTACTTCTGTATAGCCACTTCTGCTGAACCCCTTCCCCCCTATCCATCCCCGCCAGGCATACTGTTGTCAGAATATACTTAGGATGTTTATGCCCGCAAGTGAGCGCAAGCACACAGGACACTTAAGGCATATGCCTGATGAACATTGGTGTTGTTGTCCCCCCTCATTGGAACATGCAATGTACGGACTGGATAATGATGGAAAAGTTAATCGATCGGATTTTGCTTCTGCCGTCATGAGTTTCTGTATCCTGCTGGGGACTCTTCAGCATCTTCTTCATGGCACCTGAACCAAGCTCCTGCCACTTCCTTTTCTGGAGATCCAAGAAATACTTACCAATGAAAAAGAAGAAGATTGAAGAGAAAGAAGCGAGGAAAAACAGCGAAACAAGTGCATGTTGCGAGGTTTCGAATTCTCCACCTTTAGTGTAGACAATTTGTTGTTCTTGGGTGGAGCCAAGAAAACTATTTATAAACTGCTGTGGCATTTGATTGAAGTGAGCAGCTTCAAAGAAAGATTATATGTCGTGAAGAAGTGCCAGAAGGTCACGGCTGATTTCCTAAGGGGGGAGAATAATGACGAATGAGAGAATGACTGGTTTAAAAAAAGGATGGGTCGATCGAATAAATATATCTGAACTTCCTGATCTTCAAGTATTGGAAATGAATTTAATGTTGCAAAAGTACTTAATTAAAAAAGTTTCATAAAACAAATCATCTTTCATGCATGTTTATTGAAGACAAACCGAAGCTCCTCTCGTGATGTCAAGCCGTTATCCGAGCCGAGGCTCCATAGCTGGCATTGCTGGCAAGTGTGGGAATCACTCTTTATAATTCCTTTTTTGTTAACTGTGCCTGGGCGCTCATTGCCTGGAGTGGTTGGTTAAATAGAAGCTCACGACCTGATCATCGATGGCAAGTGCGCCTGAACGGAACAACGATCATCCTGGTCCTCCTTTCCCAGTTGCGGAACAAGTCGATACGCTGCCTCCACTTGAGTTTTTACAAGCACATATCATCTATAATTCCCAGCATCACTGTGTGTCTGTGGCCGCTGTTAAGTTTTTTTTGGTTTGTTTTGTTTGCACCGCGGGCATGCACTGATCTAATCTATAATTCCAGCAATCTGTGTGTGTGTGGTGTGATTGTGTGTGGAGGAGGGGGAGAATTGTGTAGTGTAGTGGGGTGTTGAGGAGAGAAGAGCGATGTGTGTGTGTGTGTAGCGAGTGTGTGACCGCTGTTTCTCGACAACCACTGGTCCGATCTAATTGAACTTGCCAGTATATTGCTGGCCCTGTGGTGTGCCTTTTCAAGGTTTGATATTAATCGGACAAGAGCTTCCCAAGTACGGGCCATTATTTGCCAACCAATGACATGACACTGTTGGGGCTGCGTGAGCGGGTGAAGGGCCGATGGGAAGGAGAAGCCTCAGCCCGCGTATTGCACAACACAGGTACGGAGTACAACGGTACGGGAGCTTCCGAGGAGATAGTGAGAAGAGTGAGCTTCATGGATATTCTAAATAATTTCTCGGAGTTGTCTTGATCCGCGAGTAAGTATATATAAACACATGCCGCCGAGTCCATCGAATCGTGTTTACGAAAGGCGAGAGAGGAGGCGAGAGAAGAAGAGAGACGGCGCGAGATGTAGTGAGTGTTGAGAAGTATTTTTTGATGAGTTTGTGTATGATTTTTGTTGCCGCTTCTCGTATATGCGTTTGTGTTTTTCCTGAGCGGGATTGGACATATGACGAAGAAAGAGCAGAATACGTGGCGCTAATTGAATAATTGGCCATTAAAACTAAATTGCGAATAATCGTAACGCGATAGCGAGAACTTGGGGCGAGCAGATGAAGAACTTCAGCTGTCCGGAGAGTTCGGATAGTGGAAGCGAACTTGACGTGTAATTCTCAGATTTTGTTGTCTGAGCGAATTTAGTCCGAGCGGTTGCTGTATTACTGTCTATATGCATCGAGTTTCTGGATAGAGCTTTCTGCGGATTCCTGTGTCCGATGCAGGAATTTTCTTGAGAGACACAATGCCACCCAATCCAGTACATCGTTGGTGACAGAGGGAGGGATGAGCGAAGGAGAAACGGCCGAGGTGTGTAGTATGTATGTGAGAATGTTGTTTTTGGTTGGTTTTTTTGCGCACGTAACGGGGGGCACGTGAGGCGAAGAGGAGACGGCACTGATGTGGGTTGTAGGAGAGGGGAGGGAGAAGGGCCGGAGATGTGTGCGATGGCGACAGGACGGGTTGAAAGTTGTTTATTTGTTGTTGATGTTGAGATAATTTTGCCAAGCGATGTAAAATCGAGAGGACGGCGAGACGTAGCGAGGGAGGCACAAGGCGATGAGCGAGAGGAGAGGAGAACGGGCCTGTGGTGAGTTTGAAGAGTTTTGTTTATGTTATGTGTGTTTGCGACGTGGAGGACGAGGGACGCAGAGAACAGCATACAGGGGCCGTGAAGAGCCGAGAAGGAGAACGGGACCTATGTGGTGAGAGAGGTATGGTTAGTAGCGAGGAGGTGCAACGCGGAAGGGGTTGTGAAAGTTAGGTTGTTATTGTTGAGTTTTGTGTTTTATTTGCGACGGTGAGCGAAGGCGCAACCGCGCGGTAGACAGAGGGCAAGCTGGGGACTGAGAATGATGATGAGAAGCAGAAAGAGCAGATGCTGTCAACGGAAAAAGAGAGAGACATTATACATTTTGAGGGAAGAGAGAGGTGCCAGAAGAAGTGAGATGACAAAGGATCCCCAGTTGAGTCATGAGGAACTCGAGATAGAGGGTGCAAAGGAGAGGAGAGAGGTTACTTGTTGTATGGACTCACCTAGCTTGAGAGATTTGATTTGGCTATGCCTGAAAAGGATGGCGATATGTGTGTTTATTGTGGATTGAATGAGAACCACGAGCTCGAATCCATCTCTCATTGTAAGAATGTACTGTATGGGGACACGAGAAATTAAGAGTAGAGCAGCTCCAAGTGTGGTGTAATTAGTGGTATGTAAGTGTACCCTCAGAACCACCTGCAGCAAACCAAGCTGTCGACTGCTTTCAGTGTCGCCGTTCCTGCCTAGTAAATCAAATAATCCGTCTTCATCGACATAGCTCGAGTTGGGACGTTATGTCTCAAGAGAAACACAAAGGTGAATCTCTATTCACCAGAAAATGTGGCATCGGTCGGGATTCTAACCCAACATAGCTTCAGATCAACCTGTTCTATAATTAATATTACGGATGGAATGGTATGTGGTGATTTGTTTGTTGTGTGATGGATTTTATCCTTCGTCATCTGAATGCAAGCACAGAGTGCCATCATTGGCTGAGGGTGCGGGCTGTGCGTTATGCAGTGCCTCTGTATGTTAGGACAGGAATTTGTAATTTGTCAGGGTTCTAGGCGATAACTCACCGACTGCTTCGCGAAGGACACTGGGATCTTTAACGTCCACCAACAAGATAGCGGCA
>CM068966.1:54310897-54322136 GCA_035128595.1 Eptatretus atami
ATCTATCCATAAAACTCAACATCATGAAAATTGGAGGAAAAATATTCAAATTATGATCAAGAAGGTGCTTTTTGTTGATTCGGTTACAATCCCAAAAACATAGGTCAAGGACACGAAACAAATATACACCGTTATGACGCAAGAACATTTTGGAAGGCCAAGCGGTTTTTGAGATTCCGCATTGGAAAAATGGAGTGATGATTTAAAAAACGCGTTTTTAATCAGTGCCATTTTACCTTGAATTTTAACCTGGAGGGGTATCATGTAAATTAAGCATAACTGCACCTTGCTCAAGCTCTAGAGTATCAAGAGGGGGCAATTTCGTTCTAATCAGACAAAGTTTAGGTCGAGTTTGGGTGAAACGTTAAAATGTCTATAATTTTTATTTATTTATTTATATACAATGTCAAGGCTCGTAGAAAAGCTAACACACAGAAGGTATAACAAGGGGAGCAGGAGACAAGAGGGAGAGGGAAGCACAAAACAGCGGGGAACAAGTCAAGGTCAAAAAAAATAAGGTCAACATTGCATATTTTTTATTCCCATTATTGATGCAAAATTTCATTCCGAAAGTCCCATCCGGCTCTAAGATCCAGCTCAGGAAATTGATACAGTTTGGAGTGTTGGGAGTGCAGGATGAAAAAATATAATAATAAATGATTTTCTAAAATAAATCAACTAAGTATTCCTCGTTGATCTAAGAAACTCTGTGCTACCATTAAAAATTTGAGGTACTAATTGTATAAACACACAACAGGTATAAGCCTGCCCCTATCCCATCGGGGGAGGCTTAATTACAAATTCCTGGCCAAATCACCTTCGGTGAAATATTCAGCCTGGCCAGCCAGTTCGTGAAAGATTTAGGACAGAACTTCCACAGCTAACCCCACAATCAGGTGGCAATCTTCTTCGTTCATATCATATGCAACACAAGGCTGCAGGGTGGCATCATTGGCTCATGGCACACCTGTGCCGCTGATGCAGTGCCCTCTGCTGGTTAGGGCAGAAATTTGTAATTTCTTCAGTGAAGGACACCGTGGGATGTTTAACGTCCACCAACGAATGCTGGTACATGGGGTGTCCAGTTTAACGTCGATCCGAGGGACGGCACACACACTGATGAATCACCCTGCTTGTGAAATACGAGTGTGACAGTTTGTAGCTGGGTCGGGATCCGAACCCAAGCAACACAGCTTCGAGGCAGGTGAGTGGGCATACTTCCAGACCATCCTGTCAGCCCTATGGTGGCAATAATTGGGGCCATTAAGTGGTATAAAAGATGGAGGAGATGTGAAATGTTGTCATGACCCGTGGATGTAACCACTCTACTTGCATGGCCCGAATGATGCTTAAAACTCCCACTTTCAACACAGAGCGACGAGGCGGGCAGTGAGTGTCCGAGAGGAGAACATGGCGAGGCAACACTACTGGTTCATTATCACATCAAAAGGAAACCATGGAGGTGAGTGATCGCTGTCCTGCAATTTTCTGGGAGTCTTTTTGATGTTGCCTATGTGGTCACATGTTTTCTGTATTTGTTTTGATCTGAACCACCCCCCCCCCCCCCCCCCCCCCCCCCCATAGGCTGGATTTTACTGACGCATGGCCACACACTTCCTGCTGACTTTCCTGTTCCTGCTTAAAATGCTGGGTACACTCAGGGAATAGAGTGTTGGGGTTTGGAGGAGAGAGTTTGAGGTTGAGCAAGGTGGAGAAGTCTGAATGGTGGAAGGGAGGAGAGGGATGGGGTGGAGGGTTGGGTGAGGGGTGGTTGAGGAGATACCTGGCTGTAGGTATCTATGGGAGAGAGAGATAAATAATTAATAAGATAAGAATAATTATTTTTTTTGAACAAGTTAAACATTTCCAAAGCTATGTGATGTTTGGAATACAAATGGTTCGATGTTGTTTTCAGGTTGGCCGTTAATTAACCGGTTTAAAGGAGAATGAGTATACCTGTACACCTGAAGTGCACGTTAAACGTTCCACTCATTCACCAAATCCAAGGTGCAAAATAACGGTTGAAAATAGATTTTGGTATTTTTTATAAGTAAAAAGTTAAAAACATATTTCAAAAATACTGTTTATGGTATTTCTGAAATAAATTCTGATTTAAAGATATTTACAAATCTCCCAAATATCCTTTAGAAATAACGTAATGAATGTGAATTTCAAACTTGGTTGAAATTCCTTTTAAAACTGACAAAGGAGGGTTCGATTCCCACCCGACTATAAACCGTCATTGCAGTGCTTCTCATGGGCTGGGCGTTCCATCGATGAGTGGACCATCCCTCAGAGGATGCTTTAAGCTGGCTGTCCAGTTTGCTCGCTTCTGACAGTGGATGTTGAAATCACACAGGGTTAACCACCCAATAATAAGAACAGGTTAACCACCCAAAATAAATACAGGGTTAACCACCCAAGAATAAGCACAGGTTAACCACCCGAGAATTAGCACAAAGTTAACTACCCGAACATTAGCACAGAGTTAATTACCAATAATTAGCACAGGGTTAACCACCCGAGAATTAGCACAAAGTTAACTACCCGAACATTAGCACAGAGTTAATTACCAATAATTAACACAGGGTTAACCACCCGAGAATTAGCACAGGGTTTACCACCCGAGAATTAGCACAGGGTTTACCACCCGAGAATTAGCACAGGGTTTTACCACCGAGAATTAGCACAGGGTTACCACCCCGAGAATTAAGCACCAGGGTTTACCACCCGAGAATTAGCACAGGGTTTACCACCGAGATTAGCACAGGGTTTACAACCGAGAATTAGCACAGGTTTACCACCCGAGAATTAGACACGGGTTTACCACCGAGAATTAGCACAAGATTTACCAACCGAGAATTAGCACAGGGTTTACCACCGAGAATTAGCACAGGGTTTACCAACGAGAATTAGCACAGGGTTACCAACCGAGAATTAGCACAGGGTTTACCACCGAGAATTAGCACAGGTTACCACCGAGAATTAGCACAGGGTTTACCACCCGAGAATAGCACAGGGTTTACCACCGAGAATTAGCACAGGGTTTACAACCGAGAATTAACAGGGTTTACCAACCAGAGATTAGCACAGGGTTTACAAACGAGAATTAGCACAGGGTTTACCACGAGAGATTAGCACAGGTTTACCACCAGAAATTAGCACAGGTTACCACCGAGAATTAGCACAGGGTTTACCACCCGAGAATTAGCACAGGTTTACCACCGAGAGAATTAGCACAGGGTTTACCAACGAGAATTAGCACAGGGTTTACCACCCGAGAATTAGCACAGGGTTTACAACCGGAGATTAGCACAGGTTTACCACCGAGAATTAGCACAGGTTACCAACCGAGAATTAGCACAGGTTTACAACCGAGAATTAGCACAGGGTTTTACCACCCGAGAATTAGCACAGGGTTTACCACCGAGAATTAGCACAGGGTTTACCAACGAGAATTAGCACAGGGTTTACCACCCGAGAATTAGCACAGGGTTACCACCCGAGAATTAGCACAGGTTTACAACGAGAATTACACGGTTACCAACCGAGAATTAGCACACGGGTTTACCACCCGAGAATTAGCACAGGGTTTACCACCGAGAATTAGCACAGGGTTTACCACCCGAGAATTAGCACAGGGTTTACACCCGAGAATTAGCACAGGGTTTACAACCGAGAATTAGCACAGGGTTACCACCGGAGAATTAGCACAGGGTTTACCACCCAAGAATTAGCACAGGGTTTACCACCTGAGAATTAGCACAGGGTTTACCACCGAGAATTAGCACAGAGTTTACCAACCGAGAATTAGCACAGGGTTTACCACCGGAGAATTAGCACAGGGTTTACCACCCGAGAATTAGCACAGGGTTTACCACCGGAGAATTAGCACAGGTTTACCACCGAGAATTCGCACAGGTTTCCACCAGAATTCGCACAGGGTTACCACCGAGAATAATTCGACAGGTTTACCACCCGAGAATTAGCACAGGGTTTACCACCGAGAATTAGCACAGAGTTTACCACCCGAGAATTAGCACAGGTTTACCACCCGAGAATTAGCACAGGGTTTACCACCGGAGAATTAGCACAGGTTTACAACCAGAAATTAGCACAGGGTTTACCAACCGAGAATTAGCACAGGTTTACCACCGAGAATTAGCACGGTTTACCACCCGAGAATTACACAGGGTTACCACCGGAGATTAGCACAGGGTTTACCACCCGAGAATTAGCACAGGGTTTACCACGGAGAATAGCACAGGGTTTACCACCCGAGAATTAGCACAGGGTTTACCAACGAGAATTAGCACAGGGTTTACCACCCGAGAATTAGCACAGGGTTACCAACCGAGAATTAGCACAGTTTGACCAACGAGAATTAGCACAGGGTTGACCACCCGAGAATAAGCACAGGGTTGACCACCCGAGAATTAGCACAGGGTTGACCAACCGAGAATTAGCACAGAGTTTACGACCCGAAATAAGCACAGGGTTTACCACCCGAGAATTAGCACAGGGTTGACCACCCGAGAATTAGCACAGGGTTTACCACCTGAGAATTAGCACAGGGTTTACCACCTGAGAATTAGCACAGGGTTTACCACCTGGGAATTAGCACAGGGTTTACCACCTGAGAATTAGCACAGGGTTTACCAACCGTGAATTAGACAGGGTACCACCCGAGATTAGCCAGAGGTTTACCACCCGAGAATTAGCACAGGGTTGACCAACCGAGAATTAGCAAGGGTTGACCAACAGAGAATTAGCACAGGGTTGACCACCCGAGAATAAGCACAGGGTTGACCACCCGAGAATTAGCACAGGGTTTATGACCCGAAATAAGCACACACTAACCACATGAGAATAAGCACCTGTTGGGTTAACCTCCCCCAAAAAGGACACCAGTTAAAACAACATGCTAGCAAACGGGACATCCGGCTTGACGTGCATTTAAGGGAGGGCCTACTTTGTGATGTAACACCCTTCCTGTGAAACGCCAGTCAAACAGTTTATTGTCAGATCGGGAATCAAACCCAGACTACATAGATTAAAGGCAAGTGGTGTGTGTGTGTGTGTGTTGTGTGTGTGTGTTGGTGGGGTGGGGGGGTTGTGTGTGTCTGAGTGTGTCATTCGGTTGTTATCTCCATCTGCGGGTTTCAGAAGGTGGAACTGTTTGTTTTATGTCTAGTGAAGTGTTATTGTTGGATATCTGTGAGCATCTCCTTGTCAGGAGATCCTTTTGAAGACCCCTCATGTATCAGGTGAGGTTTAGGGTTAGAGATGGAATTTTAGTGAATTGGGCGAGTCAAATGTGATTTTAGGTGATGCACCTCTAATGAGGTGGACACGGATAGGTAGGAAGAGGTTGTTAAAGATTTTATATGATCTGGTCACAATGCACTTTACCCAATCAGCCCATGCAGCTGATCCTGGGACACGCTCGCCACGTCTTGCCACAGAGATTGTGCTTTGTTTTAAGATTTAATGAACAATCTTAAGTCACTTCAATTACTTACTCTAATTACTCTTAATGTGCAAAAACAAGTGTACAACTGTTTGAGCACCAGTAAGACAATCAGACTGTGTAAAAAACGTAAAATTAGTCCTTTATTGCAGCAAAGTACAGTAGATCATAAAGTATGAATCACTTCAGACGTCATCATAATCGTTTCCATGGTGATGCCGCAATTGTTGTAACTCCGTAGATATAATGGAAAACAAAACTTACGCTTCAAATAAATTTTTTAACATATTATATGCCTGGAGTTGTCGAGCTCCCCTGTTATTCTTCATCATCATATTCTTCAGAAGATTAAGGGAAGGCATTGAATATCCTGGAAGCAAAACAATCAAATATGTAGATGTTCATGAACCCAAATCTCCTGTTGATTTCCCCCCTTTGTAGTGACCCAAGAATATTTACTCTTCTTATTCATTATTACACAAATGTTATTCACTGCTTCCAATCATGTTATTTACTAGCTGTTAGACTAACATGGAATTACTCTGAAACCGTAGATTTTGCATGAGGCGGCAATTATAGAGTCGTAGGTAGGTCGTCTCGATTGGCACCAAAGGAGGCTTTTCTTTGTTTATGACCTTTTGTGTGTGACATCATTAGTTTTTATTATTCCAAATAACTAATGGGTCAGTGCCATATCAGAGCATATGCATTGCCTTAGCCGTTGGTGTGGTTGGTATGGTGGAGAGAGAGAGAGAGCGAGAGAGATGGAGATAGAGATAGAGATAGAGATAGAGATAGAGATAGAGATAGAGATCCACGATCTTGGGATGAGAAGCGAAGAGAAGGCAGCGTAGAGGTCGCGCCACCAACACGTGTCCGTGTTTGGTCTCGGGTTTCAGATGCCATGTCAGTGTTAACATGCACTGGGCTGGAGAGCGTGTTCTGGACATGATGCTAATGTGGAAATGTCTTTTTCACCAAACACATGAGGTCATTCATTGTACATCAGTATTGAAAAGTGGTCAGATCAGTGAATCTGCACTTTATGTATTTAATTAGAGGGATGTCCTTGCTTTGTGCTCGTGAATTTTATGGAAATAAAGTCGATTTTGAAACTTGTGCTTCTTTCATATTATGTAACTCAACATGATTCTTACTGGTAACTGATGTCACCCAAAGTTGGGAAATAAAACACCAAGATTTACAATAATCTATATGTGGGTGTTGTGGGTGGAGAGAAGTCAAAAGGGTGAATACGTGAGAGAGACAGACAGACAGACAGACAGACAAAGAATTCATTCAGCTTATTGAGTGCCTGATTTAATGACCATACAAGTTCATCGGCTAGTCACCGTCCAGTGTTGAAGTTTCAACTATTTTCGCCAAGAATCTCTTTGAACAGTAGGTCCACCATGTGAGTTGTGGCTGAAGGTCATCCGATCAGGTTGCAAGAAATATAGGGAGATAGAAGAGGAGAGATATAAAAGCACAAATAATGTAATTATAATTGAGCATTAATGGAAAATAGGAGAGAGAAGGAAGGAGCAGAGGTGAGAAGAGGAGGGGAAGTAGTCAAAAAAAAAAGGGACGTGTTGATAATTCTGTGTGATTTCATTAACACTACAGCGCCTTACTCGAACCATGTATGACACATTTAACGGTATAAAGTCATCCTTTTGTTACCCCATGCATGTGAACCGAAAAGCAGGTTTTAACAATTGGTTCACTTCTGTCTGTCTGTCTGTCTGTCTGTCCACAAACGTCCATTTATGATCGAGGAACAACTTGATTTCAATTGAATGTTCCGGTATATTTAGAACACGAATCGGAAAACAAACCTGCCATTTTACAGTACTTTTGGCTCTGATTTCGTCCCGATCACGCACGCACAGAGAGGAGTGAGATAATATTATTACCCTGCCTGTCTGACCGGCAGTCGAACAAAATAGAAAAATCATTCCAAACAGGAAACTTACTGTTTTTAAGGATGTCATAAAGGACACAAAAAACAAGCATTAATAACTAATGCAATGTGTTGCACGATATGTGTTGTTGCACGGTGGTGTATAAGGCACGATATGTTTCAAACTTTCGGATGTTTTTTTTCCTACGACCGATAAAACCTTTATTTTATTTAAATTGAATTATATAGTCAAACACTGTAGAACACAAATCACTTTTTGCCACTTTCGAAAACCTTGCGTTTAGCAGTACTTGGACATGTTAAATAAATAAGGTGGTGTATAAGACACCAGCAATGGTACTAAATGCCTGGTGTTGGGTTAATGGTTAGGATCCTGAGTTCAAATCTTCCTTGGCTGTTGAATCAATACCAGGTGGGGTTGACTCTGCCTGGCATCCTTCTGAGGTCAGCAAAATGAGTACCAGCTTGCTGGTATACTGTGTCGGAGTGAAGACCCATCCAGGATTGTGTCCAATAGCCAAGGAGACTGCTTAGGTAGCACCAACCCTCTGCACAGAGTATGATCCCAATGGATGGATGGATGGTGCTAAACTTTAGGAACTTTTTATCCGACCTTTAAAATCATAATTCTATTTTGATTGAATTATATACTTGAACACCATGTGGGTAAAGTCTTCTATGAACTCTCTAGTTACCTGAGCAACCAAAGCACAATGTGCACCCCCCTTCCCCCCACTTTTGCTTTATACACTGCCCTCCCAGAGTCCATTCGACTGCCACACTCAGTTTATTTCTCTACCCAGTCCCCCCACAGTTCCCTTTATCCCTTCTATCATCCTACCTTCTTTTCCTTTTAGCAATACAGCAACCACCCCCCCATCATCACCACATGTGAAAACTGGAGAGTTCGGAGAAGACCTCACCCCACACCGTGTAGACTCTAGAGTAAAAGGACGTGGGAATGGTGTTTTCATCTTTTGCTTTGTGTTTCTGAGCACGATCTATATTTCCTACAAGCTGTGATTTGTCTGAATCGTGATATTCCCCAACACAGAGCTCAAGCGGCAAATTTGATTGGTTGAGATTATGTAAATGACGTAATATTTTGTCCAAGTACGGTACTGCGAAACTAGAGGATTTGGAAGTGTAAGCAAGGCAATTTGTGTTCCACAGTATTGGAGTATAATTAATTCAAGTGAAATAAAATAAAGGTTTAAAGGCTCTAGGAAAACAAAACAACTTTTTCCAGAAGTTTACCACCGTTGATGCAGCGTCTTTCACACCACCTTATTTAATGCGTAATATTAGTTATTCGTGCTTGCTTGACAACCAGACAAGCCGACAGTAAAAAATAAACATTATCTCACTCCTCTCTGCACATGTGCACTTGGGATGAGATTCCATACAATTTTCCCAATTCAGAGCCCTGCTTGACTGCAAGTTTGTGTTCCAATACATGTACCGATGAGTGTTCTGACCTGACAGAAAAAGGAGGGAAATAAAGTGCACATAAAGAGGGGGAAAAAGGGAGAAGAAAGTGAATACAGTAATCTTGAAATGAAGGGGGTTGGGTTTGGTTGGGTTAATGGGGGTGCAAAAGATCGGGATTATATGTATCCAACAATTCCCTTGAAAACAACTTTGACAAATTCTAGCTTTTCACCCTGCACTGTGGTGGTCGTATGGCAGCTTAGCTGCCGGGGTAGCTATCATTTCTTGAAGCACGACTGTGTCGCTGATGCAGTGCCCCTCTACCAGTAAACACACTGGAACTGGTACTCATTTCGCCGACCTCGGAAGGATGACAGGCTGAGTCAACCCCCTGGTGTATTAATTCAGCGGCCGACGGGTCTTGAACTCAGGACCCTAGGACCCCAAGTCACCACCCTAACCACTGAGCCAACACCAGGCTGACCCTGCACTGAATGGCAGCATGTGTTCCTTTGTTCAAAAAAAACATGAGATAACCAACATGCATGCACAAACCAACCGTCGCACATGCACCAACCAATGCATGTGCAAGCATCAACCAACCGGCGCACCAACCAACTAAACACACACGCATGTACCAACCAACCGAAGTGCAGGAACCAAGTGAAGCGCACCAACCAACCAACACGCATGCACGCACCTACCAAAGCGCACAAACCAACCACCGTGCACCAACCAACCAACGAGTATGCTCCAATCAACCAATGAGCACCAACCAACCAAAGAGCACCCACCAACTGACACATGCACAAATCAAACAATTCACACCAACCAACCAACGTGCACGCATGCACCAACCAACCGAAGTGCACCAACTAACACGCACATATTCCCCAACCAACCTAAGCGCACCAACCAACCAACACGCACACACCAACCAACACTCACGTACCAACCAACCGAAGTGTACTAACCAACCAAAGAGCATCAACCAACCTACATGCATGCACAAATCATCGAATGTGCACAAACCAACCAAAGAGCACCAACCAATGTGCATGCACGCACCAACCAACAAAAGAGCATAAACCAACCGACGGATGCGCATACACCAACCAACATGCATGCACCAACCAACCGAAGCACACCAACCAACCAATGAGCACCAACTAATCAACACGCAGGCACCAACCAACTGACACACAAACACCAACCAACTGACACACAAACACCAACAAACTGATCAATTAAAGATACGGAGCCACTGTTCCAGCGACCCCTGGTGCCCAGCAGCGCTACCTCTCGGTGGCGGGCCAAGGGAACCTGACTCTCACATAAGATTCTTCAAATGTTTGTAACTTCACAACAATACACTATTTTCATTTGGATTTCATTGCTCTGATGCTTAGACATCGCTTAATACAACTACATAATGATATAGTGATTTAAATTCGGTCAAAATCACCTTTTTAATAAAATAATAAAATAATGCTGAAGAAAAAAAAAATAGCGGCCGCAAAAAAACATTTTTTTTTATACATTATCATATATGAACTACCAGGGTACCCACCCTATGGGCGATGTTGTGGTAAGCAATAAAACCACTCTAGTGATGCATGCCTTTACTTGGGCGATGTATTGGAAACTGACAGCTGCCTCAATCGCTCCTGAAAAAAAAAAATAAATAACCCTGGTTACGTGCATGAAGTAAAAACTACCTACTGCTTATAATTCAAAACACCTCACTGTACTGGAAAACGAGGGGACAGGAGGAATACTGCACCGTAAATGGTGGAGACTTGTAATACCCTCCACCACCTGGAGGCGGCGCTACACGATACACATCGAGGATTTGCATCCCATCACCTCAACACCACCAGCAAAGATAAAAACACAACGATACACCAACTGGGATCATGCTGATCCGATGCAGCAAGTCTGGATGCAATCGGGCCACAACTGTAGGCGGAGTAGCGCGACAAACAAACAAATGAAATGTCACTCATAGAACGACAGTTGACAAAACAGAACAAAGTAAAACGGCACTCGGTGGAGCACACACCTCTACAGTCTAACAGCTACGTCTACCAGCTGAACAGTTTACGTTTTGTATCCCACTGATGGGCTGGACATAGACCTGAACCAAAATCAAATCCGCTTGTTCTTGCATCGAGCCAACTCATCCACCTAGTTTTGTTATAACTCATCCACAAATCTTTGAGATATATATATATATATATATATATATATATATATATATATATATATAATATTATATTATATAATAAAAAATATAATATATAAATTATTTAATTATATAAAAAATATATATATATAATATAATATTATATAATAAAAAATTATATATATAAAATTATAATATTATAAATAGAATATATATATATCTCTCTCTT
>CM068966.1:54336271-54351848 GCA_035128595.1 Eptatretus atami
CTCCCGCAGAATTCTCCATTTGATAACACACTACCAGGCTAACCTTTTCTAATATGAAGGGTCATGAATGATTGCTCACATCCCATAAACTACCAGCACAAAGTACAGTGATCTTTTGTTAATACAACATGGAGGTTCATGCAAGAGTTATGATCCAAAGGGAAACTAAAACAGCACTCTGTTTAGAGTGCATACCTCCGCCAGCATGAACAGTTAAATTTTGTATCCCACTGATGGGTCGGATCTGAATCCGGACCTCGACCGAAATCGAATCGGATTGTTCTCGTCCACCTGACCAACTCATCCACCTAGCTCTGTCGTAACTCGTCCACAACTTTTTGAGACGTCGTGCTGCATATCGTTTTTGGCCCAGTGTATTAATCAATGGTGAATAATCACTTTAACAATTCTAGTATCCATCCTGATCTTCACCTAAATCGAATCGATTCGTCCTTAACCGCACAACCTCTCCACCAAGTTTCGTCTGAATCTGTCCATAACATTTTGAGATATCATGCTCGCAGACAAACCGACATGATTAAAAAACATGATCGAGGTCCACCTTGGTTTGGTGAAAACATGATCTAGGTCCACCTTGTGTAGGTGAAAACATGATCTAGGTCCACCTTGTGTAGGTGAAAACATGATCGAGGTCCACCTTGTGTAGGTGAAAACATGATCGAGGTCCACCTTGTGTAGGTGAAAACATGATCTTGGTCCACCTTGTGTAGGTGAAAACATGATCTTGGTCCACCTTGTGTAGGTGAAAACATGATCTTTGTCCACCTTGGGTCAGTGAAAACATGATCTTTGTCCACCTTGGGTCAGTGAAAACATGATCTTGGTCCACCTTGGGTCGGTGAAAACATGATCTTAGTCCACCTTGTGTAGCGGAGATGAAAAGGCAACAAACTGGCATCGGGGAATTAGGGGAGCAGAGAACACAGTATCCCCCTCACCTCTCCACCCAGTTAGAGGGGTGGGAACACAGCAACCCCCTCCCCCAAGTTGAGGTGTGGGTTAATGGGGGTAGAAAAGATAGTCAGGCTGGGGTTGATGTGTGATGGGGGTGCATTGTAATTTTAACTTATTTTGTGTTGAACAAGAGGGGGAAGAGGGGAGATACCTTTTCATATCAAATCGATTTTCTCACATTTTGCTTTGTGTCCTCGACATTGTTGCAATTCCATTTTAATAGACGAACAACATGGGGAGGGGGTAGTCTGCTTATTATGTGAATATGGATTGGGAAATGTTTAAGAAGAAGAATAAGAACCACTCATTTCACATCTTCAGCCACATCGGGCTGTTGAAGCAGTTTTTCCTTGGCTTGGAGGCACACTCCTGGAGGGGTCGCCACTCTGACACAGAAAATGTGTAGCACAATGTATTTTAGAGTTTAAATAACTGATTTTTTGTGCTTTGAGAACATGGTAGATGTGTAATTTGTACGCAAGAAGACAGACTTTGCCTGCGGTGTGTGTGTGTGTAGGGCAGCCGTTGCGACCAAGAACATCTTCTCCTGGGCAGCTCTACGCTATACGTGGGTAATCTCTCTTTCTACACGACCGAAGAACAGATCAACGAACTCTTCTCCAAATGTGGAGACATAAAGAAGACCGTGATGGGGTTAGATAAAGTGAAGAAGACTCCGTGTGGATTTTGCTTCGTCGAGTATCCTCCTCTTGCCGAGTTCCTCCATTTTGTGTTCCAACACTCTTCTGTTGTGCTTTTTGGCTTTGTTAACATGCAAGGCCTGACTGGGTCCAATATGGTTACCAAAATTTTATTTATTTTAATTAACACAAGTATGTTTGAAGACATTTTGATTTGTAAAATCTAACTGCCATTGAGGATTACTTGTAGAACATCACCATCATTATCCTTTATAATAGCAAACTGCTGAACATCTTTTGAAGGTCTATCTTTAATGTAAGTAGAAACACCTGCTTCCTCAGGCACCTGGAGGGGTGGGGGTCATGTGCATGTGCGTACCATGCGGACCCAGGTCTTTCACAAATTGGCTGGCCAGACCCGATGTTCGATCAAGGTTCGGGCAGGAATTTGTAATTTGTTCAGGGTGCCGGCGATAGCTCACCTCCTCTTCACGAAGGACACCATTGAATCTTTAACGTCCACCAACTACTGGCAGTAGATGGGACCCTCATTTAACGTCCACCGGAGGGACGGCGCATGCATATTGATGAATCGCCCTGCCTGTGAAACACCGGGATGACAGTTTATAGCTGGGTCGTGATTCAGACATTGTCTCGATAACTTGGAGGTGAGTGTGCGTACCTCTTCGCCATCCTGTCTGCCTCCATGTTCAAATTATTATGTCATTATCATCACACAGAATTGACTCATTAATTTGTGGTTAAAATAATTTTGATAGAAAAAAAAAATCGAACATAGCCTCGAGGACGTCGGGTTTCCTCCAAATTCCTATCAGTTTAGTGTTAAACAACACGAGCGACTGTTTAAAAATGTAATCATACATGAGACAGAATTGACTGGATAGTTTGTGGTTATAATAATTTTTACTTCCTTGTAGATGTGCTCCACGATAAACTATTTATACACCTTAATACAGAGTTCATCCAAGGCGGAAAACTCCTTTAGAGGATAGAGGTAAATTAAGTCGCTTTTAACCTATGTTGCTGTAAGCCTGCTGTTGGCTTAGTGTCTGGCTTGGGATCTTAGCATCCTGAGTTTGAGCACTGTTGGCTGCCAAATTAATGCCAGGTGGGGTTGACTCAGCCTGTCATCCTTCCGAGGTCAGCGAAATGAGTACCAGTGTACTGGTATCGGGGCATAGCATCAGCGGCATAGCCGCACACCAACAAAATGAAAGCTACCTATCAGCCAAGCTGCCATACACAAGAATAAGAATCTCTGTTGTGTGACACCCCATCCTCTTCGTCCCCCCTGGTGAGTTTGGTTAAGATTTGATAAGTAACAATCAAATATATCACAGACAGACACCAAATTGCGTATTTCAGGATGGTTAATATTAGCCGTGCCTACCCTTTGCTCCGTTGACAGGTTTAATCAGAAGACAGCATGTTGTACTGTACTTCATAAACATATTGCATGTCTATCTGTATCACTGAGGATGTAAAATAAAGTGAAATCTGACCTGTTCATGAAAAACCGATCTTTTAGAACACGTGGTGGTTGTTTGTGTGCTCCTTCCGCGTGTCACACTTTATTCTAAAGTGTTCTTGCTGTCATACCTGTGGAACCGCTACATTAAAGCTCCAAGTCCTGCTTCTTCCATCCCGGAAACATGGGCTTTTGATGATCAAACGGACGAATTTTTGTTCCAAGTAAATCGATTAGCTTTCTAACGGTGCCATTTTTATTATTCCATGACAGCAAAAACCCTTTAGAATAAAGTGTGATGGACGCTTCTCCTTTTAGTAATCGATCCGCTTGAGAAGTGTGTGTGTGTGTGCGTCCGTGCTGACTCCATAGATGATTGCAATACTCTCATGTGAACTCACAGGTTCACGTATCATGTTGAACCGTTCCTATTACCATGTTGGAATAATATGGTGTGGTTAGCAGGAAGTAGCCAAGCATGTACCGTGCTGAACTTTTGAATGATGTATTTGTCAAGTCCAATGCTTTGGTTTACTGCAGGGATTGGAAAAACTTTTTTGACACCATGGCTGCTTGTGCTGTCTCTGACCATCTCTTACCTATGTACTGCGATTCATCGCACTTCCTGGTTCTTTTGAGCCCTTGACTACACGACCAGATATTACACACGTGCAGATACCGAGCATGCTATGCGATTCATAAACGGAACGCGTCTCGACGACCGAATCATTCGCACTGATTGGGACACGGGATTCAAGGAGGGCCGTCAATTTGGAAGGGGAAAGACCGGTGGACAGGTTTGCATCTTGGATAAGATGTTTGTTTGTTCGGTGTGTCTTGTTAAACAAAGCATGTACACATCCTGTATTGTAAGTGCAGCTGTCTTCCAATTTGTGAGGTTCAAGTTGCAAGCAAGGCTGATATGTCCAGTATTAATGGCCATAACTTCATATGTGTGTAAAATAAATAATAGTAATAAAAACAATCTCACTCCCTTCCCCATTTATTACATGCATGATGTGAAGACCCTTTTTAGAAACCAGCTAAGACATCGGTAACCTCCTTTTTTTTGTAGGTTCGTGACGAGTACCGCACAGATTATGATGTCGGGAGAGGTGGCTATGGGAAGATAATGCAACTACAGAGGATAAATGACAACACAATGGTTTTCTAAAGATTTAGGAAGCCCAACTTGGACTGCTCTTCCGCTATAGGCAAAGATTGGTTTGCTGACCAACATGTGTCTCGGTATAATTAAAGTCTGTATTGTGCTTCCTTTGCCATTGGAGACATAAACCACAAGTGTAAAGTTGGTCTTTTTTGGTTGCATTTTACTTTTATGTTTCAATAAATGTATAATGCATTCGTCTCAACTATTCCTGATTCTTTTCTGGATTAATTGTGGTTTGAGATATGTGGTGACAGCACCACAACTTCATGGAGAAGATCCACGACGTCAGTTTTGAATACATCTCGCTGCAGGTAAATTGCATCCACGGATTTGAAGTGCTCGTCCGGTAAGTAAAGCCTCGGTACACAGCCAGATTCAAGATTAAGGTAAAATGGAAACTGTGGATGTTTATTGGGCCTGATCTGGACATTACAAACCAAGTACACATCAGAATGTCCAAAATGCAAACAGTAGCGACCACGTGATCTCTGGCTGCAAGCAGAATATCCATTGTGGCCCCGGAGGAATCTTTACTTTGACATGAACAACACCTGCCGTCGCATCTGGTCGAAAAAATCGGAAATTGTCCGTCTGCCAAGTTTATGCCTGACCTGGTAAGGTATCGCACAATCTTACTTTTTGCTGCCAAGTGTATTCTCACCTCCGTTTGGGTGATGAACAAAATGGTTGCTTGTAATAATTGATAAAGGGAAAGAGGTTGTTCATATGAAGTAAAGCAGAATTGAACTATTGGGTAAATGATCATCATTTGATTCAGGAATAAATTAACTGTGCTTAAAGCCAGGCCTGACAGTGGTATTTTCATCTTGGGTATGACTGTTGTTTCTGTGACAGTTAATCACTTGTGTTAAAGGTAGAATTTCAATCTTTAACCCACTGCCCCCCCTCCTTTCTAACATGTAATCTGCAGCTGGCTGAACCCTGCCCCCCAATTTTTGTTTTTGCAATCACTTAAATGTTTGTTTTGAGGAACAAAGCAGAGTTTTGTATTAATAAACTGCCTTCCACATTTTCCCCTTTTTATTTTTCCTTCCTCCTTGAGCAATCTATGATTGTGTTGGCATTCTGTTAATGCAAGATTAGACAGTGTCCCTCCTACATGTGATATGCAATAGCCTGGTTGGGTGGAGTTTAACTGATGACCTCTTCTGCTGCCATTGTCTTTTCAGACATTTTAAAGGCCTTTAGTTTCAAAGCAGTAAATTTATAAATATAACTTCGATGTAGACTCGACTTCACACTCCTAAAGCAAATGTTAAATTAGTAAAGTAGGCTTGCCACAGAGTGATAAATTTGAATCAAATGTCATCGAAGGGAACTTAAGAGCAAATTGTTGGGTAGGAGTTTAAAGCACAAGCTTTTGGAGAGAGAAAAGATGGGCCCAAGTAGAAGGGGGTCCAGGTCAACGATCAAGCTGAGTTAAGGTTTGCTTACTTTTGATTGTGATGTTTAACAGCCTTCACTAAACCAGGACCCTTTATCTTCAAATGCATATGTTGTTGTTCGTCTTTCGGCTGCTCCCGTTAGGGGTCGCCACAGCGGATCATCCGTTATGATCCGCATACTGATTTGGAACAGGTTTTACGCCGGATGCCCTTCCTGACGCAACCCTGGTCACCTCTTACGACACAGGGATAAGAATTGGGTTTCGCCATGATTCCGGGCTGCCTTACACCCTCTCATAAGGCGGCAGCGCAGTTCCGGGCTGCCTTACACCCTCTCATAACGCGGCGCAGCGCAGAGCACCCGTCCTCAAGCGATCCTCCAACCCAAGCCTCTGAGTAGCCGGATTACAGGCGCACGCCACTACACCCGGTTATCTTCAAATGAAATCTCTATCAATATTAAAACTTGCAATGAGCACCGTGGCAGTTTGGGTTGGGGCTGGCAGTTCAGTTGTTTGCCAGGTCATCCAGGAAACACTTCCATTAGTCATGCAGGAAACACTTCCATTAGTCATGCCAGGAATTAGTAATCTGTTCCGGATGCTGGTGATGACTTGCCAACTTTTCATGAAAGACCGTGGATATTTAACATCAGTCAACGAGCAGTGTTGCAGACGGGTCCTCCAGCTTCACCCCCCCCCCCCACCACAATGGATGGCACACACATTGATGCCTCACATCAGGATGAGAGTTTATAGCTGAGTTTGGATTCAAACCCAGACTCAACAGCTCAGAGAGGAGTGAATTATACCTTCCAACTCTATAAAAGCAATACAATAGGTATAGATTAGATGAGCATGTTCTCACAAATACCTGTTTTGTTTGTGGATGGTACGTAATAGAGTTAGAAATAGAATGTTGGCCACCCTGATTTCTGTTTTTTCTATTTGCACGACCTGCAACACCAATTGGCTGACAAGATTGCCTCAAGGCATACACACTCACCCCTGAGCTGTGTGTAGCCTGGTTTCGAATCTCAACCCAGCTACAAACAATCATCCTCGTGTTTCACGTGTTGGAATAGGCATCAATATACGTGCCATCCATTGGAGAGACGTTAAGCAGGAGGACCAGTGTTAGTACTGGTCGTTGGTGGATGTTAAAGATCCCTTGGTGTCTTTTGCAACAAGTAGGCATGTTATCTCCGGCACCCTGAACAAATTACAATTACCCTGTCCGATTGAGGAAGGGCACTGCATCGGCAGCAATAGCCATTTCTCAGGAATGCGAGGAAGTCATTACCAGGAATCTAACTGGACCCAAAATAACCAGTTTGGGAAACTACAGCTCAAGCATTAATGGAAGATTAACGAATGACAAAAACCACATCTCGCTTCGATCGTTTATACCATTCCCATCCTAGCACAATTTACGGTCCATTTGTCTACTCGTGTCCTTGCTTAGTGATATCCAGGAGGGTCTCATGCTTCCCAGTGGTGGGCGAGCTTAATGCCATTGGAAAAGTCGTGTGTTTGGTGCTCGACCTTTTTGGAGAAAGGGGGAGCGGGGAAACACCTTTTGACTAGTAACATTAATCGGCGGGTTCACTTTACAGCGATTGTAATATTAGTTTATCTGAAGAACCTTTACCTGTACCTCAAACTCACACAGCAACACCACATCAAAAACATGTTCGCTAACTGGTAGAGGAAGTGGAAATAATTACAATTTTATTCATCTTTTTGCAACAACATACTAAATCTGGTGGACCCTCCACTGTCTGTTGGTGATATGGCACTTGGAAAAGAAAAAAAACTATTAAAACACCTTTAATCAAGTTTACATCATATCACATTACGACTAACATGCAATGAGGCAAAATATGGGGAAAGAAATAAAATAAAAGATGAGCAAAGAGCATTTGCATAAAAAGCACCCACCCAGAAACACTTCGTCGAATAAAAGATAAAAATTGCGAGTAACGATGCACGAGGGCAACTCTGCTTACAGGATTAGCGGGTTCCATATTCACCACAACACTTACCCAGCAGTCTCGTTGCTATCCGATGGCCAGAAGAGCAAAGTACAAAGAGGAATATGAAGAATATGCACAAAGGGGTAGCAAACATTGTACCTGTATCATTTACGGAATGTAAGTTGCGGCAAAAAGAAACAAACAACAAAACGACGCATAATTGTTTACTCCTAGGCTTAACACTGAGCTTGGCATGGTGGGGACGACGCCGGGAGCACGACCAACATGACCGTGCATACTTTGGGGATCTCCGGCAGATTTCCGACACGAGCCCTCAGGGCTCCGTTAGCTGGGCCTCGAGCTGCTCCCTCCTGGGAGGTGCGATAATGTCGGCCTCACAAAAACAAAATTCCCAGACAGGAGGGGGAAATGGGGGCATAACAGAGGAAGGAAGCAAGGAGAGGGCAGACGTTGGGGGTGAGGGGATGGAGAGGGTTCACAGTGGGAGAGGAAGAGTGGGTCGAGTGGTAGCAGCGTCCGGAGGTCGGCGAGAAAAGAGGAAGCTTCATTTACAGCAACTAGTCCCCAAAGACCACCACAGCACGGTGCACATTGAAAAGAGCAGGAAAGAAAGAATCTAATGATAATAAAGATGTCATAGCTTCAGACAACAGAGCAGCCGCACTCCCTAATGTCCTAAAGCTCGACGTTCCGCTCTGCGAGAACCACAAACAGAGAAGAAGACGGTTTTTAAAAGTCACAGTTTACAAGGCAGTCCTGATTGCAACAAGTTCTCCCGCCATCCTGGTGCTGTCCTGGTGCTTCGGGTTTCGATCTCCTGTGCCATTTTTGGTTCCTGCAAACCTGAAACAAGGAACGTAAAGAGGAGTGACCGTGCCAGTCGGTACCGATGTGTTTCTATTAAATAACCAACCTCTGTAGTTAATATGATATGCAGTTTGCTCGACTGCAATGCCACCATGGAAAAGGAAAATGGATAAAAAACAGGAAGTGGTGGCTGCTAGCAAGTCACCCCAAAATACTAATAATAACTTCATGTCAGTAACATAACTATCGCAAATAAATCTGTCCAAGTTTGAATTATCTGCCAAGAACCTAAACGGCCTCAACAAAGGCTGTTCCGTGCAGGGAAACTTGAAGGGAAATGTTGGGTTAAAATTTGGTCACCATCACTTCATTATAAAAGGAAAGGAGGGTAGCAGGGGGAGGAGGGGGTGACACATTGGGGGGGGGGGGGGGGAGGCTGGAAAACAAAGGTAAAAGGGTGGAAGAGAAATGGATAAGAATTTTCAGGAAACCAAAACGCTTTGAGAGAGATGAAGGGAAATAAAATGAAGGGGACGGAGGGACACAGATGGAGACAGAAATCCAGCTGAAGAAGCAGTTCATGTTTATTGCCGAGACCAGAGATCCAACGTCGTTTGCCGAATATTTCCACCAAAAGCGGCCCCGTTTGCTCGCATGTGATTGACACCACGATCAGCATTGCAGACTAGATAGACCAAGTTATGCATAATCACCGCTCCAATGAAAAGTAAAGCATTACACACCGCTCAATACTCAAAGGACGAAATTGCTTTGCATTGTGCCGTCTACATTCTTATGAGCACCCCGAAACGTCCAGCTGTAGCAATCCGGCATCATTTACATTTAACAAGACATTTACAATTCCCTTACCAGGGCATACAAAGAAAAATAATTAAACGACGTCGAGATAGCCTCGCGTTTCAGATTTCCGAAAATCCGAATCTTCTGTGCTGGTGACATTCCGTGAGGAGGGAGCAATGCAAATGATCCAAACAATTAAAATAAGGTCATGCGGTATAGCTTTGCTGACTTGCATTTTATTATACACAACGGCACATTTGTCCCGCGATACTGAAAAACAAAGACGTTTTACAAATCAAGAGCAGAATAATTTTCCAAAAATCTTTCTTTGGTAGATGTGGATAATAGCATCAACATTGGCAATCAAATGGAAGAGGGCGACAAGGAATGATTGGATACGAAGGGTGTTCAGAAAGTTATCTTCGACAGACAAAGGCCAGATATAAACAAAACAAGATTTGCTTTTCGTTATGTCTTTTTTAACATTGTCCAACTTGAGTTCAATGTACCTGATCCAGTGCTTCTACAGCTTGGATGTACTCATTTTGTGGAAACAGTTGTTTTGTTTGTCCAAAAACTTGACTTCTGTGACAATCTCATCACCATCATCAAAACTCTTCCTTGAACTTGGAAAACATGGATAATCTGAAGGAGCGAAGTCTGGTGAATGGACTGGTGGAGAAAGTAGCTTGAAGCCACCGTTGATCGTTGTGATCACCACAACCTAGACTGTTTGGGGTGATGCGTCGTCCGGGAGAAACAACACTCTTCGACTCGACTTTACATTGCCTAGTTGTTGATGGCTTCTTGTATCCTCTGCAGTTCATCAGGATGGTCTCATTTTGGGAGATCGTTCATGGTAACGGTCATCCATGACATAAACAGCTGATGCTATCTCGAATCTCTGTGGAGGCGGGAAACGTGTGCTTCACTGTAACCTCTGCTGTTTGGTCTCAGGTTCAAAGTGGTGAATCCAAGACTCATCGTGAATCACAATCCTGATCATGATGTTTTCTGGATTTGCTTCACAATACTCAAGTTACCTGGAAATGTCAAGTCAACCTCTCTTCTGATCAGCAGTCAACATTCTGGGCACCCATCTTGTCGAAACATGTTTCCATGGCCGTTTACAAATAAACATCAAATCACGAGTACTTTGATCTGTGAAATCAGCCCCACCATAAATCGCCAAGCAGGTTAGGCTAGAACCTTTCTGATCGGCCCTCGTAAACGAACAAATCTGTGAACTTTTTTTAGGTATCTCATTTTTTTAACAGGCCAAAATTAGGAGAATAATTAACATTTAAAATCTGACAGTAATCCTTCTACAAGTCAGAATATGAGATAGCTCATAAACTGAAATTGTCCCAACCCAAAATGAGATTGTCCACATTGATGAAACTTGAGACGAAACATAAAGGAAGTGTTCCATGGAAATGATTATCTTTTGAGGAATGCACAAGGCTCATAAAGGCAGGGCTCTTGTCACATCTGAGATAGAGGAGGAAACTAGAACAGGGCCCGAGAAGGCAGAGGTGCCAAAGGTGAGGATTCAGGAGCATGTTGAATGGCAGAATAGGAAGGATCACGATCTCCAATTAACGGTCGGTAATTCACTGTCCCACCACAGTTTGTACAAGGCTGCTGGAGCAAGCTACGGGATGACCTTAGTGAGCACGTACAGGTTTACCAAATGGAGAATGTGCTCAATGACATAACCACGGTTGTGATGAAGGGAACAATAGTTAAAAAAAACAAAACATGCGGTAGCGTCAAGTGACCAATACCACTTTTGTGCAAGATCGACGCGAGAATACGCACACACCACTTTCGCAACGATAAGTCTCTCAACACCATGCTGAAGCAAGAAGACTTGTTGAACCACTTTGGAAGCTTCAAGCCAGTTTTTGAAGCATGACATCAAAATTTCTAAGACAGAATCATGAGGATTTGAGAAGAGGAATGGCTATAAATAAACTCTATAATCATCTATTTCATTAACTCACATAATTGGACACAATTTGGACGGTTCATCACTGGCAGATTAATCTTGGTATTCATGCTTGAACCCGATTGTCTCCTTCCTAATAAATCAGCTGAGTATACTTCAAATGTCAAAGTGTCAATGCCATTTAAGGTCTAGTTGCAAATGGTTCAACCTTTTCAGGTAAAGAGATCAGGTGACCGAGGACAAAAGAGCCAACAGAGTGAAAGCAAGGAGAGATGTTTGAGTAGAACAGAAAATTACACGTGTGCAATCTAAAAACCATGTCACGATAAAGTTTCAAGTAAGGTTGTTATCTACACAAACGATTTCAGACTTTTTCTTATGTATGTACAGACATGCACTGTAAGGAATGAATCGATGGCAAACTGGACTTGTGTGGCATAAGGCTAAACCCTCACCGTCACTGAAGCAGGCAATGACAACACTGTTCGCGGTTTTCAGTCACACCAATGTAGCTCATTTGCCGCACAATCTCGGCGAAAAGCTCGTCCACCCCTTGTCTCGTCTTCGCAGAAGCCTCGAGGAAGGGGCAGCCCCATTCGCGAGCCAGCGCCCGGCCTTCACCTTCCGAAACCTCCCGCTCGCCACCCGGCCCGGCCAGGTCCGCCTTGTTCCCAACCAGGACCAGCGGCACTCGGTCCTGTCGCTTTACGCGGCTGATTTGTTCTCGCAGGCCACGCACGTCCTGAAAAAAAAATGGAAGAAGAAACATCAGAGGTAAAATGCTTTGACGTCCCACGGCTCCACGCTTGCGGGTCGAAGGATCCCCCAAACGGTGCCGTCCACAAAACTAGACGTCCAATGTCCACGAGTTCAGTCATGCCTGCCGGGTGCAAATGCACAACACAAATCAAACTACATTTTCACTTTGTCAAATTTTGTCAAATCCAGAGGGCTAATCAAATTGAACAATCAGTATTTACCTCATAATAACAAACTTAACAAATATTTAGCTCATAATACATCACATCGTTCATTTCCATCCGGAGCACGTGGAAGGCTGCTGATGGGAATACAACAGATAAATAAACAAAGGTATTTCTCCAGCTTGAGGGTTGGCAGCAATGTTTCATGTCTGAATAAAATGTCCAGGTCGAAGATGACAATCATTTTGTTTTCAGTACATCATACTCTCTCTTAAGGGTCAACACTGCTTCAAGTAAGTCTCCAAACTCATTTTAATGGTGGGAGACCGATTCGAGCATCCGTTGCCCTCAAGCTTGAAAGTTCCCCTCGTTGAAGCTCATCTTCTCTCATCCAAACACTTTTGCTGTTTGAGAGTTATGAAATGTCCGAAAGCAGCAATATTGATTGCCTGAGCTTCCCACGTCATGTGTCTTCAAAACTATTCTTGAGCATTCTTGATAATCACAATTATTCCCTCAGAATCCCGAGAGAGAAGACATGGCCAAGGCCTCCAACTTAGAAGTTGTGGAACGAGCGCGGGGCTTCCAGGCGATACTAAGTTGTTTGTAATAGACAGTTAAACAGTGAATCCGAGTTTCTCGATCCCATGTAAATCTCTGAAATATCTGTTCAGAAGATTTGCTGTAATAATTACCTCTTTTGGTTCATCAGTATTTCGTGGTAGTTTTCCACATTCTAGTGAGTATCTGACCTGCAATCATTCAAAACATTTTCTCTTTATGTGGTGATTGTATGGTATCCAATTTATCATATTTCATCCATCGTTCGCCTGTCTCCTACCAACACCCCGTCTCATTGGTTGGCCGGGGGTGGGGGGCGGGTAGGGCAGAAAAGGATAGAAAAGGGAGGGGGCAGAAAAGGATAGACAAGGTTTTCATGAAACCTTTCAATAACATGGCTGGGAAAAACCAATAATGGGCTGAATCAACCAGAAAAACATCCTGTTAAGAATTTTACTCTCACAAGTAACCAACCCAATAAAAATAAATAACAGAAGGCACCCACATAGCGGGTTATGCGACCTTCGGCATCAACAAAAGCAACAAAATCTGATATCGAATGCACGACATCCATTCCAGGTGATATCCGGAACCATTCTAGGTAAAAATAAATTGGTGTTATCCTGACACTTGTGATGCGATAACTTCAAACAAGGTGCTCATTATTTGACTTGTGAGGCATTGATTTTGTTCCTTTATGGAAGCCCATATCAAGTATTTAAAAACAGAGGATGCAACAAATGAATTTACAATTAGGTGCGAGCACACACGCACGTAGTTTTTTTAGTTTCAGGTCTCAAATATTGCCAGTCTTGGATCTGACCACTACAGGCCGGGGTACCAGGGCCCCGAGATGGGCCTCAGATGCAGGAGGTTCCCTCTCAGGTCTATCCTGCATTCTTAGCCATTTCTAACAGTAAAATGACTTAATCCATGCCAAAATGTTTCCCAAAATGCATAATTTAATATATATTTTAAAAAGTCAACATTTTTGACCAACACTTTATTTAATAATACTAGTACGTGCCCGTACGTGCGTGGCCGTACGTGCAAAGCAAAAAAAAATAATTTAAAACCGCTTGCCAGAAACAACCACACAGGCCGTTCCTTCGCTCTCACGTGCCTGTACGTGCGTGGCCGTTACGTGCGTGACCGTACGTGCAAAGCAAAAAAAACAAAAAAAACTTTCAAGCAACTACACAGGCCGTTCCTTCGCTGTCATAAACGACGACTGGATTGGGGCATTGTGTTTAAGAAAATCGAGAAAGTACAGAAATTGAACAGAAAGAATACAGTAAGTCGATAAGAGAAAAAATTGAGAAAGAATACAGTAAGTCTCACTATCCGGAAGTCCGGAAGTTAAGTCCACTGTCCGGAAGTTCGCATATCGCAGTTACGATTATTCGCAATTTAGTTTTAATGGCCAATTATTCAATTAGCGCCAACGTATTTTGCCTTTTTGCAATGTCATCGCAAGGAAAAACACAAAGAGAAGAGAAGAGAAAAAAAAGAAAAGAAAAAAAAACACGTGCAAAAAAGAAAAAAAAAACTTTCAAACAACCACACAGGCCGTACCTTCGCTCTCGTAAACGACGACTGGATTGGGCATTGTGTTTATCTATAAATGCGGATAAGAAATCGAGAAATTATTAGAATACACGAAGTCATCACTGTTCGGAAGTTGTACGTTGTAACCCGTAATGGGCAACGCGGCTGAGGTTATCTTCCCCCATCGGCCACGCCGACGCAGCAACGTGTCTTGTCATTGGTTGGTAAATAAATGGCCATAACTTGGGAAGCTCTTGTCCGATTAATATCAAGCCTTGAAAAGGCACATCCACAGGGTCCCAGCAATATACCTGGCAAGTTTCAATTAGATCGGACCAGTGGTTGTCGAGAAACAGCAGTCACAGACACAGACACAGACACACCTGGAATTATAGATAGATGATGTGAAAACGTAGAAAAGAATGCAAAAATTAACCCTAACATTCCAGAAAACGTGCGGTTTTTTTTGCTCATTGGTAAATTTCTTAGTCTGTCTACATGTACGGTACACTGTATTTTGATTATGAACTTGTTGGAACTCGTGTATTAAAGAGTTCATAATTTAAATTAAACTTCATTGCTTTTGTTGTCATTCAATAACTTATCGATCCGTTACTCCAGTTAATTTAAACAGTTCAATCGGCCCACGGGTTGAGTCGCTTCTGATTGGACAAATTGACGTTCGGGACTCGTTGCAATATTAATGAAAGGGGGAATTGGAGACGGACGATTGGGAAAAGGGAAGTTATGGATTATTGTCGACTACATTTTTATGGGGCTTTCAAATAAATAGTACAACTGGTGCACTTCTGCAGAGTAACCTTTACTTACACGCACGCACACACACCTCGATTTTTCGCTTCAACCTAAAGTGTCTTCATGCCAATAATGACATCAACGGTTTAGTCATTTGCTTCGAGAAGAGTGCTTTTAAAAAGGATTACAGTGACCAGCTTTATGTGGTCTGTTCTTGCACATCTAATCGAACCATCTTGGATGTAGACACGGAAATTTTAAATATCCGTCAGCTCAATTCTGCAAATACCGGAAATATTTTGAGAGCAAGGTAAGGTGTCGACCAGTGAAGTGACACGTTCTCAACGATGCAAGGTGTTTTCAAAACGAGTACAAATATCTTAAAAGTCGAGATAGCAATCCAGCCAAAAATCAGGTGAACAAAAGGATTAAAAATAATTAAACGCATCGTGAGACACCGGGTCAAGAGCAATGATTGGTACATCGTACAGCTTACAGCATCTAATGACAGGTGGACAGTGCAGATCGCCATTTACCCTTGTAAGCATTTCC
>CM068966.1:54357207-54372141 GCA_035128595.1 Eptatretus atami
GCCCCCACCCCCCACCCCCAACCTCTTTCCCTCCTGCCTCCCCCTGACTTTTATAAACCTTTGCCTTGCTCTCTTTTGTCTTTGTTCTCTCTCCTGCACATAGACTGCGTGTTCTTGTTTGTACACTTGGCATAAAGGTGGAAATGTACCACTAGCTTAGTTATTTTATTTTTACTTCACAATCAGCTCGTTCTCTTCATAATGAAAGTTTCCAGAGTGGAAAACCAATACTTTGATTGAAACCACATACAACCATATTCATTCATTCATTCATTTATACATTCAACAATTACAAGGAGTAATCACTTATTGTAGGTTTGCTTTGGCTGTGCAGTTCTGTTGACTTGTTTTGTATTTTTATGGGGTGTGGAAGAGGAACGAGAAAGTGGACAAGGAATTCATGTTGCTGTTTAACTTGAGCAGACAAAGTTATTTCTGATTGAGGTTGTGCCTCCATGGAAAAGTCTGGTGACAAGGCCCCCCCCCAACCCTCTTTACCCTCCCCCTCCCCCCCACATCTACTGTCAACTCTAATCTCAGAATAACCATGTTTGAATCTTGACTATTCCGAAGGCAAGGGACCAGCCCAGCTGAGTAACACGTCACGTGTACTCCATTCACTCAGCATCACCTGTTGTGGTATAGGAAAATGTGAATGTTAATTTTCTCACGTTTTGCTTGATATACCTGTCAAGTTGTTTGTCCCCCCCCCCCACACCCCCATGGAAATGCTTACAAGGGTAAATGGCGATCTGCACTGTCCACCTGTCATTAGATGCTGTAAGCTGTACGATGTACCAATCATTGCTCTTGACCCGGTGTCTCACGATGCGTTTAATTATTTTTAATCCTTTTGTTCACCTGATTTTTGGCTGGATTGCTATCTCGACTTTTAAGATATTTGTACTCGTTTTGAAAACACCTTGCATCGTTGAGAACGTGTCACTTCACTGGTCGACACCTTACTTTGCTCTCAAAATATTTCCGGTATTTGCAGAATTGAGCTGACGGATATTTAAAATTTCCGTGTCTACATCCATTCGATTAGATGTGCAAGAACAGACCACATAAAGCTGGTCACTGTAATCCTTTTTAAAAGCACTCTTCTCGAAGCAAATGACTAAACCGTTGATGTCATTATTGGCATGAAGACACTTTAGGTTGAAGCGAAAAATCGAGGTGTGTGTGCGTGCGTGTAAGTAAAGGTTACTCTGCAGAAGTGCACCAGTTGTACTATTTATTTGAAAGCCCCATAAAATGTAGTCGACAATAATCCATAACTTCCCTTTTCCCAATCGTCCGTCTCCAATTCCCCCTTTCATTAATATTGCAACGAGTCCCGAACGTCAATTTGTCCAATCAGAAGCGACTCAACCCGTGGGCCGATTGAACTGTTTAAATTAACTGGAGTAACGGATCGATAAGTTATTGAATGACAACAAAAGCAATGAAGTTTAATTTAAATTATGAACTCTTTAACACGAGTTCCAACAAGTTCATAATCAAAATACAGTGTACCGTACATGTAGACAGACTAAGAAATTTACAATGAGCAAAAAAAAACCGCACGTTTTCTGGAATGTTAGGGTTAATTTTTGCATTCTTTTCTACGTTTTACATCATCTATCTATAATTCCAGGTGTGTCTGTGTCTGTGTCTGTGACTGCTGTTTCTCGACAACCACTGGTCCGATCTAATTGAAACTTGCCAGGTATATTGCTGGGCCCTGTGGATGTGCCTTTTCAAGGCTTGATATTAATCGGACAAGAGCTTCCCAAGTTATGGCCATTTATTTACCAACCAATGACAAGACACGTTGCTGCGTCGGCGTGGCCGATGGGGGAAGATAACCTCAGCCGCGTTCCCATTACGGGTTACAACGTACAACTTCCGAACAGTGATGACTTCGTGTATTCTAATAATTTCTCGATTTCTTATCCGCATTTATAGATAAACACAATGCCCAATCCAGTCGTCGTTTACGAGAGCGAAGGTACGGCCTGTGTGGTTGTTTGAAAGTTTTTTTTTTTCTTTTTTGCACGTGTTTTTTTTCTTTTCTTTTTTTTCTCTTCTCTTCTCTTTGTGTTTTTCCTTGCGATGACATTGCAAAAAGCAAAATACGTTGGCGCTAATTGAATAATTGGCCATTAAAACTAAATTGCGAATAATCGTAACTGCGATATGCGAACTTCCGGACAGTGGAGGACTTAACTTCCGGACTTCCGGATAGTGAGACTTACTGTATTCTTTCTCAATTTTTTCTCTTATCGACTTACTGTATTCTTTCTTTCAATTTCTGTACTTTCTCGATTTTCTTAAACACAATGCCCAATCCAGTCGTCGTTTATGACAGCGAAGGAACGGCCTGTGTAGTTGTTGAAAGTTTTTTTTGTTTTTTTTGCTTTGCACGTACGGTCACGCACGTACGGCCACGCACGTACAGGCACGTGAGAGCGAAGGAACGGCCTGTGTGGTTGTTTCTGGCAAGCGGTTTTAAATTATTTTTTTTTGCTTTGCACGTACGGCCACGCACGTACGGGCACGTACTAGTATTATTAAATAAAGTGTTGGTCAAAAATGTTGACTTTTTAAAATATATATTAAATTATGCATTTGGGGAAACATTTGGCATGGATTAAGTCATTTTACTGTTAGAAATGGCTAAGAATGCAGGATAGACCTGAGAGGGAACCCCTGCATCTGAGGCCCATCTCGGGCCCTGGACCCCGGCCTGTAGTGGTCAGATCCAAGACTGGCAATATTTGAGACCTGAAACTAAAAAAACTCGTGCGTGTGTGCTCGCACCTAATTGTAAATTCATTTGTTGCATCCTCTGTTTTTAAATACTTGATATGGGCTTCCATAAAGGAACAAAATCAATGCTCACAAGTCAAATAATGAGCACCTTGTTTGAAGTAATCGCATCACAAGTGTCAGGATAACACCAATTTATTTTTACCTGAATGGTTCCGGATATCACCTGGAATGGATGTCGTGCATTCGATATCAGATTTTGTTGCTTTTGTTGATGCCGAAGGTCGCATAACCCGCTATGTGGGTGCCTTCTGTTATTTATTTTTATTGGGTTGGTTTTTTGTGAGAGTAAAATTCTTAACAGGATGTTTTTCTGGTTGATTCAGCCCATTATTGGTTTTTCCCAGCCATGTTATTGAAGGTTTCATGAAAACCTTGTCTATCCTTTTCTGCCCCCTCCCTTTTCTATCCTTTTCTGCCCCCTACCCCCCCCCCCGGCCAACCAATGAGACGGGGTGTTGGTAGGAGACAGGCGAACGATGGATGAAATATGATAAATTGGATACCATACAATCACCACATAAAGAGAAAATGTTTTGAATGATTGCAGGTCAGATACTCACTAGAATGTGGAAAATACCACGAAATACTGATGAACCAAAAGAGGTAATTATTACAGCAAATCTTCTGAACAGATATTTCAGAGATTTAATGGGATCGAGAAACTCGGATTCACTGTTTAACTGTCTATTCAAACACTTAGTATCGCCTGGAAGCCCGCGCTCGTTCAACAACTTCTAAGTTGGAGCCTTGGCCATGTCTTCTCTCTCGGGATTCTGAGGGAATAATTGTGATTATCAAGAATGCTCAAGAATAGTTTTGAAGACACATGACGTGGGAAGCTCAGGCAATCAATATTGCTGCTTTCGGACTTTCATAACTCTCAAACAGCAAAAGTGTTTGGATGAGAGAAGATGAGCTTCAACGAGGGGAACTTATCAAGCTTGAGGGCAACGGATGCTCGAATCGGTCTCCAACCATTAAAAGAGTTTGGAGACTTACTTGAAGCAGTGTTGACCCTTAAGAGAGAGTATGATGTACTGAAAACAAAATGATTGTCATCTTCGACCTGGACATTTTATTCAGACATGAAACATTGCTGCCAACCTCAAGCTGGAGAAATACCTTTGTTTATTTATCTGTTTATTCCCATCAGCAGCCTTCCACGTGCTCCGGATGGAAATGAACGATGTGATGTATTATGAGCTAAATATTTGTTAAGTTTGTTATTATGAGGTAAATACTGATTGTTCAATTTGATTAGCCCTCTGGATTTGACAAAATTTGACAAAGTGAAAATGTAGTTTTGATTTGTGTTGTGCATTTGCACCCGGCAGGCATGACTGAACTCGTGGACATTGGACGTCTAGTTTTGTGGACGGCACCGTTTGGGGGATCCTTCGACCGCAAGCGTGGAGCCGTGGGACGTCAAAGCATTTTACCTCTGATGTTTCTTCTTCCATTTTTTTTTCAGGACGTGCGTGGCCTGCGAGAAAATCAGCCGCGTAAAGCGACAGGACCGAGTGCCGCTGGTCCTGGTTGGGAACAAGGCGGACCTGGCCGGCCGGGTGGCGAGCGGGAGGTTTCGGAAGGTGAAGGCCGGGCGCTGGCTCGCGAATGGGGCTGCCCCTTCCTCGAGGCTTCTGCGAAGACGAGACAAGGGGTGGACGAGCTTTTGCCGAGATTGTGCGGCAAATGAGCTACATTGGTGTGACTGAAAACCGCGAACAGTGTTGTCATTGCCTGCTTCAGTGACGGTGAGGTAGCCTTATGCCACACAAGTCCAGTTTGCCATCGATTCATTCCTTACAGTGCATGTCTGTACATACATAAGAAAAAGTCTGAAATCGTTTGTGTAGATAACAACCTTACTTGAAACTTTATCGTGACATGGTTTTTAGATGCACACGTGTAATTTTCTGTTCTACTCAAACATCTCTCCTTGCTTCACTCTGTTGGCTCTTTTGTCCTCGGTCACCTGATCTCTTTACCTGAAAAGGTTGAACCATTTGCAACTAGACCTTAAATGGCATTGACACTTTGACATTTGAAGTATACTCAGCTGATTTATTAGGAAGGAGACAATCGGGTTCAAGCATGAATACCAAGATTAATCTGCCAGTGATGAACCGTCCAATTGTGTCCAATATGTGAGTTAATGAAATAGATGATTATGAGTTTATTTATAGCCATTCCTCTTCTCAAATCCTCATGATTCTGTCTTAGAAATTTTGATGTCATGCTTCAAAAACTGGCTTGAAGCTTCCAAAGTGGTTCAACAAGTCTTCTTGCTTCAGCATGGTGTTGAGAGACTTATCGTTGCGAAAGTGGTGTGTGCGTATTCTCGCGTCGATCTTGCACAAAAGTGGTATTGGTCACTTGACGCTACCGCATTTTTGTTTTTTTAACTATTGTTCCTTCATCACAACCGTGGTTGTCATTGAGCACATTCTCCATTTGGTAAACCTGTACGTGCTCACTAAGGTCATCCCGTAGCTTGCTCCAGCAGCCTTGTACAAACTGTGGTGGACAGTGAATTACCGACCGTTAATTGGAGATCTGATCCTTCCTATTCGGGGGTGGCAGGAAGGCAGCTCGGGTGGCGTTAAGAGCTTACAGCAGTGCCACCGCAGCGGAATTCCAACTGCGACCGGAATGTAGCTTAGAGAGTCCACAAGCAAGGATGGCTGCGAGACAAGCTCAAGGCAGGCCACGGCTTGCTGGCAGACAAACGCAAGTACATGTACACAGCAGAGATTATACAACCGCTCAAAATGTACAGACGGCAAGAACAAAAGTGGAAGGGCCACTCTTTAGAGTGGTGGATCGGGTGAGTTGGCCACCGATTCAAACACACACATACACAGGCAACCATTACTTTCAACTAAGATGACTCACAATGGTTAAGGAAGAAAACAATAGATGGACAAGACATGCAGCTATAGTTCTTTTATAATTCAAGATGCGTTTCCTCGAATTATTTGTCACGTGTTGAACAATCCAACCACTTGCACTAGCAAACCAACAGGCAGCCTTTTCTTTCCATCACCTTGAGTAGGAACATTGCAGCGAATCACGTTCATCCGAGAAATTGCTACATGCAGAGCAAAAATACTGTTGTAGCCGCAGGTCCGTTCCAGTTGCCCAGTTCGAGTCCTGCAGGTCTTGTCAATGCGACCACAACCACCAGCTAAGTCCACGCCCCTGAGCAAGTTCCCAGGCCTACTTGCCAAGTTACATTGCTTGTGGGGCGGCGGAATTAACCAGGTGCCACGCCGCTAGACGCCCATGCCCCTCTTCAATTTGGCTGAGCAATCCGTAAGGTCACGTGACGCAGTCTAAGCAGTTTGAACCACACCCCAACCAGTCCAAACCATCAAACTAAGCAGCCAGACCAGGCGGAATTCACCCTGAGACAAAGTATATTTATTCGCAAGCAAATGGCACTGGTAAATGAAACAAGAATGAAGCAAGGCAAAAATATAAATGATACAACCAACAATAAAATACTTAACCCCCACCAATATGGGCCCATAATGCCAACCAACAAACGAGATTCCTCAATTTTCCTGAATTATTTGGGTCCATCAGACACACACCACAGGAGATAGACATAGGGAAATGACAAAGACTTAGACAACAAAGATCGTCAGACAAACCCAAGGCAGAGCCTGGCAAGAAATCCCAGTCAAGGCCGGGGGCTGGCTAGTCGTCCTGTGCTGCTGGCTGAGAGTGAGAAAGACGTGGCTCATTCGTGGACATGACAGCCATTTTCGCCCACAGGCTTTGGTGCAGCGAGCAGGGCCTGAGACAAGGCAAACTACTCTTCTTTTTTACGGTGCACTTGCCTTTTATCAGCTCAGGCACGTGCGTCTTTGATGAGGTGTTGTGCTGCTCCGCTCTCACTCAACATTAATTGTGGATCGGCCTGGTTGGTGGGGTGACTCGGCTATAACCACAGCACCTCGAGCTCTCTGAAGGACCTGTCACACCTTGACGTTTTAGCCAGCGTATGGCAAGGTATCAAAATGTATGTAAAACGCTGGCGTACGCTGAACTATTGATGTTTTTTTCCAGTTTTGGACGTATTCATAACGAGTTGGACGTATGCATAACGTATTAGTAACGTACACAGAACGTTTCGATAACATATAGATAACTTATATCAATGAATGCTGAGCATGTTGTTGGCGTTCACAACCTATGCCCAACGATAGTCTAACTTATGCATAGCGCGCGGCAGCATATCGCCGACGATCACGTGGCGTAGCCTATTAAAAGGCTGCGGCTCGACGATTCAAATCATAACCGCACTAGACATTGAAGTGTCAAGCCGCTGTCACACCTTGACATTTCAGCCAGCGTATGCCGACGTATGAAAAATTTGCCGAATACGCTGGCACACGTCGAATACGTTATGGGTAAGTTTTGTATACGCTGAAGCACGCTGGCATACGTCGTAGTACGCCGAATACGTCGCCAAATTTTCAGCATGTTGAAAATTTTGCAACGTATGCCAGCGTATGACACACGTTCCGCATACACTGGCCATAAGTTGTAGGCACGTTACGCGATGTTGACACACGTCGCACACGTTACTTGTAATTACTCGTAAGTCGAAACACGTCAAGGTAATGTTTAGCGTCAGTGTTCCAGACTCCCTGTTTTTTTTTTCTTCTTCTTCGGTATGACGTGATGTTGACACTTCGATTTCTTGTGCGGTTATGATTTAAATCGTTGAGCGGCAGCCTATTAATTATATTATATTATAACCGCACTAGAAATCGAAGTGTCAACATCACCGTCATACCGAAAGAAAAAAAAAACCAGGGAGTCTGGAACACTGACGCTAAACATTACCTCGACGTGTTTCGACTTATGAGTAACTTACAAGTAACGTGTGTCAATGATCGCGTAACGTGCCTACAACTTATAGCCAGCGTATGCGGAACGTGTGAGTCATACGCTGGCATACGTCGAAAAATTTCAAGCATGTTAAAATTTGTCGACGAGCTCGGCGTACTACAACGTATGCCAGCGTACTACGACGTATACAAAACTTACCCAAACGTATTCAACGTGTGCCAGCGTTTAGACAAATTTCATTAGTCGGGCATTACGCCAGGCCTAAATCGTCAAGGTGTGACGGGGCCTCGAGGTAAATCAACCGCCGTTGACGGCGCTTGTCCATTCTCCCACTAAAACTCATGCTGCAAGACCTAGCGAGCACTTTAAAGATGACTATTTAAGATAGATAACAGAGGATAGAAACATTAAATAACTGGGATCAAAGGGGTTGATAATTCTAAACAGAGACATTATGGAAAATTCCAAGTGTCTTTCTAAACGTAATGGTGACAATATATCACATTACATTTAATTACTATACGCTTATCGAAAACAAGAACTAAGAAATAAGAGTTATATTATGGATCTATTAACCCATGGGAGTCCTTTTAACAACAATACTTTAACCTCAATTTGAATGAAAATTACAACAAAGGATATTGAAAGCAAAGGAAGTAGTAATATCGTAGCCTGTGTAAAGTGGACAGTAAACCACCACCTCGTTTGCATAAACAAAGGGTGTGAAGTGAAAACTCCCATTTCAAGCTGGCTCGACGAGCTCGAAGTCTGAGGTGCACTACAAGGCCTACAGGCTCGACTGGTGTGCCCGGGTGGTCTTACAATTGTAATGGTGCAGGTCAGTGAGTCAGTGAGACAATTTCTGGTTTCCAGATCTACAGAAACCTAAACAACTTACCCCGGTTCTGCAATCAATGCTCAGTCTTTTTGTAATTGTACATTCAATAATATTACATAAATAGATAATGGATATAGCAACACCTGATCTGATATACGAACCTGGGATCCCAGCATTATGACCCAGGTGCTTCGACAGGTACTTTCAAAATGAACTCAACATGTTACGAAATACTGTGTGCGCTTTCATAAAATGAACAATTGAAACCCTCGCCATTAACAGTATTGAAACTGGTACTTCATTGTCAATATCAAGTACAATTAGCAATAAGTTAGCTTTGCTTTCTCTGAACCAATCAGCCAGTGTAAAAATGAATGAATGATTTTTTTTTTAATGCAGAAAGTTGAGTTTCACGCAAGGCGGAGGCGGAGTGATGGCACGAACTGGCCATCACATCCTCCATTTTCTTGTCCACCTGGTACAAAAGACACAGCACGTACTTCATTAAATCACATCGATACACTTGTGTGTAGCACTTTCCATTTGGAAACAAAATATCATCGCTTTACAAAGGATGGCGAGACGATGATAGTGACAAGAGCAGCACTCGGTAGAGCACGTATAGTGCCTTCAGACAGTAGTCACACCACTTGACTTTTTCACATTTTGTTGCAACAGCCTGAAATTAATGGATGAAATTTAAATTTTTTGGCACCGATGTACAGAAAATACCCCATAATGACAAAGTGAAAACATGTTTTCAGAAATTTTTTACAAATCTATTGAAAATGAAACAGAAATATCCAATTTATGACAAGTATTCAGCCTCCCCCCCCAAGTTCCTCATAATAACATTATGGTTAGGGTTTGGGTTAGCATATGCCTGGTGTTGGCTTAATGGTTAGGGTGGTGGGCTTTGGATCCTAGGGTCCCGAGTTCAAATCCCGCTCAGCTATTGAATTAATACCAGGTGGGGTTAACTCGGCCTGTCATCCTTCCGAGGTCAGTAAAATGAGTGCCAGCTTGCTGGTATCCTGTGACGGAGTGGCGACCCATCCAGGATTGTGCCAAATAGCCAAGGAGACTGCTTAGGCAGCACCAACACTCTGCATTCCTCCTCCTCCTCCTCCTCCTCCTCCCCCCGCTCCTCGCGGAGTCAATACTTTGTCCAAGCGCCTTTGACAGCGATTAGAGTTTTGAGTCTTCTTGGGTATGTCTACATTTGCTTCGCACATCTGGATTTGGGGAGTTTCTTCCATTCTTCCTTGCAGATTTGCTCAAGCTCTGTCAACTTGGATGAGGAGCGTTGGTGAACAGCAATCCTCAAGTCTTTCCACAGCTTCTCAAAAGGATTCAAGTCTGGCCATTAGTTGGGCCACTCACGGACTTTCACATTCTTGTTCTGAAGCTGTTCTAGTGTTGCTTTCGTTGTATGCTTGGGTTCATTGTCCTGTTGGAACGTAAATCTTCACCAGTCTCGGGTCTTTTGTTCTCTGAAGCAGGTTCTCCTCAAGGATTTGCCTGTATTTGGCTCCATTCATTGTTCTCCCCAACCTTACAATTCTCCCAGTGTCTGCTGCTGAAAAGCATCCCCATAGCATGATGCTGCCACCACCATCCTTCATGGTAAGGATGGTGTTAAATGGGTGACGAGCTGTACTCAGTTTCCACCAGACATAGCGCTTTGCATTCAGGTCAATGAGTTCAATTTTCGCCTCATCAGACCACAGAATATTTTGCCTCAAGCTCTCAGAATTTTTCACATGCCTTTGCAAACTCCAAGCGTGCTGTCGTAATCTTTACTATAATTCTCGGACTGGTGTTTGTGCATTTGTTTGTCACACTACTCCCACAGTTCTGGGCAAATTACATCCATACTTGCTACATAGGATCAGCATTACCTCAAATAATGTATAGGAGTGTTTTGATCTTTGCTGGTGGTCCTAAAGGAGTGAGGGGGATGACACAAATTTTCTTTGTAAATGTGTATGGTGTAGCACCCGCCTCGAAGTGGGGGAGGGTATTACAAGTCTCCACCATTTACAGTACAATATCCCTGTCCCCACATCTTCCAGTGTAGCAAAGTATTTTGAATTATAACCAGTAGGTATGTTTTTGCTTCATGCACGTAAACCAGTTTTTTTTTGCCTACAGAGCTGTCAGTTGCCTATACACCACCAAAATAAAAGGTATGCATCAAAAGAATGTGTTGCATGCTTGGAACAAGATTGAGTGTAGGGCAGGTACTCTGCTAGTAGTAGTAGTAATAATCTATCTATAATTCCAGCAATGTGTGTGTGTGTGTCTGTGACCGCTGTTTCTCGACAACCACTGGTCCGATCTAATTGAAACTTGCCAGGTATATTGCTGGGGCCCTGTGGATGTGCCTTTTCAAGGTTTGATATTAATCAGACAAGTGCTTCCCAAGTTATGGCCATTTATTTACCAAACCAATGACAAGACACGTTGCTGCGGCCATTTATTTACCAAACCAATGACAAGACATTGCGTAGGCGTGGCCGATGGGGAAAGGGCGCCATTTAGTTACGGTGGCGGAGGAGTGGCAATGGTAAATGGCAGTGAATGTCAAGGCAAGCAAAGACAGGGAGGTAAACTTGATTTTAATTAACTCTGTGTGTGTAAGTATCACAGCAGTTGTTACTTCAATGCAAGCGATAATTCATGGAATGATGTGAACATTCCGTACGGCACGCATCACTTCCGGATAGTGATGACTTACTGTAATCTTAATAATTTCTCGATTTCTTATGCGCACTTATAGATAAACAACATGCCCCAATCCAGTCGTCGTTTACGAGAGCGAAGGAACGGCCTGTGTGGTTTTCTGGTACGCGGTTTGAAAGTTTTTTTTTTTTGCACGTACGGCCACGCACGTACGGGCACGCGAGAGCGAAGGAATGGCCTGTGTGGTTTCTGGTACGCGGTTTGAAAGTTTTTTTTTTGCACGTACGGGCACGCACTAGTAATAATAACAATAATAATAATACTTAGGTTTATTCATATAAAAACATTTTGGTCATGTGCCTTTTTCTCAGGAGTGGCTTCCGTCTGGCCACTCTCCCATAAAGCATAGATATGTAAAGTGCTGCAGAGATTGTTGTTCTTCCAGCAGGTTCTCCCATCTCAGCTAAGAAACCCTGTAGTTCTGTCAGAATGGTCCTTGGGTTCTTGGTCACCTCTCTGACCAAGTTCATTCTTTCCCAGTTGCTCAGTATGGTCGGACGGCCAGCTCTAATAAGAGTCTGGGTTGTTCCATATTGTTTCCATTTCCTAATGGAGCTCACTATGATCTTAGGAATGTTCAACACTCTATAAATTGTTTTATACCCTTCCCCAGATCTATGCCACATCACAATTCTATCTTAGTTCTACGGACAGATCCTTGACTTCATGGTAGAGTTTCTGCTCTGATATGCACCGTCAACTGTGGGACCTTGTATAGAAAGGTGTTCTCCTTTCTAAATCATGTCCATTGAATTGAATTGGCCACAGGTGGACTCCAATCAAGTTGTAGAGATGACCAAAGAATATTGGATGCATCTGAGCTCAATTTGGAGTGTCATAGCAAAGGGGTTGAATACTTGACTCAAGACATTTCAGCTTTTCATTTTTAATTGATTTGTAAAAATTTCGTTTAAAAAAATATTTTAAAATCCACTGTGACATTATGAGGTATGTGTAGATCAGTGAGAAAAATAAATTCTCAATTTAATCTATTTTAAATTCAAGCTGCAACACAACAAAATGTGAAAAAGTCAAGGGGTGTGAATACTTTCTGAAGGCACTGTAGTCTCGCCTCACATGCCCATTCTGAACAGAAATACCATTGTTAACTGAACATGGTGCTTTTATGTCTCGTATACCCATACCGTCCGTTTATTGATCGATTTTATTGGGATATCTAACAACCATTTTGTGCACATTAAAGCTAAATTGCATCAATGATGATGAACATGAAATAATAATAAAAAAAAACTTACTAAATGACTATATCCGCCTGGCTGGTTGCTCATATATATGAAGTTTTGCAATGATCTGTTAAGCGGTTCTGGAGATTTTTTTGAAATTTTTCCATCCAATATGGCCACCAGACCACGTGACCGATTATGTCATACATTTAATACTTCACTCATATCGGGTCAGTTGAAATATATGAAGTTTTATATTTTTCAGATAAGGATTTCGATTCAACCAATTATGGTTGGAATACCACTTCACTGATATCATCGTCATTACCCTATATACCCCAGGGGGAGTTTATGACATGTGCCAAGTTTCAATTTTTTTCGTAGAGCGGTTTTGGAGAAGTCCAATTTTTTTTCTCGTTGAATCCAATATCGCTGTCAGACCATATAACCTATTATGTCAGAGTTATCAATAAAACATGCTCCATGGGGAGTCTCTCCTATCTTTAAAGTTTCGCATCGATCGGCCAAAGGGTTGCAGCGAAAAAAGAATTCAAAGAAAAAATATTGTTGCGGCCCAGGGTTCAGGGTTCGCCACGAGGGTAAGTGCTCGGGTTCCTTCCGGTCCGGCGGGTTGCTAGTCAACCACGAACGCAGAATGGTACCGCCAATCCTGGCAGGGTTCCACGACAACACGCATTACCTTTCCATTGGATTTACAGCATCAAGGGTGGCTCGTACCCTCGATACGTACTTGCCTTATCTTAATCATGTGCAGCCAAGCAGAGCTGCCAAGTGCGCTGGCTAACAGGAGCAAATCATGTGGGGTAAAACTTCCCAGCTAACAAACATGCGGACTATGTGAGATCAATGGAGGAAAGGACACTACGAGCTGGTTGAATGCAGTCACAGAACATTTATTAAAATAAATGTGCAAGGAAAGGTATGTGGCAGGTCAAGACAAGGGGGGTTATTTTAAAGCAAGATTCATGCAGCAGGGACATGCAAGATGGGTGTGGTGTGGCAAAAGACATACAGTTATGCAGTAAGGCAAAAGACAGTGCAGAGCTAACATGATACTACTACTTACACAATCTTAGTTATGACAATACAGGTGCCATCAAGGTCATTCCGAGGAAGGGTAGATCAGGGATAAAGATAAGAAAAAGGACGAGGTGGTTTCGACCTCTTTGCTCACCAAACAGGGTTGACAAATGCGCACTGCCCAAACACTGAAGAGTGGTGAAAGAGGAGGAATTGCTGGTGGTATCTATGGTGCATATTTAAGGAGATGCAAGTGAGGTGCAGGTGAGGTGCGGGGAAGAAACTGGAAGGAGGTGCATGCCTGTGAGGTTGCTCTGAAAATAACGGTTGTTCGGGACTTGCCCTCATCATCTGCCCTTGTGTGTCCACAGTGGACGAGACGGAAAAAGGGGACAGAAGGTGTAAGACAGCTTATGTGTGGGGTGGGAGATTATCTGTAAATGTTCATTGGCCTGGCTTTCGTGAATGTGCCGGGATTATTCGCTTGCCCAGCGCTCCGTTCCACAAGCTCCATTCTGCCTTTCACCAAGTACCGCCGACCAAGCCAAAGTAAGAGATCTCCTCTACCTGTGTCTGGAATGCATTGCTTAAATAGTTCCTGGCTGGGGGTGGAGCATGAATTTGGATCAAAAGGGTCACTAGGTGGAGTTACTAGGACTTACAGCACCCCCATTGGTTCACACACAATTACTCCAGCGCCGGCACCGCCCACGCGAGGCCACAGCCGCAAAGAGACTGGCATTGACCTCCAGACGAACCGACGTAATGGTCCTCCGTACTTAACAAAGCGCCAAAATCTTTGGCTGCGCTTTCCGAGTGTGAACATGTGCTGGACACCCAATGGGAATCACAAGCAAACAAAGCGCTGGGGCTTTCGTCTGAACGACATCTGAACGGCCAGGTCTTAAGCGTCTGCCGTCGGTACATTGTGCTTATTACTCCCGCTACTTCAAAAGTGGCGGCGGGCGTCTGTGGTTGACGTGATGTTAGAGACGGCATGTTTGCATGGCGGGTGAGTTGTGGCGTGGTGGTTCACCATGTTGAAGTGGCATGGTGGTTCGTTCTGGTTGAGGCGTCACAGTTGTCGAGCAATGGCAAATATATAACGAGCTTGGGTAACGTTATAGCGAAGTGGTGTGATAACTGAGTCTTGATGTTGTGTGAGCATTGTAACATTTGTGGATAGAATGTGGTGAAGGTTGGAGTATGTGGTGTGGTGTGGATAGAATAGTGGATATTTGTGGATAGAATGTGGTGAACTTGACTGTAGTGACTGCCATTGAGCACTTTATCTCATCAACTGTGGATTAAACAAATGCTGCAGAAATTTGTCCACCATGGATGTGCTTCAGGGATTTGGCAAACTGGGATTTGGCACAAATATCATATTAGATGTATGCTTGGCATGCGTGGTTGTGCGAGTGAGTCACGTGCAGGGAATTCAGA
>CM068966.1:54375906-54385926 GCA_035128595.1 Eptatretus atami
TACTTTGTTGAAGCACTTTTCTCCCATTCACTTGTTTTTTTAGAAGCACTTAGAAGAATGGGATTTTCTCCAATTCTTCCTTGCAGATTAATTTGTTCAAGCTCTGTCAACTTGCATGGGGAGCATCAGTGAACTGCAATGTTCACGTCTTTCCACAAATTCTCAATGGGATTAAAGTCTGGGCTTTGGCTGGGCCACTCAAGGACTTTCATGTTCTTGTTCTGAAGCCATTACAGTGTTGCTTTGGCTGTATGTTTGGGGTCATTGTCCTGTTGGAACATACATTTTTGTCACAGTCAAAGGTCATTTTCACTCGAAGCAGGTTCTCCTCAAGGATTTATCTGTATTTGGCTCCATTCATTGTTCCCTCTATCCTTACAAGTCTCCCAGTCCCTGCTGCTGAAGAGCATCAACATAGCATGATGAGATAGCACATAGCACCAGCATGCTTCACAGTATGGATGGCGTTAGATGGGTGATGACTGATGAGTTTTGCTCGGTGTCCATCGGACGTAGCACTTTGCATTCAGGCCAAAGAGTTCAATTTTCGTCTCATCAGACCACATAATATTTTGCCTCATTCTCTCAGTCATTCACGTGACTTTTTGCAAACTCCAGGCGTGCTGTCATGTGCCTTTTTCTCAGGAATGGCTTCTGTCTGGCCACTCTCCCGTAAAGCCTAGATTTGTGAAGTGCTGCAGAGATAGTTGTCCTTCCGGCAGGTTCTCCCATCTCAGCCAAGGAACTCTGTAGTTCTGTCAGAGTGGCCATTGGTTTCTTGGTCACCTCCCTGACCAAGGTTCTTCTTGCCCAGTTGCTCAGTTTGGTCGGATGGCCAACTCTAGGAAGAGTCAGGGTAGTTCCATATTCTTTCCATTTCTTAATGATGGAGCTCACTGTGCTCTTGGGAACTTTCAACACTCTCGAAGTTGTTTCATAGCCTTCACCAGATCTATGCCTACTCACGATTCTCGGAGTTCTATGGAGTTCCTTGCACTTCATGGTAGAGTTTCTGCTCTGACATGCATATCAACTGTGGAACCTTATATAGAAAGGTGTGTTTCTTTCTAAATCATGTTTAATCAATTGAATTAACCACAGGTGGCCGACATTCAAGTTGTAGAAACATCTCAAGGGTGATCAAAGGAAATTGGATGCACCTGAGCTCAATTTGGAGAGTCATAGCAAAAGGGTTGAATAGTTAACGTAATAAATTTCACCTTAAAAAAAAAAATTTGTAAAAAAGTTTAAAAACAAAATTCCACTGTGATACGATGGGGTGTTTCCACAGATGTGTGATCAGTGACAAAAAATTTTTTAAATAAAATTTTTCCATTTTAATTCAGGCTGTAACAACAAAATGTTAAAAAGTCAAGGGGTGTCACTACCTTCTGAAGGTACTGTAGTTCTTCCACAAGCCTTGTATACAAAAAAAAAGAAAAGAAAAGAAAAAAAAAATAAAAAAGCACGGAAATTGTGGTGGTTGACATTACCACTGATGTAAAAGTTGCCTCATCTTGGAAGTTGTGGGTTACACATTGTAACCCACAACTTCCAAGTGAAAAACAAATTCTACAAATTTCAGAAAATTAATGAAATACACAAAACGAGAATATACTTGGGGGGGAAGTACCTTTGACAGCAATTGTAGCTGTGAGTCTGTTGGGATCGGTCTGTACCAACTTTACACACCTTGATTGGGCAATATTTACCCATTCTTCTGTACAAAACTGTTCAAGCTCAGTCAAGTTGCCCGAGCATTGATGGACAGCAATTACTTCAAGTCAAGCCACAGATTTTCGATTGGATTTAGGTTAGGGCTCTGACTGGACCACTCAAGGACATTTATCTTTTTGTTCCTTAACCATGCCAATGTTGCTGTGGCTGTATGCTTCGGGTCATTGTCATGATGAAAGGTGAACTTCCATCCAAATTTCAGCTTTCTTGTAGAGGGCAGCAGGTTTTCCTCTTGGGTTTTTCTGTATTTTGCTCCATCCATTTTCCCTTCTATCCTGACAAGTGCCACAGTCCTTGCTGATGAGAAACATCCCCATAACATGATGCTGTCACCACCATGCCTCACGTAGTAGGGTGGTGTAGTCTGGGTGATGTGCTGTGTTGGGTCTGCGCCAAACATAACAATTTGCATTTAGGCCAAAAAGTTCCATCTTGGTTTCGGAAGACCACAAAACTTTTTTCCACATGGCTTCAGAATCTCTGGAGTGGATTTTTTCACACCTCAAACGGGACTCAAGATGGGCTTTTTGAGTAATGGCTTCCTTCCTGCAACCCAACTGTACAGGCCAGACTTGTGAAGTGCTTGGGACATTGTTATCATATGTACACAGTGACCATTCTTTGTCATACAGGTATGAAGCTCTTTTAAAGTTGCCATTGGCCTCTTGGTAGCCTCTCTGATCAGTCTCTTTGCTTGGTCATCCAGTTTGGAGGCACGGCCTGATGTAGGCAGGGTCTATGTTCTCCACTTCTTAATGATCATCTTTTGCCTGTGCTCCAAGGGATATTCAAGGCTTTTGAAATATTTTTTATACCCATCCCCTGATCTCTGCCTTTCCACAACTTTATCCCAGAGGTCTTTTGAAAGCTCCTTGGTTCTCATCATTGAGTCTTTGCTGTGAAATGCACTACCCAGCAGAGGAAACCCACAGGAACTGCTGATTTTATTCTGAAATAATCAGAATCGTGACAATTTAACACAGGTGAAGGCCAATTAACTTGGTGTGATTTTGAATGCAATTGGTTACACCTGAGCTCATTTACATACAATTGCTATTATAATGGGGATGGACACTTATCCAACCAAGACATTCTAGTTTTGTATTTTTGATTAATTTTCTGAAATTATGTAGAATCTGTTTTTCATTTGGAAGTTCTGGGTTACAATGTGCAAATAAAGATGGGGAAGTCTGATTTAATGCAATTTAATTCCAGGTTGCAAGGCAACAAAAGGTGAAAATTTGGAAAGTGGGGGAAGACATTCTATAGGCAGTGTATACACAAACAAGTAAAGACATGCGGTTGGGAGTATAATTATCAAAGGAATCCATGCTAAGTTCTCCAAACTTTAATTGAACAAACAATAACTCAACGTTTCGGTTAACATGTGACAAGCTACGATGCAAGACATGTCTCAAGAGGCTCGAAGAGGGGTGTGGTCAAAAGTCAGTTAACAGCTCAGTATCTGATGTGATCATCTTGGAGAGAAATAAATAAATAAAAAGCCATTGTGCAGCAATTCAGGCTGCCTTTGATGTAGTGCCAAATGCAATCCTCCCTACAGTATCTTCCCATAAATACACCCGGTTCGCATTCTGATCCTGGGGCATGGGATGGTCGAGCATAAGGCCACCCTTCAGTGGGTGTGGGCATCACCCTTCAGTACTCCCTGGCTACGATGAGAGATTGTATTTCTTGACTGTAGTGACTGCCATTGAGCACTTTACCTCGTCAACTGTGGATTAAACAAATGCTGCAGAATTTTGTCCACCATGGATGTGCTTCAGGAATGTCACACGCATGTTTGCCAACACTGCAGACGAGTCATGCACATCCTCAATTGGGCACATACTAAGGAACCCATTTTGTACAACTATTCCTCTTTTCCAGTTTGTCCATCAGCATGCAGAACACACTTCCAGGGAAGTTGCTGCTGCTTTGACAAATGCAGTTCCGGTCATGTGTTCGTTCTACTGCAAAAAAGCTTTCACATTGTTAACGCGCAACTCGGTTCCTGATGGTCAGTGGTTAGTCGACCTTCAATTCGACCAACCATTAACCATCAGGAACCGAATTACATCAGTGGTTGGTTAACCTTCAGATGCAGTGTCAACAGTCTGATGGAGTGTGAACGGTGATGATCCACCTTTGTATGATTTCATCAATAGAGGAATGGCCTCGCAAAGCCTCAATTATGAGCTAATGAATCTCCCTTGGAGCAATTCTCAGCAAACATGAAATGTAATTACACACAAGCCCTTACGTAAAAAAAACAACAACCTCATTCAAGTCCACTGCTCAGCTGCACCTGGAGGCAACACCTGTAAATTACTCTTACCTATTGAGCAAATATGGATTACTACTCAGCCCTGGTACTTGAGGTGGGCACCAGGGATGCAGAAACACTACTGGCAGAATGTGTTTTATTATTATAATATTTCCATTTATCTTGGAATAAAAAGAAAACGATTTATTATATTCATAATGCAGCACTCTCCATATTTATGATCAATGTCCTTTGCTCTTGAAATGCAAATTATTTGACGAGCTAGAATGACTTTTTTCCAGACATTTGAGCGATGTGACTAAAAATAACCAACAGTAGTGAAACTCGGAAGTGCAATACCAGCATGCACAAAGATAGACATGTAGAGAACTAGTACTATATGCAGGAAACCTCAAATGTTCCCAAATAATTTGGACAAGCATTGATGTGTAAAACAGCCTCTCTCATGTCTGCAAAGGTCAATGTCAAAAGTATCAAATGGTCTCTTATCCAGGAAAAAATATCAACGTTTTGGCTTCACACAAAGAGCAATTACAAAGCTTTTATTGAAAGAACATTGAATACGTTTTTTTTGTGCGTTTTACAGGTCTCAGGCTCTATAAAAGGGCTGTCACACAAATCACACACCTACACACACACACACACACACACACACACACACACACACACACACACACACACACACACACACCTTCCTTTCCAGCTGCCATCAACTGCCCAGCTGTTCAGAGCTACATCTATATACAGCAAGCCACCTCTGCTGCAGAACCATCCTGGCAGATTTGGCACATCACTGCTCCATGCTGCTCTCCAATAGGCTTCTCCCGTTCTGCTGTACACTTATGCCTCCATCACCTTCTCTTCTAAACACTCTTCCACATCTGTAATGTGTCTAGAAATTTAGGTCACAGATGACCTGGGCTGGTGCTGATTGTATCAGCTGTTTGCTTGTTGCCCCACCTCCAGGCCTTCTTGGTACGCAGTACACCACATCGTCTGGGGGGGGGGGGGGTGGCCAATTCAAACCACTGTCTTCAGCGACCTTGATCTCCTGTAGGTCCGATCTGGAACATCTTTTCATCTCTTCCATTTAGTGTTCGGTGGCTGCCATTCTAGTGGTGGCAATAAGGGCTGCATCATCGGAAAACTGGCATTCCGTCAGCAGTCTCATTTGCATTTCGGGTGCATCTCCTACAGAGCTTCCAATTGTGCTTGTATCTAAGATAGACTCCTAAACCTTTCATCACTCACTTCATCCTTATACCCCACTGTTCGATAACAAGACATGAGCACAGGTTGAAGAGTGAATGTGCCATACAACATCCCTGTCTCATTCCATTGTCCGTGTCTATCTCTTCAAGCAGTGTTATCATCCAGCCGGATCTGTGCTTTGTCTGCATGGAAAGACCAGAGGAGCTCAATCATGGGTTTTGGGACTCCCAGCTTCCTCAGTGCAATCCAACGTGCTCCCCGAGGTACAGGGTCGTACACCTTCATCAGGTCAATGAACGCTAAAAAGATCTGGACTTGTGCTTCCAAACTTTCTCGACCAGCAGGCGGACAGTGAAGATCATGTCAAAGCAACCACCTTGTCTCTTGGAGCCAAATTATCACTGGAAATACTTCTTAGGCGAGCTCTTGCAGCAGACACTGTATTATCTTTGCCACTGCTTTCCATACAACACTGAGCAGTGCAATGCCATGCAAGTTGTCGCAGTTTGTAAGGTCCCCCTTATTTTGATTGGGCATGAGGACTGTAATCGACCACTCATTGGGCACTCTACATGTAGCAATCTCAGTTTTATTTCACAAAAATCGCCATGAGAGCATCCTGCCTTCAGCATCTCTGGAAGTATGCCAGAACTGCCTCCAGTCTTCCCATTCTTCATTTTGCCACCTGCCTGCATCCGCTCTTCTATCACTGGCAAATCTGTCATTTGTGATCTGAATGGTCTCTGCTTGGCTCTCTAAAACACTGCCTGACTAAACTGACTTTGGATGTTGAGGATGGTTGTAAAGTGTCACCTCCACTTATGACGTTTTGCTGCTTCTGTGCATCTAGGTTACCATCTTCATTCTCCACATTGGTTGTCTGGGTAGGTAAAGCCCCCTTCTCCTCTCTGCAAGTCTCTAATGCATTGCCAGACCGTCTTCCCTCCAAACCTCATCTCCTGTGCCTCCTCCATCTTGCCCTTAAAACAGGCATTCTTCGCAGGCATTGTTGCTTGCCAGGCTCATGAATGTACCGAGGCAAATGTCATTTGCATCCCGTACTCAACCACCTGGAATAAAGTTAATTTATTTTGCAAAAGAGAGGGGTTCAAGTGACTCAGACCTTTCTCTGAACCAATCTGGTTGATTTCACCATTTTGTTCCAAGTACCGACTCAGCAGCCTTAACTGCCCAGAGCACAGACAACTTCCCCTCTATAGAGCTGTTATCCTTCCAGGCTTCAGTGGCTTTTGCTATCACTGTATCCTGAATTATGTGTTCTCACCGCTGTTGCATCAACTATTCTTACAGAGCTTGGTCACATCATACCTGGCAAATCTCTTCTCCTTTCTAACCTAGAACCATTTTCTGTCGATTTTCATTTTGATTCGGAATAGTTTGTGATCCATCTGATATTCAGCACCTCGCTTCACCGAAACATCATTGCATCTCCTCCCGTCCTGTCGAATTACTGCAGTCAATGAGATGCCATTTCTTAGATGTTGGGTGTTGCCACATCTGCTTGTGTATACTCTTCTAGCTGAATTGGTTGTTGCAGATGGTTGCTTTGTTCAATGATAAAGTTCAATAACTTTTCCCAGGACTGCTCACTGGACCAAAACCATGTGGACCTCTCTCCCTCTCCTACCCATCATCTTACCCACAGCAAAACCCAAAGCGAGCGTTGAAGTCTCCGACATTATGTATGGGTCTTGAGATGGCACGTCATCAATTTCATGTTGGAGATTGTCAGAAATCATCCTTCATTTCTGACTAACTGCAAAGGTTGATGAATAAGAAGACGACATGCAGGCAATCTAAACCCTTTCACTGCGGTGAGTGCAACTCTTAATATTCTAGATCCCCATGACTTCCAATTATCCTCAGTTATGCAGGCAGCAATGGCCAGGCCATTCAGTAAAATGGCAATATCTCCTCTCTGGTTGTTTTGCTGTGCTTGGGGGGTGGGTTGTCCAGCCGTTACAACCACACTCTTGCCCAGCTGGTGTGTGGCATTTCCCAAACCCGTAGTTTCTTGGATGGCAGCAATTGATGATATCCCTGTCCAGTTCTCCAACCTCTAGGTCCATACAATGGCCTTAAGCAAGATGATGGCATTCCAATTCTTGGCGTTCTGTGTCCACTTGCCCTTCATTGTCTAGCATAGATCGAACATTCCATGTACAAGAACAGCCATGAAAGACATCTTGGCTTGGGTTTTACTCCTCTCTGTGTAAAAGCTACTCCCCAAACGTTTTGTAAATTCTCCGCAGGGGGACCCCTAAGGGGTGAACAAAGTGTCACCATCAGTCGATAACTTGTGCTTTGGTTCACATCCTCCTTTGGGATCGATGCCATTGCCCCACTAGCCAGCATGAATATTGAATACTCTTATACCCAGTCATCACAAATGAGGGGAGCTTGAACCCCTGATTGACACACACGCACATGATATTTTTTAACATCACACACAGCAGATGACCTTGGCAGACATGACAACTTCATAGAGCACTCTGGGTACCTGTGATGCCATTTATAATCGCTTTTCTCTTCACAGTAAGCGTGGAAATCAAGGATAAATCTCCCCTACCCCCATATATGCCAACATACAGGGTTGGTCCATGTTTCATCTTCTAAATTCTGCAAGTCAATCGAGGAAGCAGCACATATCATTTTAATGTCTATGGTGCAACTCGGACAGGGTGAGAATTGAACCGCTGACTTCCAAGGCGGAGGCTCTAACCATAATGCCACAGAGTTTGGTCAAAATTAATTGCTAGAGTTAAAACCAACAGCAATCCATTAATACAATTGATGGATATTTGCTCATTTGTAGATCCAGAAAAAAGCCAGAATGAAACAAATAAAACAGATGGAAGCTTTAGCAAAATGACAGAAAATGCATACCTGAAACGATTGGTGATTGAGTAGACTGTACACCAAAACAAATCCCTGCCCGTTTTTGATGTAGAGGTCTCGCATGGAAGCAAACTGCTCAGTTCCTGCGGTGTCGAGAATCTCCAGGACAGAGGGTGAGCAATCCACTTCTATCTCTTTACGATAGAAATCCTCAATCGTGGGGTCGTAGCGCTCGAGAAAGGCCCCAGTCACAAACTGCACTGTTAGTGCAGACTTTCCAACCCCACCACTCCCCAGCACCACAACCTTGTACTCTCGCATGTTGTACGCTTCAAGTCCTATGGCAGGTGCCCACAACACTTGGGTATCCTTCCACCTCAGTTTCGTTCCAATCTTTTCTTTTGCTTCTTGGTCTCCACCTAATGGTCATGACACAAACAATCAAAAGGCATTCTTAAAGTCTTTCTTTGAATGTACGTACCTATGGGAACCTATTTTGATCATAATTGGCACCAGAGCTATATGCATTGTTGTCGTTTTATAAAGATGAGGAAATTACACTGGCATTGTACCAGGATTGCTGTTCACTTGTACTTTTTACGATGCCCGGAACTCAGGTTGTGGCACGATTTCACAAGTTAAAATTTGTGCACCATTTAGAATCGGTAACATCGGGAACAGGAAAAAAAAATCCAAAAAGCAGCCAAACTGCTCTGAGTTCAACTCACTTTGACACCATGGCTAAACATTCCAAAGGCAAACTGCCAACAAAAGGAAATACAATAATTGGTAATTTTCAAGTGTGAAATTGAATGAAACAATTTAAAGTGTCAATAAATATAATATCTGCATTACCTCATCTTTGGGAATGAAACAATAAAAGTATTAATGATGTTGGAATCCCACATCTCTTTAGGTATGAAACAATTAAAGGATAAATAACAGCATCCCTTCACCTCTTTGGGAATTAAACAATAATAATAATCTTCTCTCTTCCCTTTATAAGGGGTAAGGTCCAATGGCACCACATTTCTGCCCTGCCTTGACCACGATACTTTTGAATCCTGTACTCAACCACTTGTAATGGTTTATTTTGCAAAAGAGAGGTTCAAGGGACTCAGAGCTCTCTCGGAAAGTCTGGTTGATTTCGCCATTCTCTGCGAAGTACTGACTCGGCTGCCTCAGCCAGAGCTGCCTGCAACAATGACACTTTTCCTCTACCGAGCTGCTATCCTTCCAGGCCTCAGTGGCTTTTGCTATCACTGTATTCCGAAAGTGTGTTGGGTGTGTTCTCATTGCGGTTACATTACAATAACAAGAAAAAGAGCAATCGGAGATTGCAAACCCTCGCTAGGACTTCTTTTGAGGAGTGAATTTTTTATAGGTTTTCAGATAAATCCAAATGTGGCTGCCAAACCATGTGACCTATGACGTCATATGTGACTTGTTCCTCATGGATAGGCGGTCATATGTGTAAAGTTTTGCCTCGATCTTTTCAGCCATTTCAGAGAAGATTTTTGAAGGTTTGAAAAAGAACAAAAAAAAACAACATGGCTGCCGAATCACGTGACCGATAACATCATCAAAAAAATTTTGTGGACCATTTTATCCCTAGATGACGCTCAAAAATGTTTATACTGATCGGAGGTAGCATTCTACATATGCAATGATGACGTCATAACGAAGGCAAGCACCTTTGAAGTCAGAAAAATACCACACTCATTCCCCATGAGGAGTACTTGCTATGTGCCACTTGTGTACCCATGGCTTGGGGAACACTTATGTGAAGTTTCCCCTCGATTTGTCCAGCCGTTCCGGAGAAGATTTTTTTATAGGTTTTCGGGTAAATTCAATATGGCTGCCAAACCATGTGACCAATGACATCATACGTGTGAACCTTTTGTTCCTCATGGACAGGCGGTCAT
>CM068966.1:54385937-54409864 GCA_035128595.1 Eptatretus atami
AGATTTTTGAAGGTTTTTTTTTTAATGAAAAAAAAACAATATGGCTGCCGAATCACGTGACTGATGACGTCATTAATTTTTCTGTGGACCATTTTATTCCTGGATGACCTTCAAAATTTTTCATCCTGGTTGGACTGTATAGCTCTACATATGCAATTATGAGGTCACAAAAGAGGGCACCTATGATGTCATTAAAACTAGAGTAATTCGACTGCGCGCAGTCGACGGGTATGCCTCCGCTCGCCCGCACAAACACTTGAGTATTGACATATTTGACCTTTGACCTTTATCATATCTGGCCCAAAATCTAATCAGTTAATTGCCCTGTCTAAGTTTACCTTTGTACCAAGTTTGATGAAATTCTGTCCAATATTGAGTTAGGGCATAAACAGTAAAATTTCAGAGCTTGACCCTTGACCTTTATCACATCTGGCCCAAAATCTAATCACTTAATTGCCCTGTCTTACTTTACCTTTTTACCAAGTTTTATGAAATCTACAATTTGCTTCTTGAGTTATCGCGTAAACAAAAATCCGGACGGACGAACGGACGGACAACCCGGAAACATAATGCCTCCGGCACCCTTGGTGCAGAGGCATAAAAAATCACACCAATTCCCCATGAGGAGTGCTTGCTATGTGCCAAGTTTCAAAATTTTCCTTGGTGTGGTTTCAGAGATACAGAGGTCCAAAGTTTTTCCATTTTTCCAATAAGGCTGCCATACCACATGACCGATGATGTCCTAATTATCATTGAAGAATTCTACATGAGTAGTCGCAACAATGGTGAAAATTTCATCTCAATCCGACAAGAAACACACAAAAGTTCTGTGCGGACAAGAAAAACACGAAAGATGTTGCGGAGAAAAACACAAAAGTTGTGCGGACAAGCAAGCAAACAAACAGACAGACAGACAAACGGACCCAAATGCAATTCCCTCTCCGAATTCTTTGGCAAGGGTAATAATAATAATAATAATATTGATAATAAAAAAGTAATACTGATAATATTGACATCCCTACACCTCTTTGGGAATGAAACAATTAAATTAACAAGAGAATTCATCGAACCCTTACCCCACACAGACTTGAGAAAAAGGACGTGGGAAGGGTCTTAAACAATCGATTTGTGATTCCGAGCACAATCAAATATTGTTGCGAATCTGGAAGCCATGAGCACACAACATTCAGGTCCTATAGCTCAGTTATATTGATAAGTGAATGTGGATAGATGGCTTCCCGTCCCTTGTCTAATGGGTGAATAAATGTTCATGCGCTGTGGAGTTATGTTGACAGTTAGGGTTTTTCTTTTACATTTTTCCAACAACATGAACTACAACAACAGCTGCGGACCAGTCCAGCTCCAAATAAAACGACGACGAAAACCCTCTGCTCCCGGCATTCTCCGCACGCTCAGTAGGGGAAAGGTCATGTCCCACCCCCCTATTCGCTTGGCGGGACGCCAAGTAGGGAAAAGGTCGAGCCGTGCCCGAGAATGAATCATGCCTGAGCGAGCCGCGCCCGAGAACGAATCACGTCTGAGCGAGCGCGCCGGAGAGGATAAAAAGGAACAGAGAATCCTCGCAGAGAGCGTCCTCTTCCTCCTCCTCCTCCCGATGATCAAGAGCTTGGGCTTCAGAGACACCATCCACCACCAGAGCCGCAAGGGTGCGCGCCGACTCTCGGAGGGATACGGAGGCGAGGTGTTGACTGCCATGACGAGCGCCGAGCGGAGCTGAGGAGGCTGATCGCGGCTCGCTGGTGTTTGGGTTCGGCTTGCCTCTCGCTGGTGCCCGGGTCGACTCAACGCGAAGACCACACGAGGTGGACGAATGTAGGTAATTTGTCACAGGAAATTTGGTCACGGGAAACTTGGTCAGGTAAAACGGTCACAAGGTAATTTGGTCACGGTAAAACGGTCACAAGGTAATTTGGTCACAGTAATTCGGTCACGAGGTAATTTGGTCACGGTAATTCGGTCACGAGGTAATTCGGTCACGGTATTATATTCACTGCATTTAAGGCCAGTAAGGCCAAGAGCAGTAATAAACATTTCATTTCATGGCGGCGAATCTTGTTGGCATAATGACGTATTGACCAAGTTTATTGACTACTATAATGGAATCGGAATTTAAAAGTTGAGAGAGACAGAATCGATTCCATTATAGTAGTCAGTAAACTTGGTCAATACGTCATTATGCAAACAAGATTCGCCGGCCATGAAATGAAAATGTTTATTACTGCTCTTGGGCCTTACTGGCCTTAAATGCAGTGAATAATAAATAATAATAATAATAAACCGTGACAAATTACCTTGTGACCGAATTACCTTGTGACCGTTCGTTTTACCTTGTGACCGTTTTACCGTGACCAAATTACCTTGTGACCGTTTTACCGTGACCAAAATTTCCTGTGACCAAATTACCGCGCCCCAGGTGGACAGGTCCGAGGCAGAATCTGGTCTTCAGCTCGTCCTTTCCATCCGAGCTGGAGGCCTCAATAAGGACCACTTTGGGCCGTTTCTTTGGGTGTGTGCGGTGTGTATTTGTGGCGCAGTCTGCTAAGTAATGAATTGTAAGGGCCTTGCTGTACATACGTGCTTATTAATATTCGGATAACTCTGCTCTTCTGTGTTCCCTCCCTGCCTATTGTTAAATAAACAACCCCTTTGAGAAATGTATCAGCTCGTTCGTGTCCTTTCCTCCATTGCTTAGCGTGCTGCGTGTTGGAAAATTAGCAAGGCCGTTGTGCGCCGTAAGGGGACATTTGGGACTGACAGATCTCGGTGACCATCCGCTCGGATAGCACATGGTTCGAGTACACTAGCGGCTCGTTCCGTACGGGTGCCGTCGAGGTGTGGAGACTCGGTAAATCGCCACGTGGAAATCTAGGTATTTTGAAAATTGGCAAATAACCCTGTCCACGTGGTAGAAATATTGACGCTTCACGGTCCGATAAGGACCGTACTTTTCGGAGTTTTCCGAAAAGATACGATCTAAATTCCGGGTGATCGGCGGAGTCGACTCTACTGTTCCACCTGGCGGTTTGTGCTCTCAGCCGACGCCCGTCCCCAAACAATACATCTTAACGAGCAAAATTTTGTCTGTATCTGGTATTCCTCAACGCTGAGAGGAGTGACAAATTTGATTGGTCGAGATGGAGTAAAATATTTATGCCCAGGACTGCAAAACTGGAGTTTTTGGAAGTGCCAACAAGGCAAGTTGTGTTCTATAGTGTTCAAGTATATTGTTCAATGAAATAAAATGAAGATATTAAAGGCTGTTAGTGGGAAGAAAAATAAATCTTCGAAAGTTCCCCACCATGATGCAGTGCCTTTACAGCACTTTTATTTAACACGTTACATTAGTGCATCATGCCTTTTCTTGTGTCCTTTATGATGTCCCTAAAACAGTACGTTTCCTGTTTGGAATGATTTTCAATTTTGTTTGACTGTCAGACAGGCAGACTAAAACAATTAACTTACTCCTCAATGCAGGTACGCACCTGGGATGATATTCCATACAACTTTCCAAATTCAGAGCCAGAGTACTGCTAAGCTACAGGTTCGTGTTCCAATTCACGTTCTACAGTGTTCAAAATATAAAATTCAATTGAAATCAAGTTGTTCCTCCATCACAGACTGCAGACTGACAGTGACAATTGCTTAAGCCCGTTTTCACTTTGTGAGTGGGGTAATAATATTGGCATCCCCACATCTCTTTGGGAATTGACAATATAAATAATAATAATAATAATAATAATAAACATATCGGCACCCCCACATCTCTTTGGGAATGAAACAAATTAGGTATTAATAAGAGACATCTGCACATCTTTTTGGAAATAAACAATGCAACACCAACAACAAACGTTTACGACCATTGTCCTAATTTTTCTAAGGTTTGGCAAATGATAGCATTTCTCCCATGGATCTATCCATGCATTAGTTTGTGCAAACCCAAAATTCCATATCTTTCAAGACATTTTCAATGTACTTTTTGGCCATGGACTGTTTTTTTCTCTTCTTCTTTCCTTTTACCATGAGCTTTTTTGTTTTATTTTCAGCTTCATATTCTGACCTTCATTGCACATGACCATACCAACCAAGTCTTCTCTTCCTAAGTTCTTCATCACGAGAATTAATCTTTAATCTCTCATTTTCTGAGCGTGGAATCTTTATTTTAGAGACAATCCATCGTACCATTCTCATCTCTGTTCTTCCACTCTTTTTACATCTTCGATACGTATGGCCCATGTTTCACTCAACAAATCAAAGCTGGTTTATACAGGTTTTAAACTCAAACCTTTGAGATAATGGAATGTTTCAGTGCTTCATGATACCACCTAATTGTCTCCACTGATTCAGGTTGAATTTGTTATTGATCTAACACAATTCTACTCCTCCGATGCTTCTGTCATGTCACAACGCAACAGAGAGCTGAGCTCAGGAACAATATATTTTTGTTCTTCATCTTTTCTCTGAAATGATGTCCTCATATATTTTACATGTGAAATAACAAATTTTGTTACCAAATTTCCAGTGATACCATTGCACTCTTGTCAGGTCGTCAGTCAGGTGTGGGAGCATGCGCCAGAGCAGCGCGTCGTGCGTCCAACTTTCCGCGGTAGTCCAGGGCCTGTCTAGCCATCCCCCAGGCAGATGCCTGGCCATCCTATCTCTTGAGATGCTGATCAACCTGCTGCAACCATGAGGCACGTGTGTCGGCCCATTGGCCTCCCATTCACGAGGCTACCTCGCTGAGACAATCGGTGAGCGGAGCAGCGTCAGGAAAAGAGCCACATGTCCATACAGCCGCAGCTGACACTCACGGACTATGCAGGTAAAAATCTACTGTAATTTGAGTCTCTCTCAGCAACACTCATTAGAACAAAGTCAACCACGCAAGCCAAGGATTATCCGAAGAGATCTGGTACCAAGGAATTAAGTCTCAGTCTCAAGATCCGTGGTCAGAATATAAGTCTCATATCGTAGAGCAAGATGGAAGCACAAGGACCTGAAGACTTGGACTTTCATCCTCCTGCACGGGAACCGACAGCGCAACACCCATGATCCAGTGAATCTATGATTCCCAAGCCCGACCTAGACTTGTTGATCTCTGGCTCACAGCCAGCAGAGACATGAATATCACTGCCAAGGTAAGTGAATCTCTCTGTGACCTCAATATCCTCACCACAAACAGGTAAGACAAGATAGCAGCATCCACTATGTCATTCAAAGCCTGGATCTTAGTTTTGACCCAGGAAACCCGCAATTCCAGCGGCTTCAACTCCTCATTCAGCACCTAGAGGGCCCCCAAAAGGATATCTGGAGTCTCGGCAAAGATAACTGCATCATCTGCAAAATCAAGGTCGAGATCTTGAATTCCCAAACGTTGCAACGCGCTTGATCTCTCCAACATCTTCCCCAGAATCCAATCCATACAAGCACTGAAAATTGTGGGGCCAGTACACACCCCATCAACTCCAGTAACAACCGGAAAGAAGTCAGAGATGATTCACCACATCTCATAACACTCTCAGTGCCAGAGTATAGTTCAGACATCATATTGATCAGCTTTGTGGCACCACATGAAACCAGAATCCTCCAGAGGGCATCCGATTCCTGAATCAAACGCTTTGCAGAAATCAACATCGGCTGCAAAGAGCCCCCTGCCGAAACTCTCGTCTGCGCTCAATGAGGACCCAAGAGCAAAAGGTACGGTCAATCGTTGACCTCTTTGGTGTAAAAGTCTGACCTGTTCCGGACGCTGATGCTCAAGCAGAGATGGTGGCAAGAACCCGATCAAGAATAATCCGAGCAGACCTTGCCCCGCACTGAGAGAGCATCACTCTCGGTAGTTGTTGCAGTCCTGGTGATCATCCTTCCCTTTCCAGAGAATGACAACAAGCCCCTCCTCCATCAGTTGGGATGATGCCTGTGTTCCATGCAGAGCACAGAACTGCAAGCAACGACACAAATACAGCATTTCCACCAGCCTTGAAAGTTCAGCATGGATCACAGATCCCAAGAGCTTTACCCCATTTCAACCGTTCACCGCAGCCTGTTTCCACAAAAGAAGGTGGATCCACAGTTGATTGGGGGTCAGCAACAGGGATAGTTCCATCCTGGCATCCAACTCGACAGCTGGTGGATCAGCCTGTAACAGTGCTCAAGTAACTAGTCCAGCGGGCCTTCACTTTGGACTCCTCTGTCAAGAGCCCACCACGCCTCTGCTCTAACTGCAGTAACCAAGGGACGGGCTTGGATGAACGAAATGCGCGAATTCCCTGTAAGCAGGATGAGAATCAATTGACCACAGGTGATGCTCACTCCTCAAGAATCTCGCACATAGGCCTCCTTGTCCATCCTGAGCGCACGTACAGTTTTATGCTCAGCTCCCTGAACACGCTCAGCTCTGCCATTACGCCTGGTCAATGGTATCCAGGGTCTTTGAGAGACAAATTAAACTATGACCTCTTGTGAAACCATCTATAACACTTCCTACATCAAATGAATTCCGTCCAATGCTTTTCCACATAAGGAACAAGGCCAATGTCCGCTTTCTTTACTTTCACCTTCTTCGCACTCACCATAAATCTTATAATGATGATGATGCATCAACCTCTCTCTGCATTACACCTTTCATTTTTGAAACATCACTTTTTATGTATGCAGCAAAGAAAACTTGTGGAAAAAGAAAAAGTGAGAACACAGAATGTATCACGGTCACAACGTAACAAAAGACGCAGAAGAGAACGGGGAAATGTCAAACAGCAGGCCGAGGGAGAAATGAAACAAAGACGATAACAAGGCAAGCGAGAGGGGTGGGACGAGGGGGAAGCCGAGAGGGGGGGTGGGACGAGGGGGAAGCCGAGAGGGGGGGTGGAGAGGGCGCCGAGAGGGGGTGGACGAGGGGAGCAGAGAGGGGGCGAGGGTGGACGAGGGGAAGCGAGAGGGGTGGAGAGGGAGGGGGTGGGACGAGGGGGAAGCCGAGAGGGGGTGGACGAGGGGGAAGCCGAGAGGGGGGTGGGACGGGGGAAGCCGAGAGGGGGGTGGACAGGGGGAAGCCGAGAGGGGGGTGGGAACGAGGGGGAAGCCGAGGGGCGGGGGTGGGACGAGGGAAGCCGAGGGGGGTGGACGGGGGGAAGCCGAGAGGGGGGGTCGGAGGGGGAGGTCGAGAGGGGTGGCGACGAGGGGAGCGAGAGGGGGGGTGGGACGAGGGGAAGCGAGAGAGGGGAGTGGGACGAGAAGGAGCCGGAGGGGGGAGTGGGACGAGAGGAGCGGAGAGGGGAGGACGAGGGGGAGCGAGAGGGGGTGGGACAAGGGGGAAACCGATGTGGGGAGGGGTGGGGAGGTTACTGACATTTTCCAAGAGTGGAAGTTCGTTTTCACACGGTCTCGATTTATTTTTTTGGATTTTTTTTTACATTCCCATGATATTTTACAATTTCTTCAGGCACGAGCTGCTTTTTGAAAGCCCATTTTCAAGAACAGTTCTTGTTACTCGATCAATGAAATTGGCATCCAAATCTTGGGAATAAAATAATTTAGACTATTAATTATATCAGCGTCCTAAATCTTTGGGAATAAGAAACTATTTAAACAATCTTCTTTATAATAATACGTTTTTCCTCCATCCGGCTCTGTCTAACATTCCGTTTCACCCATTGGTTGGACAGCTTGCCTGTTTCCACCCATAATTCAAACCTGATGACAAAAAAAAAAAAAATACACCGAGCAGGTTGGCGGTCACTCGATACAAAAACTTGATGCAACCGAGTGTTAATCACGTGAGCTACTAGGAAAGTGAAACAGAATTCAAATTGAATTTAAATAAATGCGTGAGGCTACCCGAAGCAAAAATCTCCATATTCTAGGAATCATTCCCACATCATTATACAATTTTCAAACCTGCGTTAGGCCGTGAAATAAATACTCTAAGTGTGGTTTAATGGCTGTGTCCAGGACAAGAGCTGGACCCAACTTAAAAGGACCTTGGACCACCGAGAAGCTCAAGCACGTCTGCGCGGCGTCACGTGACCAGCCAGCTCGCCGTCCGATGAAATGCCTAACAAAATCTTAAAAACGTCTCGTTTTTCACGCGAATTCTTTCAGATACTTGTAGAGCACATCCCCAACCAATCTAAAATTAATTAATCACAGACACTACGAATAAGCAGTCCCTCAGGAGGACAGTACGAGGTGAAGTATGAACGGAAGCATGTGGTGTCCTTCAGTCTCATGGTTATTTGAATTGAATATATTTTTCCTCATGAAAAGTGTTTCCGAGCGGATTTGCACGAAAATTATCTTCATTAAACGTGTTGCGACACCAGAGGTCCCAAAAGTGAAAACAGAAATCAACTAGAACTTAAGACAGAATCAACTATGGCTTGGAAACGGATGAAGCTAGCCTCGCTGCAATGCATTCCACACAGACGAGGATATAAACATTTATTTTCAAAAACTTGATGCAACCAAGTGTTAATCAACCTTAGCGACTGTGAAAGTGAAAACAGAATTTAAATTTTAACTTAAAATAAGCGCGCGAAGCCGTGTTGAAGTCAGCATACTCGTGTGCTCAATAAACGGACAGAACGACAGAGATAACGAGAAACTAGTTGGTCGAATGAAATTCTCATAATCCCTATGACACCATTATACATCACAGCCGTCCGATGCTTCCTTGTAGGCCATTCGACACAATCGGTCATTTTGCACTTGATGACCTGTAACTTGACCCGAGGCGAAAAAGGGCTCAGATGATCTTAAGAGAGCACTAGTATTATCACCGTGTCAAGTTAGAACTCAATCGGCGAGACGTTAGAAGATAGAAAAATAAAATTGTTGACAGGACGACGGATCTGAGGACATCGAACGGTTATATTAGGTCAGCTCGCTGACTAATAGTAATAATAATATAATAATAATAATAATATCAGACAGCACCATTTTGGTCACATGCGAAGCCGAATAATATTCGGTGCGTCATATTCACAATCAACATCCCTCCCACAACTTTTCCTCCAGTGTAAAACCAAAGCGACTGTTAAAAGGATAATCAAATATCAAAACATTGGCCGATCGGTGTCAAGCTTGTGAAGATCATAGTAAGTAATGGCTCAGTGATTGAGCAACGGTCGGTTGGCTATACATCGCACAAATAACTGTGGCATTCTTTCAAGCAGGGTTTCACTAGTTGGCAACATGGTCAAGCTATTATTTTCAGCTATTTTTCTCTTAAACATCAATCAGGGATCATAAACCCATGCCATCATGAGTCTTTGTCCAAGGACTGCGATTGTGAAACAAAAACATCCATCATCATTTACTTTTCACGATGTATATGCGTCAGGAAGATAATTGGTTTCGGGTCATTCTTGACTCAACTATAACTGCTCATGGTCACTTGAGATGCATATGCCACGGTGTTTCACTTCTCGTGGGATTGTGAGTTGGCGATGAAGTGATGGCCATGACATGTAGGAGTGTTTTGATCGCGCGCTCTGTGAAGTCAGTGATAGTATGAGGTGGGGAAAGCATTAATATTCACTGTTTTGACGAGGTATGAAGAATACGCATTGAGGCGATGAGAGAATGGCATTTGCTTTTATAAGGAGAGGGGGGGGAAGAAGGGGGAGGACAGAGTTGGGGGGGAGTGGTGAGCTTGGGGGAGGAAGGTGGTCGAGGACTTTTTGGGGGGGATGGTTGGGTTGTGGTGGGGGTGAGGATGGTTTTGAAGGCTTCAAGTGAGAAAGGATTGATCATTGATGATGGGTTGGGAGGCCGAGGTTGAGGTTGAGGACTGATTGAAGATTGGGTTGGGAGGCGAGGTTGAGGATTATTGAGGACTTGGGAGTGGGAGGCAGGGTTTGAGGACTTGGGGTGGGAGGGAGGTTGAGGACTTGGGTTGGAGGGACGTTGAGGATTGGGGTTAGGAGGCGGGGTGAGGACTTGGGGTTGGGGAAGGTTGGGATGGGTTGGAGGCGTTGAGACTGGGGTGAGGTTAGATGGGGTTGGGGGGGGGGGGGGTAGAAAATTCAAGACTTGGGGTTGGGGGGGGGCGGGCCAAATTCTAGGATTGGGGTCGGGGGGAGGGCGGAAATTCAGGATTGGGGTCGGGGGGAGGGCGAAATTGTCAGGATTGGGGCGGGGGGAAGGCGAATTCAGGACTTTGGGGTCCGGGGGAGGGCGGAAATTCGTGACTTGGGGTCGGGGGGGGCGGAAATTCAGGACTTGGGTCGGGGGGAGGGCGGAATTCAGGACCTTGGGGTGGGGGGGCGGACAATTCAGGACTTGGGGTGGGGGGGGTCGGAAATTCAAGGCTTGGGGTCGGGGGGAGGCGAAATTCAGATTGGGGAACATTAGGTGGTCGGGGGGGCGGAATTCAGGACTTGGGGTCGGGGGACGAAATCAGGATATTCAGGGGGAATAACTTGGGGTCGGGGGGCGGCATATTAGGACTTGGGGTGGGGGGGCGGATTATCGGACTTGGGGTGGGGGGCGGGATAATTCAGGATGGGAGTCCGGGGGGCGGATAATTCAGGACTTTGGGGTCGGGGAGGGAGAAATTCAAGGACTTGGGGTCGGGGGAGGGGCGGAAAGTCAGGACTTGGGGTCGGGGAGGGCGGATAATCAGGATGGGTCGGGGGAGGGCGGAATTCGACTTGGGGTTCGGGGGAGGGGCGGAAATTATGAGGACCTTGGGGTCGGGGGAGGGCGGAATTCAGGTACTTCGGGGTCGGGAGGCGAAATTCAGGAACTTGGGGTCGGGGGCGAATAGGAGAGCGGGGGAAATTCTCAGGATTGGGTGTGGGGGGGAGAATTCAGCGACTTGGGGATCGGGGGGGGGGGCGGAAATTCAGGATTGGGTCGGGGGGCGGAATATTAGGATTGGGGTCGGGGGGCGGGGCTGGGCGGGGGGGGGAATTCAGGAACTTGGGGTGGGGACGGGCGGAATTCAGGACTTGGGGTCGGGGGGCGGAAATTCAGCGACTTGGGGTCGCGGGAGAGGCGAATAGTTCAGTCGACTTGGGGTCGGGGGGGCGGAAATTCAGGACTTGGGGTCTGGGGGCATTAGCGAGCGGCGGGGGCGATATTAGGAGCTTGGGGGTTTCAGGATTGGGGTCGGGGCGGAATATTCCACGCGACTTGGGGTCGGGGGGCGGCATATTCAGAGATTGGGTCGGGGGGGATTCAGGACCTTGGGGTCGGGGGGGCGGATATTCAGGACTTGGGGTCCGGGGAGGCGTGAATTCACGGCTTGGGGTCGGGGGGCCGAGAATTCAGGACTTGGGTCGTGGGGAGGACGCCGAGGGGAAGATCTGGTGGGCGAAGGACTGGGGTGGGGGGGTTTCAGGCTTGGGGCGGGGATAATTGGTCGGGATTCAGGACTTGGGTAGGCGGATACGAGTGGCGGGGAATATTCAGGACTTGGGGTCGGGGATTAGCAGAGGGGAGCGGAAATTCCGATGGGGTCAGGCGGAATTGTTGGGTAGGGGGAGGGCGGAATGTCGGACTTGGGGTGGGGAGGGCGGAAATTAGGATTGGGTCGGGAGGGGGCGGAAATTCAGGACTGGGTCGCGAGGAGGGCATAATTCAGGACTTGGGGCTGGGGGGGGCAAATTCAGACTTGGGGTGGGGGGCGGATATTAGGACTTGGGGGTCTGGTGGGCAGGCGATATTCAGGATTGGGGTTGGGGGGCGGATATTCAGGACTTGGGGTCGGGGGGAGATTTCAGGACTTGGGGTTCGGGGGGCGATAATTCAGGACTTGGGTCGGGGGGCGTGATATTCACGAGACTTGGGGTCGGGGGGGATATTCAGAATTGGGGTGAGGGGCGGATACTTCAGGACTTGGGGCTGGGGGCGGATATTCGAACATTGGGGCAGGGGGGCGGATCATTCCGGACTTGGGGTCGGGGGGCGGATCATTCGGACTTGGGGTCGGGGCGATATTCAGAATTGGGGTCGGGGGGCGGATATTCAGGACTTGGGGTGGGGGGATATGTACAGGACTTGGGGGTCGGGGGGCGGATATTCAGGAGTTGGTCGGGGGCGGATTTCAGACTTGGGGTCGGGGGGGGCGGATATTCACGATTGGGGTCGGGGGCGGATATTACAGACTTGGGGTTCGGGGGGGAAGATTAGGACTTGGGGTTGGGGGCGGGGGATAGGTTAGGACTTGGGGTGGGGAGGGCGGAAATTCAGACTGGGGTCGGGGAGGGCGGAAATTCAGGACTTGGGTCGGGGAGGGCGGAAATTCAGGACTTGGGGTTCGGGGAGGGCGGAAAATTCAGGACTTGGGGTCGGGAGGGCGGAAATTCAGGACTTGGGGTCCGGGGGGGCGGAAATTCAGGACTTGGGGTCGGGGGGGGGGCGGATTTCAGGACTTGGGGTCGGGGGCGGATATTCAGGACCTTGGGGCAGGGCGGATATTCAAGGACTTGGGGTCGGGGGGCGGATATTCAGGACTTGGGGTCGGGGGGGCGATATTCAGGACTTGGGGTCGGGGGGCGGATATTCAGGACTTTTGGGGTGGGGGGCGATATTCAGGACTTGGGGTCGGGGGGATTATTCAGGACTTGGGGTCGGGGGCGATATCAGGACCTTGGGGTCGGGGGGCGGATATTCAGGACTTGGGGTACGGGCGGCCGGATATTCAGGCTTGGGGTCGGGGGCGATATTCAGGACTTGCGTCGGGGGGCGGAATATTCAGGACTTGGGGTCGGGGGGCGGATATTCAGGAACTTGGGTCGGGGGGCGGATATTCCAGGACTTGGGTCGGGGGGGCGGATATTCCGGACTTTGGGTCGGGGGGCGGAATATTCAGGATTGGGGTCGGGGGGCGGATATTCAGGACTTGGGGGTTCGGGGGGCGGATATTTCAGCGACTTGGGGTTGGGGGGGGAAGAGTTGAGGACCTTGTGGTTGGGCGGGGGAAGAAGGTTGAGGACTTGTGGTTGGGGGGGGAAGAGGTTAGGACTTGGGGTTGAGACGAGAGGTGGAGTCGCATGTGGATGTTCTGCAGGTCCCTGCCTGTAAATAATATTGGCATCCCCACTTTTGCCCCACTCACCATTGAGAAAATTAAAAGGTATGGCTCTGGATATCAAAGCTTTGGAGATGCTACAAACTGAACGCGCAAAAATGAAATTGAGAACTACACACTGAAAGCAATCTGTGGAGACTTTAAAGAAAAAAATATATATATATATATCAGAGGAGGTGACCTTATCTTTATCAAAAGGCCAGGACAAGATCTGATGCATCTCTTTGTATTGGGCTTGGGGCAATCACTTTGTATGTTGGAACAAGAGTTTCATGCATATCTTTGTTCCTCCTTCCATAATTTGGAGCATTGAACGGAGAACATTCTTTTCAGCAATGTAGATTTCATCCCAACTCTAACGTTAAAACATCAAAAGCGAGACATGAACATGATCATGGACTTGAGCTTTCAAAGCACAAAAAAATTGCAACATTCCTTTGCTTAACAATCGAGGGGTGCCATCATGTTTGGAACACAACAGAACAGAAACCAATATCTAATGGAAATCGCATTTGCAAGATCTTCTTCACTTCCTCTTTCAGCAATGAAAAAAGAATAATCAAAGATCATGTCCTTTTCCAGGTATATGTCTTTTGAAATGTGTTCTCCCTTCATCGACCTGGTCTCCTCCCAGCGCCCAGCACTTTTCCTCATGTCTCACACTTCCCACCCCCCCCCCCCAACACCCGTGACCTCATGCCTTTTCACACCCTACTCTCAACCGCTGTCCTCACACCTCCGCACGCCAAACCCCCGCCCCCCACCCCTGCAACGACCGCTTACTTGATCTCACTACTCGACCACGCTGATCTCAGCTGTTCACCACCCTTGCCCCCCCCCCCCGCCCAGGCTCACCCTTAAGATCCACAACTCTCCCCGACCTCAATGCCTTTCCACACCCTACCTCCTGACCTCGGCTCGTACTCACTCCTTCCCAACTTCCCCTCCCTGACATAATGCTTTCACACCCCTTCCTCCAACCCCAAGCTCATCCTTTACGCCTTGCCATAAGTGCACTCCCCCGACTTCTGCTTGTTCTCAACAATCTCACCTACCCCCTTCAACCGGCTCATCTCATGCCATCCAAAATCAGCCCTCACCACCTCGTGCTGATAATTCCCTCTCCTTTTCTTCTTTCTCCTCCTCCTCCCTCCCAGACCCAACGGATCATATCTCACGCCTCCCCGCCCCACCACCTTTGTCATTGGCACTTTTCTCCCAGTCCTCACTTCTCCCGCCCCCACCTCAACCAGTCCTCAGTCTTCGCGTCACAGCCTCGCCAGTTCCACACTCCTTACCCCGGACAGTCCTGACGCCTCACCCCACCCGGCTCGTCTTACTGAATCGCCTCACCCCAACCCCGCTCGTTCCGCTCACGCCCTCACCCAACCCCGCTCGTCGCTCACGCCTCCACCCCACCCCGGCCGTCCTTACTCTCACCACACCCGGCTCGTCCTTACCCCCTCACTCACCCAACCGCCGGCTCACCTTACCCATCACCCAACCCCGGCTCATCCTTACCCATCACCCCAACTCATCCTTAACGCCTCACCCCAACCCCGGCTCGTCCTTAGCTCACCCTTACCCCGGCTCGTCCTTACGCCTCACCCACCTCGGCCAGTCCTCACTCCTCCCCGCGACTCACTCCTCCCCCCCCAACCACCGTGACCTCGCAGTCCTCACTTCCCCCCCGACCTCGGCCAGTCCCTCACTCTCCCCGACACGGCGACCTCGGCCAGTCCACACTCCTCCCCCCGCACTCGGCCAGTTCCTCACTCCTCCCCTGGCCACCTCGGCAGCTCACTCCTGCCCCCGCCACCTCGGTCAATCCTCACCCTCGGCCCGCCACCTCGGCCCAGTGCTCACCCCTCCCACGCCACCTCGCAGTCTCAACCCATCACCCACCACCTTCGGCCCAGTCCTCACTCTCCCCCTGACAGACTGGCAACCTCGGCCAGTCCTTCACTCTCCCCGACACCGGCCACCTCGGCCAGTCCTCACTCTCCCCCCCCGACACCGCCACCATCGGCCGTCCTGCACTCCTCCCCCGGACAACCGCCACCTCGTGCCAGTCCTACTCTCCGCCCGATACCGCCACCTCGGCAGTTCTCACTCTCACTCCCCCCGAAACTGCACCTCCCAGTCCTCACTCCTTCCCACCGACACCGCCACCTCGCCAGTCCTCACATCATCCCCCGCCACCTCGGTCAGTCATCACCCCTCCGCCCACCACCTCGGCCATCCTCACCCATTCCCCCGCCGCAACCTCGGCCAGTCCTCACTCCTCCCCCGCCACTCGGCCAGTCCTCACTCCTCCCCCCACCACCTCGCCAGTCCTCACTCCTCCCCCGCCACCTCGGCCAGTCCACTTCTCCCCCCGACAACGCCACCTTGGGCCAGTCCTTCACTCATACCCGACCGCCACCTCGGCATTCCTCACGCCCTCCGCCCACCACCCTCGCATTCTCACCCATCCCACCGCCACCTTGGCCAGTCTCAACCCTCCCCCCGCAACCACCTCGGCCAGTCCTCACTCCCTCCCCCCGCATCGCGGCCAGTCCTCACTCCTACCCCGCCACTCGCCAGTCTTACTCCTCCCCCCGCCAACCTTCGGCCAGTCCTCACTCCCCCCCGCCACCTCGGCCAGTCCACACTCCTCCCCCCGCCTTCCTCGGCGCAGTCCTACTCCTCCCCCCGCACTCGGCCAGTCCTCCTCATCCGCCACCTCGCCAGTCCTCACTCATCCCCCGCCACACTCGGCCAGTCCTCACTTCTCCCCCGACACCGACCTGGCGTCCTCACTCAATCCTCCGCCACCTCGGCCATTCCTCACCCCCTCCGCCCACGCACCTCGGCCAGCCTCACCCATCCCACCGCCACCTTGGCCGTCCTCAACCCTCCCCCCCACCACCTCGGCCCGCCCTCACTCCTACCCCGCCACCCTCGGCGTCCTCACTCCCCCCCCCGCCACCTCGCCAGTCCACACTCCTCCCCCCGCCACGTCGGCCAGTCCTCACTCCTCCCCCCGCCACACTCGGCCAGTCCTCCATCATCCCCCCCCACCTCGGCCCAGTCCCTCACATCATCCCCGCCCCTCGGCCCCATCCTCACATCCTCCCCCCGCCAACCTCGGCCAGTCAAACTCCTCCCCCCGCCACCTCGCCAGTTCTCACTCCCCCCCCCCGCCAGCCTCGGCCAAGTCCCACTCATCCCCGCCACCTCGCCAGTCTCACTCCTCCCCCCGCCACCGTCGGCAGTCCTCATCAATTCCCCGCACCCCGGCCAGTCCTCACTCATCCCCCGACACATCGGGCCAGTCCTCCCACGCTCCCCCACAAGTATCGCACCTCTCGGCCAGACCTCACCCTCCCCGCACCGCCACCTCGGCCAGTTCCTCACTCCGACTCTTCCTTACGCCTCACGCCTCGTCGTTACCCTCACCCTCGTCGTGACAGCCTCACCCACTCCTCCGACTGGTCCTTCGCCTTCCATCCACCCCCTCACCCATCGCCTCGAGCAGTGCGAACCCCTCGTCCCCCAACTTCAGCTCAATTCCACTCCTTCATCCCAACCTCACACACCGTCATCACAACCATCTCTCCAACACTCATCTCTCCTCAATGGCTCCCTCTCCCACTTCTACCAACCACCCTGAGCATTTCCTCTGAACACCCATTTTCTTGTCCGTCATCGTATGTTTGGTTTGATGTCTGTCAAAACCTCGATACAAGTAAACAATACCCCCACCCCACCTCCCCAAAATTGATACTTACGTTATTTGTCTGAGCCGAGGAGGAACACACGAGGAATCAAAACGTAGTTGATAAATTTTAATAACGTCGGAAAAAAATATAAAAATTAAATCGAAGACGACTCCAACGGTAGTGAGGCTTCGACCTGGCTCTCCTTAGAAGTCAAGGTATTAGAAATCTACCAACGCTCAACGCGGCCCCTCATTCTCGTCCTGCTAACGAAAACCTCTTCACCCTCTTTCTTTCTTCTCTCTTCTTCTTCTTCTTCTCCGGCTCGATCTTTCGTCGACGTCGTCCGTCGAGCATCCCGCAGCATTGCAGTCTCGGCTCCGCCGACTCGTACTCACTCGAACTCGTCAGGTCAGGTCTCGTCTGACGTCTCGGTCTCGTTCGTGCCGTTTACTTCCCCGCCCTTCCGCTGCGCCCTCTCCGTCCTCCTCCTCCTTCGTTCTCTTTCCACTCCGTTCTTCAATTCGAAATTCTTCGACTCATTTCGAATTTAAACGTTCATCTTTTTTGTTTCTTCTTTATCTCCGCTGTTCTATGTGTTGATTCTTTTCTGGTATATACGTATCCCCCCGCCCGCCCCGATTTAAATTGTTGCTTTCGTCTTTTTCTCTATTATCTGCGATTGTTGATTAAACATCCGCCTGTAATAACATTTTAATACTATATGGTATTTGTACTCGATATTTTGGTCTTTGTACCCCACAACATGAATTTGTATGTTGCTATATCATCATCATCATCTCATGTTACCATGATGTTTGGTATGTAAAATCTTTAATTTCACCTCATAACACAAACTTATCAAGTGCTTTTCTTTATTTCTCCAAACGAAACTCATTCATTCCAAAATTCATTCCGTCTTTTCTTTAAAATGCTATAAAAAAAAATATCATATGTACCGCCCCGTATGTCTGTACGGTACCGCACCGCAACCGTACTTGTACTGTACTTGCACTGTACTGTACTGTACCCGGCACCGTATCTGTACTGTACCGCACCGCACCGTACTGTACTGTACTGCACTGTACGTAACTGTACCGCACCGTACTGTACTGTATCCGGCACCGCAACCGTACTACTGTATGCACTGTACTGTAATCGAAACCGCAACTGCGGCTGCCGGCCCGTACCGCACTGCACTGTTACTGTACCGCACCGTACTGCAATGTACTGTACCCGCACCATACCGTACTCGTACGCAACCGCACTGCACTGTAACGCAGCCGTAACTGCACCGGTACTGCACCGCACCGCACCGCACGGCACTGTACTGTACCGTACTGTACCGCACTGTACGGTCACTGTACTGACCGCACCGTACTGTACCATACGCACAATACTGCACTGTACGGCAACCACACTGTGCTGCACTGACTGCACACAACTGTACTGTACCGACTGCACAATACTGCACTGTAATGGCACCACACGTACCGCACTGTACTGCAGCCCACACTACTGTAACCGCACTGCACTTACTTTCAACTGTACCAGAACTCATTCTTCCCGTCTCTTCTTTAAAATGCTAAATCAAAGTACTGCACTTGTACTGCACTGCAGCTTACCGGCACTGTACTGTACCGCACCATACTGCACCAGCACCATACTGTCACTGCCACCGCACTGTAACTGCACCGTATTGGTACTGTACTGCATTTGTACTGTACTGCACCGACCGCACTGTACTGCACTGTACTGCCTGCACTGTACTTCTGAAAAAACATGAATGTTTAGTTATTTTACTTCCGCCAGCGAAAGTGAGCGGAGTTATGTTTTTCCACGTCGTCTGTCTGTCTGTGAGCAGGATGTCTCAAAAGTATGGACGGATTTGTTCAAAACTTGTTGGAACGTGTTGGATGTGTGACAAGGACGAATTGGATTCGATTTTTTGTGAAGATCCGGAGCGGATAATGAAATTTTTTAAAGAGATTCTTCACCATTGAGAAATGGTCCAAATGGATACATGCATCACTCAATCATCTCACCTTTGAAAAGCCTTTAATCCATGAGCAGGGTCAGCTTTTTGCTGGCTCCAATCATGGTCCTTCTTGTGGCAATGTTTTTATGGCGCGGAATGCCACTTCCTGACGCCAACCCTTTCGTCGCCTCGACCTGCAGGGATAATTACAGTACGTATACTGGGCTACATTTCGCCAACCTTCAGAGGATGACAGGCTGAGTCAACCCCCCTGAGTTAACTCAGCGGCCAGCGGGCTGAACTCAGGACCCCAAGGATCCCAAGCCACCACCCTCACCACGAAGCCAACCAGGCTTCAAATCGATACATAGCATGATATTCAAAATGTATGTGATGATTATGGCAAAAACTTGGTGGATTCGTTGGTATGTGACAATTTCAAGCGATTTTGATTTAGTTCAAGTCGCACATGCGGATCCGGCCACTCAAGTGGGATACAAAGTCCGGTGTTAGCTTGACTTTAGGTGGCTGGCTTCAGATCTTATAGGGTCTTGAGTTTTGAGAACCCTGTCCAGCCGTTAAATACTCACCAGGTGGTGTTAACATCTGCCTGTTTATCTTTCAAGGTCGTCAAAAGAGTGCCAGCATGCTGGTATACCTGTGTCCGGAGTGGAGACCCGTCCAAGATTGTTCCCAATAACAAGGAGATGCTAAAAGCAGCACCAAACGCTCTGCAGCAGAGTATGTCCAATCTCCTTCCTCCTCCTTACTATAACAGAGGCACTGCATCACAGCAGGCCAGCAATGGAAACAGGGGCCACTGCAATCAGCAGCACAACCATGCTCCAGCAATGACACATTACAACGAGCCACAAGCTACATAAAAATAATACAGTGGAAATGCAACATAACGTTCAGCTTGGCCGAGGTGTGCGCTCCACCGAATGACGGTTTTGTTCAAATTGCAATCCTAGACCATTTTAAAAATTCAACGATAAACTGTTTTTGCAAGTGGCTACCACCATCCAAACAGCCATGTGTATGTGCGTTTTGGGTACAGAGTGGGTATACAACGCACTCACACACGTCACACACACACACACACACACACACACACACACACACACACCACACTCATCCACACCACACACGTGGTAGGATAAATCTAGACCCCCTAAAAGTAATGTCCATCTCGCCTCTGAGTTCTCTTTGCCTAGGCTCGGATGCTGATCCAGCTATAAATGGTTAATCCTGGTGTTTTCAAACATGCAGTCGGATCCATGCTGGCACGGCGTCAGTTTGTGTAATGCTAAAGATCCCACGGTTCCTTTGCAAAGAGTAGACCAGTTTATTGCTGGCGTAACGAGCATGGGCTTTTTGGGGAGGCGGCCCAGTAGTGAACCCTTTCTGGTTGTTGGGTAGAATTGGACATATAAAGGCAGCAATCAAGGGCCCCCGAAGCTGGAGACCTGTGAGGCGAGTATCTGTGATTACCCTTGCCGGATCCTGGGGGCCTCAAGTCCTAAGCCGGTCATTTCCGAGTAGAAATGGAATGCAGTCCCAGAGAGTGGTGTTGAGAGGGTTTCTGAGCGAGTCCCCTCAGAGAGGAGATCATATGGTGGCTGTCGAGGCTGCTGAGGTACACATTCTAGCTCTTATGCTGGTCTGTTCAATGCCCGGGCATAGTATAGGCGAACGAACGGCCATTCCTACTTTGAATGGGTTCAGCACTGAAGGTGTGTCAAGGCGAGGCCTGCCCAAGCTATGGTTTGATTCGCAGATCCACATTTTTGGTGTTTCGCAGACCAAAAATTCAGATCCCTGTAACCTGTGAGATGCACCTTTAGTTCTCACAGACAACCAACCTCGTCCTGCACAAAAACCAATGCTCACTCAATTCAGAAGTTCAGAACACTAATGCTTGGCCTCGCACAAGGAATTGGATCCTGCTCCAGGTACTGGCCGAATACTGCTGTAATGATATATAGAAATTTAAGCATACTAGTATGTGCCCGTACGTGCGTGGCCCGTACGGTGCAAAAAAATAAAAAACTTTCAACCACGTGGCCAAAACAACACACAGGCCGTTCCTTGCTCTCGCGTGCCCGTACGTGCGTGGCCGTACGTGCGTGCCCGTACGTGCGTGGCCGTACGTGCAACCCCCCAAAAATAAATTTTCAAACAACCCACACCAGGCCGTTCCTTTTGTTCTCGTAAACACGACTGGATTGGGGCATTGGTGTTTATCTATAAAATGTGCATAACAAATCGAGAATTATTAGAAACATTGTCATACAATCCAGAAATGGTGCGTGCCCCATACGGAATGTTCACATGCATTCCAATGAATTATCGCTTGCCTTGAGTAACAACTGCTGTGATACCTTCCACACAAAAAACAGAAAAAAAGTTAATTAAAAACCAAATTAAAATCAAGTTTTACCTCCCCTGTCTTTGCTTGCCATGACATTCGTTTGCATTGACATTGCCACTGCTCCTACGCCACGGTAACTAAATGGTGCCTTTCCCATCGCCACGCCTAACACAGGCAACGTGTCTTGTCATGTTGGTAGATAAATGGCCCGAGCAACGTGCTGTATTGGTTTGGTAAATAAATGGCCATAATCTTGGGAGCACTTGTCCGATTAATATAAACCTTAAAAGGCACATCTCCGGTCCCCAGCAATATTCCTGGCAATTTCATTAGATCAAGACCAGTGGTTGTCGAGACAGCCGTCAAGACACACACACACACACACACAGCACACACACACCACACACACACACACACACACACAACACACACACACCATCACACAGCAGAGTTTGCTGAATTATAGATAGATTTGCATCTTCAAACTCAGATTGGGCCTGCTTTACCAGCAGTCTGCTGCTGGGATGCCATTTCCAGGTGCAGTCGCTGTCCTGGTGCTACTTTCTTATCATACAACCTTTTCCAAGATGAGTGACACTGACAAAGCCAGTTTTTTCTGTCAGAGCTTCCACCTTCTGAAGCAATTCCATTGCCGCACTTGCGGAAGTCCACGTTTTGATCCCAATGCCTGTGCTTGTGATGCATCTCATGCAGAGGAGCTTTTGAATAAAGATTGGTCTTTCACTTGTGGTATCATACCTTGAATTGATGGAAGGGGCTTTGCGCGACTTCTCGAGTCCCTCTGTCTCATGATTACCTGGTGATTGCCATATCAGCCCTCGAGGCAAGCTGTTATATCTCTAACTACAAGTACCCGCCCGACGGGCGATCTTGTTTCCAAGCATGCAACAGCGTTCTTCTGACGATACCTTTATTTTGGCGGTGTAATAGGCACTGTCCAGTTAGGCATACGCAAAAAAGAAAAAATAACCCTGGTATGTGCATGAAGTAAAAAACATACCTACTGCTTAATAATCAAACACCTCACTGTTCTGGAAAACGAGGGACAGGAGGAATACTGCACGTAAATGGTGGAGACTTGTAATACGTTCACCCCTGGAGGTGGCGTACACGATACACATTTACATGGAGAAATTGATCACTCCACACCCCCCCCACCCCCTTTCCCTCAAAACACCAAAAAAGATTAAAAAAAAAAAACACCCGCTAATTCACTAAATTGGGGCTATGCTGATCCTATGTACAAGTCTGAATGCATCAACACAGAACTGTAGGAGGAGTAGTGCGACAAACAAACACACACAACACGGGTCCGTGAATTCTTGTAAGGGAATCAGAACACCTGTGAGCTCTGCAGGACTCACATGTGTGTCCCATTTGAACCTTTTTGTGGTTAAAAATGTAATGGATAAAATAATTAATATACAAATCATGAAAGAACAACATGTTTGAATGAAGTACACCAAGCTTGTTTCCTGTTTCTTTTGAACCGAGAATAAACAGACATTGTCCTCAGGTTTTTCCAGAACCGAACCACAACAAACCTCACAAGTTTTAATTTGAATTCTAAAAAGGGTCATTTGCTGGGTTTTGGCAATTGGCTTGGTCCATAGCAATAGTTTACGTATATGAACCCGCACAATTTGACAACCGTGTGGTAGAGCAGTCAGAATGTCCTCCAAACGGGTGTATCTCATTCAATAGGTCCTAATATCAAAATAGAGGGCACTCGGTATACTATAATATTATATATATATATATATATATAATATAATATATATATAATATATATATATAATATTCTGTGTTTAGCCCTGTCACTCAAGTGAAGGAATCACTTAAAAAATTCTCGAGATCAGATCCGGATTCAGATCTTACAAAATGGAATCAATTTTCGCTTATTACAAACCCAACATGCCAGTTCATCTGAATCCATCCAACATCTTTTGAGATAATTTTGTTCACAAAAAAAAACAGACAGAGACAGACAGAGGTGAAAACATAACCTCCATCCAACCTTCGGTGGTGGAGGTAAAGAGATGGAATGGCAGTGTTCCGACCTTTACACCAATTTTCCTTTCTTGAAAGTTTTGAAAGCCCCACCTCAAAAAACCAATTCATGGTTATTTATCATTTACCTTAGGTTTTTCAGTGTGCCCAGTACTATTTATTCCACTTTTTGTCTTTCAATGTTTCGAGAAGTGTGTTCAATTCATCTTCGGACCAAGGTTCATGAATGGCTGTATCAGAATTTTCATTTATGGAGGAGCGGTTTTCTCGACATGTCCAAAAGGATAGTTCAGAGGAAAGTGTACCTTCCATGGGCTGTGTAATCTAGGTTCAGTGCCCTGTTGGGAATGGAACCGAGCAACGACAAACCATTGGTGTGGTGGGAGCTTCATCATTTTAGTGAAGAAGTTAAGCTATAGTTATTCATATGCTAGTGCTTGGTTGTGGATGTTTGTTATAGAAGACCCTGATGTACCTTGTAAAATAGTACACCATTGTGTGCCAGTCCTCTCGACGCCAAGTTCCTTATGCCTGCTCTGACTGTCAACTGTGAAAGGCAATGGCACCACAGTGGAATACCTCTAGAAGCCTGCTTCAGCAGCAACATGCTCCTGTGAGAAGTTTGCTTGGGAATGTTTGGATATTCCAGGAAGTTCGTTTGGCAGCTCCAAAATCGTTCCTTGGTTCCAAAATGATTCCTCCATTTATATCTTTCAAGGTCCCTCATCGTACCAGGCTTGAATGTTGTGGACTTTCCTGAATTGCACGCTGGATGTTACCATGCAAACTGAT
>CM068966.1:54414955-54429293 GCA_035128595.1 Eptatretus atami
GTGTCCCTTCCAGTCTCATGGTTATTTGAATTGAATATATTTTCCTCATGAAAAGTGTTTCCGAGCGGATTTGCACGAAAATTATCTTCATTAAACGTGTTGCGACACCAGAAGGTCCCAAAAGTGAAAACAGAAATCAACTAGAACTTAAGACAGAAATCAACTATGGCTTGGAAACGGATGGAAGCTAGCCCTCGCTGCAATGCATTCCACACAGACCGAGGATATAAACATTTAATTTTCACAAAACTTGATGCAACCAAGTGTTAATCAACCTTAGCGACTGTGAAAAGTGAAAACAGAATTTAAATTTAACTTAAAATAAGCGCGCGAAGCCGTGTTGAAGTCAGCATACCTCGTGTTGCTCAATAAACAGGACCAGACGACAGAGATAACGAGAAACTAGTTGGTCGAATGAAATCTTCTCAATAATCCCTATGACACCCATTATACATCACAGCCGTCCGATGCTTCCTTGTAGGCCATTCGACCAATCGGTCATTTTGCACTTGATGACCCTGTAACCTTGACCCCGAGGCGAAAAAGGGCTCAGATGATCTATAGAGAGCAACTAGTATTATCACCGTGTCAAGTTAGAACTCAATCGGCCGAGACGTCTAGAAGATAGAAAAATAAAAATTGTTGACGGACGGACGGATCTGAGGACATCGAACGGTTATATTAGGTCAGCTCGCTGACCTAATAGTAATAATAATAATAATAATAATAATCAGACAGCCACCATTTTGGTCACATGCGAAGCCGAATAAATATTCGGTGCTGTCATATTCACAATCAACATGCCCTCCCACAACTTTTTCCTCCAGTGTAAAACAACCAAAGCGACTGTTAAAAGGATAATCAAATATCAAAACATTGGAGCCGATCGGTGTCACAGGCCTTGTGAAGATCATAGTAAGTAATGGCCTCAGTGATTGAGGCAACGGTCGGTTGGCTATACATCGCACAAATAACTGTGGCATTCTTTCAAGCAGGGCTTTCACTACGTTGGCAACATGGGTCCAAGCTATTATTTTCAGCTATTTTCTCTTAAACAACTCAATCAGGGATCATAAAACCCATGCCATCATGAAGGTCTTTGTCCAAGGACTTGCGACATTGTGAAACAAAACATCCATCATCATTTACTTTTCACGATGTATATGCGTCAGGAAGATAATTGGTTTCGGGTCATTCATTGACTCAACTATACTGCTCATGGTCACTTGAGATGCAATGCCACGGTGTTTCCACATATCTCGTGGGATTGTGAGTTGGACAGATGACAGTGATGGCCCATGACATGTAGGAGCTGTTTTGATCGCGGCTTCTGTGAAGTCAGTGATAGTATGAGGTGGGGAAAGCATTAAATATTCCACTGTTTTGACGAGGTAATGAAGAAATACGCATTGAGCGATGAGAGATGGCCTTTGTTTTATAAGGAGGAGGGGGGGGGGGGGAGAAGGGGGAGGACAGAGTTGGGGGGGATGTGAGGCTTGGGGGAGGAGGTGGTCGAGGATTTTTGGGGGGGGATGGGTGGGTTGTGGTGGGGTGAGGTGGGTTTGAAGGCTTCAAGTGAGAAAGGGATTGATCATTGATGACTGGTTGGGAGGCGGAGGTTGAGGTTGAGGACTGATTGAAGATTTGGGTTGGGAGGCGGAGGTGAGGGACTTGGGGTTGGGAGGTGGACGTTGAGGACTTGGGTTGGGAGGCGGAGGTTGGGACTTGGGTTGGGAGGCGGAGGTTGAGGACTTGGGGTTGGGAGGCGGAGGTTGAGGATTTGGGTTGGGAGGTGGAGGTTGAGGACTTGATGAGGATTTGGGGTCGGGGGGGGGGTAGATTCAAGACTTGGGTTGGGGGGGCGGAAATTCAGGATTGGGGTCGGGGGGAGGGCGGAAATTCAGGACTTGGGGTCGGGGAGGGCGGAATTCAGGACTTGGGTCGGGGGAGGGCGAAATTCAGGACTTGGGGTCGGGGGAGGGCGGAAATTCAGGACTTGGGTCGGGGGGGGGCGGAAATTCAGGACTTTGGGTCGGGGGGAGGGGGAATTTCAGGACTTGGGGTCGGGGGGAGGGCGGAATTCAGGACTTGGGGTCGGGGGGAGGGGGAATTCAGGACTTGGGGTCGGGGGGGAGGGCGGAAATTAGGACTTGGGGTCGGGGGAGGCGGAATTCAGGACTTGGGGTCGGGGGGAGGGGGAAATTCAGGACTTGGGGTCGGGGGGAGGGGGATATCAGGACTTGGGGTCGGGGGGAGGGCGGAAATTCAGGACTTGGGGTCGGGGGGGGCGAAATCGGATTGGGGTGGGGGGGGCGGAAATTCAGGACTTGGGTCGGGGGGGGGCGGAATTCAGGATTGGGGTTCGGGGGGGCGAATTCAGGACTTGGGTCGGGGAGGGCGGAAATTCAGGACTTGGGGTGGGGGGGCGGAAATTCAGGACTTGGGGTCGGGGAGGGCGGAAATTCAGGATTTGGGGTCGGGGAGGGCGGAAATTCAGGACTTGGGGTCGGGGGAGGGGGAAATTCAGGATTGGGGTCGGGGGGGCGGAAATTCGGATTGGGGTCGGGGAGGGCGGAAATTCAGGACTTGGGGTCGGGGAGGGCGGAAATTCAGGACTTGGGTCGGGGGGGGGCGGAAATTCAGGACTTGGGTCGGGGGGGCGGAAATTCAGGACTTGGGTCGGGGGGGGCGGAATTCAGGACTTGGGTCGGGGGGGGATATTCAGGATTGGGGTCGGGGGCGGATTTCAGGAACTTTGGGGGTCGGGGGCGGATATTCAGGACTTGGGGTGGGGGGCCGGATTCAGGACTTGGGGTCGGGGCGGATATTCAGGACTTGGGGTGGGGGGGAATTCAGGACTTGGGGTGGGGGGCGGATATTCAGGACTTGGGGTCGGGGGCGGATTTCAGGACTTGGGTCGGGGGGGAATTCGGACTTGGGGTCGGGGGGGCGGAATTCAGGACTTGGGGTCGGGGGGCGGATTTCAGGACTTGGGGTCGGGGGGCGATATTCAGGATTGGGGTCGGGGGGCGGTATTCAGGACTTGGGGTGGGGGGGCGGATATTCAGGACTTGGGGTCGGGGGCGGATATTCAGGACTTGGGGTGGGGCGGAATCAGGATTGGTCGGGGGGCGATTTCAGGATCTGGGGTCGGGGGGCGGATATTCAGGACTTGGGGTCGGGGGGGCGGATATTCAGGACTTGGGGTCGGGGGCGGATATCAGATGGGTCGGGGGGCGGATATTCAGGACTTGGGGTCGGGGGGCGGATATTCAGGACTTGGGTCGGGGGCGGATATTCAGGACTTGGGGTCGGGGGGCGGATTTCAGGATTGGGTCGGGAGGCGCGGAAATTCAGGACTTGGGGTCGGAGGGCGAAATTCAGGACTTGGGGTCGGGGAGGGCGGAAATTCAGGACTTGGGTCGGGAGAGGCGGAAATTCAGGACTTGGGGTCGGGAGGGCGAAATTCAGGACTTGGGTCGGGGAGGGCGGAAATTCAGGACTTGGGTCGGGGGGGGGAATTCAAGGACTTGGGGTGGGGGGGGAATTCAGGAGGGTCGGGGGGCGGATATTCAGGACTTGGGGTCAGGGGGCGGATATTCAGGACTTGGGTGGGGGGGATATTCAGGACTTGGGGTCGGGGGGCGGATATTCAGGACTTGGTCGGGGGGCGGTATTCAGGCTGGGGTCGGGGGCGGATATTCAGGACTTGGGGTTCGGGGCGGATATTCAGGACTTGGGGTCGGGGGGGCCGGATATTCAGGACTTGGGTCGGGGGCGATTTCAGGACTTGGGGTCGGGGGCGGATATTCAGGACTGGGTCGGGGGGCGGATATTCAGGATTGGGGTCGGGGGCGATTCGACTTGGGCGGGGGGCGGATATTACAGGACTTGGGGTCGGGCGGGGATATTCGGACTTGGGGTCGGGGGGCGGATATTCAGGACTTGGGGTGGGGGCGGATATTCAGGATGGGGTCGGGGGCGGATATTCAGGACTTGGGTCGGGGGCGGATATTCAGGACTGGGTTGGGGGGGGAAGAGGTTGAGGACTTGTGTGGGGCGGGGGGGAAGAGGTTGAGGACTTGTGGTTGGGGGGGAAGAGGTTGAGGACTTGGGGTTGAGACAGAGAGGTGAGGTCGCATGTGGATGTTCTGCAGGTCCGCTGTAAATAATATTGGCATCCCAAATTTTGCCCATATTGGAGAAAAATTAAAGGTATGGCTCTGGATATCAAGCTTGGAGATGCTACAAACTGAACGCAAAAATGAAATTGAGAACTACACACTGAAAGAATCTGTGGAGACTTTAAAGAAAAAAAAATTATATTACTATATATCAGAGGAGGTGACTGTATCTTTATCAAAAGGCCAGGAACAAGAGTCTGATGCATCTCTTTGTATGTTGGGCTTTGGGCATCACTTTGTATGTTGGAACAAGAGTTTCATGCATCTCTTTGTTCCTCCTTCCATAATTGAGCATGAACGGAGAACATTCTTCAGCAATGTAGATTTCATCCCAACTCTAACGTTAAAACATCAAAAGCAGAGACATGAACATGATCATGGACTTGAAGCTTTCAAAGCACAAAAAAATGCAACATTTCCCTTTGCTTAACAATCGAGGGGTGCCATATGTTTGGAACAAAACAGAACAGAAACCAATATCTAATGGAATCGCATATTGTCAAGATCTTCTTCACTTCCTCTTTCAGCAATGAAAAAAGAGATAATCAAAGATCATGTCCTTTCCAGGTAGTATGTCTTTTGAAATGTGTTCTCCCTTCATCGACCTGGTCTCCTCCAGCGCCCCCAGCGACTTTTCCTCTTCTCACACCTTCCCACCCCCCCCCCCCCCACCGTGACCTCATGCCTCTTTCACACCCTACTCTCCAACCTCGCTTTCCCACACCTCCGCACGCCAACCCCCCCCCCACCCCTGCCAACGACCTCTACTTGATCTCACTACTCGCCACCCTGTATCTCAGCTGTTCACCACCCTTGCCCCCCCCCCCCCCGACTCGGCTCACCCTTAAAGAATCCCACAACTCTCCCCGACCTCATGCCTTTCCACACCCCTCCTCCTGACCTGCTCGTACTCACTCCTTCCCACTTCCCTCCCTGACATAATGCCTTTCCACACCCCTTCCTCCCACACCCAGCTCATCCTTACGCCTTCCATAGTGCACTCCCCCGACTTCTGCTTGTTCTCACATCTTCACCCCTCAACCGCTCATCCTCATGCCATCCAAAATCACCCTCACCACCTCGGCTGATAATCCTCCTCCTTTTCTTCTTCCTCCTCCTCTCCAGACCACGGATCATTCTCACGCCTCCCCCCCCACCACCCTTGTCATTGGCACTTCTCCCAGTCCTCACTTCTCCCGCCCCCACCTCAACCAGTCCTCAGTCTTCCGTCCACCACCTCGGCCAGTCCACACTCCTTACCCGGCAGTCCTGACGCCTCACCCCCACCACGGCTCGTCCTTACGCCTCACCCCAACCCCGGCTCGTCCTCACGCCTCACCCCAACCCCGGCTCGTCCTCACGCCTCACCCCACCCCGGCTCGTCCTTACCTCTCACCCAACCCCGGCTCGTCCTTACCCTCACCCACCCGGCTCTCCTTACCATCACCCCAACCCCGGCTCGTCCTACCCTCACCCCAACCCCGGCTCATCCTTACCCATCACCCCAACCCCGGCTCATCCTTACCCATCACCCCAACTCATCCTTACGCCTCACCCCAACCCCGGCTCTCCTTACGCCTCACCCCTACCTGGCTCGTCCTTATGCCTCACCCTACCGCCGTCCTTACGCCTCACCCCGACCTCGCCAGTCCTCATCTCTCCTCACTCCTCCCCCCCCCCCACCACCGTAGCTCGGCCAGTCCTCACTCTCCCCCCCCCGACCTCGGCCAGTCCTCACTCCTCCCGACACGGCGACTCCCAGTCCACACTCCTCCCCCCGCCACCTCGGCCAGTCCTCACTCCTCCCCCGCCACCTCGGCCAGGCCTCACTCCTGCCCCCGCCACCTCGGTCAATCCTCACCCTCCGCCCCCACCTCGGCCAGTGCTCACCCTCCCACCGCCACCTCGGCCAGTCCTCACCATCACCCACCACCTCGGCCAGTCCTCACTCCTCCCCCTGACACTGCAACCTCGGCCAGTCCTCACTCCTCCCCCCGACACCGCCACTCGGCCAGTCTCACTCTCCCCCCCCCGACACCGCCACCTCGGCCAGTCCTCACTCCTCCCCGGACACCGCCACCTCGGCCAGTCCTCACTCTTCCCCCGATACCGCACCTCGGCCAGTCCTCACTCCTCACCCCCCCCCGAAACTGCACCTCGGCCAGTCCTCACTCCTCCCACCGACACCGCCACCTCGCCAGTCCTCACTCATCCCCCGCCACCTCGGTCAGTCATCACCCCTCCGCCACCACCTCGCCATTCCTCACCCATCCCCCCGCAACCTCGGCCAGTCCTCACTCCTCCCCCGCCACCTCGGCCAGTCCTCACTCCCCCACCCCTCGGCCAGTCCTCACTCCTCCCCCCGCCACCTCGGCCAGTCTCACTTCTCCCCCCGACACCGCCACCTTGGCCAGTCCTCACTCATCCCCCGCCACCTCGCCATTCCTCACCCCTCCGCCCACACCTCGCATCCTCACCCATCCACCGCCACCTTGGCCAGTCCTCAACCTCCCCCCACCACCTCGGCCAGTCCTCACTCCTCCCCCCGCCATCCGGCCACTCCTCACTCCTACCCCGCCACCTCGCCAGTCCTACTCCTCCCCCCGCCACCTCGGCCAGTCCACACTCCTCCCCCGCCACCTCGGCCAGTCCACACTCCTCCCCCCGCCACCTCGGCCAGTCCACACTCCTCCCCGCCACCTCGGCCAGTCCTCACCCTCCCCCCGCCACCTCGGCCAGTCCTCACTCATCCCCCGCCCCGCCAGCCTCACTCATCCCCCCGCCACCCGGCCAGTCCTCACTTCTCCCCCGAACCGCCACCTTGGCCAGTCCTCACTCATCCCCGCCCCGGCCATTCCTCACCCCTCCGCCCACCACCTCGCCAGTCCTCACCATCCCGCCACCTGGCCAGTCCTCACCCTCCCCCCACCACCTCGGCCAGTCCTCACTCCTACCCCCCCACCTCGGCCAGTCCTCACTCCCCCCCCCCGCCACCTCGGCCAGCTCACACTCCTCCCCCCGCCACCTCGGCCAGTCCTCATCCTCCCCCGCCACCTCGCCAGTCCTCACTCATCCCCCCGCCACCGCCAGTCTCATCATCCCCCCCCACCTCGGCCAGTCCTCACCTCCTCCCCCGCCACCTCGGCCAGTCCTCACTCCTCCCCCAACCTCCTCCCCGCCACCTCGGCCAGTCCTCACTCCTCCCCGCCACCTCGGCAGTCCTCCTCATCCCCCCGCCACCTCGGCCAGTCCTCACTCATCCCCCCCGCCACCTCGCCAGTCCTCACTCTCCCCCCGCCACCTCGGCCATCCTCACTCCTCCCCAACCTCGGCCAGTCCTCACTCCTCCCCCGACACCGCCACCTCGGCCAGTCCTCACTCCTCCCCCCGCCACCTCGGCCAGTCCTCACCCTCCCCCCGCCACCTCGGCCAGTCCTCACCTCCCCCCCACCAACACGCCCCTCGGCCAGTCCTCACTCCCCCCCCCCCGACACCGCCACTTCGGCCAGTCCTCACTCCCCCCCGACACACCACCTCAGCCAGTCCTCACGCCTCCCCCGACACTGCACCTCAGCCAGTCCTCACTCTACCCCCGACACTGCCACCTCGGCCAGTCCTCACGCCTCCCCCCCCGACACCGCCACCTCGACCAGTCCTCACGCCTCCCCTCACCACCACCTCGGCCAGTTCTCACTCCTCCCCCCGACACAACCACCCGGCCATCCTCACTCCTCCCCCCGACACCACGACCCGGCCAGTCCTCACTCCTCCCCCCGACACCACCACCTCAGCCAGTCCTCACGTCCCCCCCGACACTGCCACCTCTGCAGTCCTCACTCATTCCCCCCGCCACCTCGGCCAGTCCTCACGCCTCCCCCCGACACCGCCACCTCGGCCAGACCTCACTCCTCCCCCGACACCGCCACCTCGGCCAGTCCTCACTCCGACTCTTCCTTACGCCTCACCGCCTCGTCGTTAACCCTCACCCCTCGTCGTGACCCCTCACCCACTCCTCCGACTGGTCCTTCGCCTTCATCCACCCCCTCACCCATCGCCTCGAGCAGTGCGACACCCTCGTCCCCCCCCCAACTTGCTCAATTTGCTCCTTCACTCCCATCCTCACACCACCTCATCAAACAACCATCTCTTCCAACACTCATCTCTCCCTCAATGCTCCTCTCCACTTCTACCACCACCTGACATTCCCTCTGAACACCCATTTCCTGTCCGTCTCGTATGTTTGTTTGATGTCTGCTCGGAAAACGTCGATACAAGTAAACAATACCCCCCCCCCCACCTCCCCAAAATTGATACTTACGTTATTGTCTCAGCCGAGGAGGAACACACGAAGGAATCAAAACGTAGTTGATAAATTTTAATACGTGGAAAAAAATAATTATAAAGGATAATCGAAGACGACTCCAACGGTAGTGAGGCCTTCGACCTGGGCCTCTCCTTAAGAACGTCAAGGTATTAGAATATCTACCAACGCTCACGCGCCCTCATTCTCGTCCTGCTGCGAAACCTCTTCACTCCTCTTTCTTCTCTCTTCTTCTTCTTCTTCTCCGGCCTCGAGTCTTCGTCGACGTCGTCCGTCGAGCATCCGCAGCATTGCAGTCTCGGCTCCGCTCGACTCGACTCGACTCGACTCGTCAGGTCAGGTCTCGTCTCGTCTCGTCCTCGTTCGGTGCCGTTCACTTCCCCGCCCTTCCTGCTGCGCCCTCTCCGTCCTCCTCCTCCTTTCGTTCTCTTTCCACTTCCGTTCTTCAATCCGAAATTCTTCGACTCATTCGAATTTAACGTTTCATCTTTTTTTGTTTCCTTCTTTATCCGCTGTTCTTGTGTTGATTCTTTTCTGGTATATCCGTATCCCCCCGCCCCCCGATTTTAGAATTGTTGCTTTCGTTCTTTTTCTCTATTATCTGCGATTGTTGATTAAACATCCGCCTGTAATAACATTTTAATACTATATGGTATTTGTACTTCGATATTTTGTCTTTGTTAACCCCCCAACATGAATTTGTACTGTTGCTATATCATCATCATCATCATCATGTTACCATGTATGTTTGTATGTAATCTTTAATTTCACCTCATTAACCAAACTTAATCAAGTGATTTTCTTTATTCTCTCCAAACCAAACTCATTCATTCCAAAATTCATTCCCGTCTTTTCTTTAAAATGCTAAATATCAAGTACTGTACCGCACCGTACTGTACTGTACCGCAACAACGCACCGTACTGTACTGTCCTGCACTGCAACTGTAACTGTACTGTACTGTACCGCACCGCACTGCGCTGCACTGCACCGTACCGCACTGCACTGTACTGTACCGCACCGTACTGCAATGTACTGTACCGCACCATACCGTACCGTACCGCACCGCACTGCACTGTACCGCACCGTACTGCACCGCACCGCACCGCACGGCACTGTACTGTACCGTACTGTACCGCACTGTACGGCACTGTACTGTACCGCACCGTACTGTACCATACTGCACAATACTGCACTGTACGGCACACACTGTGCTGCACTGTACTGCACCGTACTGTACTGCACCACACTGTACTGTACCGTACTGCACAATACTGCACTGTACGGCACCACACTGTACCGCACCACACTACTGTACCGCACTGCACTGTACTTTCCAACTGTACCAAACTCATTCATTCCCGTCTCTTCTTTAAAATGCTAAATATCAAGTACTGCACTGTACTGCACTGCACTGTACCGCACTGTACTGTACCGCACCATACTGCACCACACCATACTGTACTGCACCGCACTGTACTGCACCGTATTGTACTGTACTGCATTGTACTGTACTGCACCGCACCGCACTGTACTGCACTGTACTGCACTGCACTGTACTTCTGAAAAAACATGAATGTTTAGTTATTTACTTCCGCCAGCGAAAGTGAGCGGAGTTATGTTTTCACGTCTGTCTGTCTGTCTGTGAGCAGGATGTCTCAAAAAGTTATGGACGGATTTGTTCAAAACTTGGTGGACGTGTTGGATGTGTGACAAGGACGAATTGATTCGATTTTTGGTGAAGATCCGGATGCGGATATGAAATTTTTAAAAGAGATTCTTCACCATTGAGAAATTGGTCCAAAATGGATACATGGCATCATCATCATCTCACCATTTGAAAGCCTTTATCCATGAGCAGGGGTCAGCTTTTTGCTGGCTCCAATCATGGTACCCTTTCTTGTGGCAATGTTTTTATGGCCGGATGCCCTTCCTGACGCCAACCCTTTCGTCGCCTTCGACCCTGCAGGGATAATTACCAGTACGTATACTGGTGCTCATTTCGCCAACCTTCAGAAGGATGACAGGCTGAGTCAACCCCCCTGATGTTAACTCAGCGGCCAGCGGGGCTCGAACTCAGGACCCCAAGGATCCCAAGCCACCACCCTCACCACGAAGCCAACACCAGGCTCAAATCGATACATAGCATGATATTTCAAAATGTTATGGATGAGTTATGGCAAAACTTGGTGGATTCGTTGGGTATGTGACAATTTCAAGCCGATTTGATTTTAGTTCAAGTCCACATGCGGATCCGGCCAATCAGTGGGATACAAAGTCCGGTGTTAGCTTGACGGTTTAGGTGGCTGGCTTCAAGATCTTATAGGGTCTTGAGTTTGAGACCCTGTCAGCCGTTAAATACCACCAGGTGGTGTTAACTCTGCCTGTTATCTTTCCAAGGTCGTCAAAATGAGTGCCAGCATGCTGGTATACTGTGTCGGAGTGGAGACCCGTCCAGGATTGTGCCCAATAACCAAGGAGACTGCTAAAGCAGCACCAACGCTCTGCACAGAGTATGGTCCCAATCTCCTTTCTCCTCCTTACTAGTAACAGAGGCACTGCATCAGCAGCAGAGCCCAGCAATGGAAACAGGGGCACTGCATCAGCAGCACAACCATGCTCCCAGCAATGACACAAACAACAGCCACAAGCTACATATAAAATAATACAGTGGAATGCAAACATAAACTGTTCAGCTTGGCGGAGGTGTGCGCTCCACCGAATGACGGTTTTGTTCAAATTGCAATCCTAGACCATTGTTAAAATTCACGGATAAACTGTTTTTGCAAGTGGCTACCACCATCCAAACAGCCATGTGTATGTTGCGTTTGTACAGAGTGGGTATACACCACTCACACACGTCACACACACAGTCATCACACACACACACAGTTGGTAGGATAACCTAGACCCTAAAAGTATGTCCATTCGCCTCTGAGTTCTCTTGCCTGGGCTCGGATGCTGATCCAGCTATAAATGGTTATCCTGGTGTTTCACATGCAGTCGGCATCCCATCTGACGGCGTCAGTTTGTGTATGCTAAAGATCCCACGGTATCCTTTGCAAAGAGTAGACCAGTTATTGCTGGCACGAGCAGTGGCTTTTTGGGGAGGGGCCCAGTAGTGAACCCTTTCTGGTTGTGGGTAGATTGACATATAAAGGCAGCAAATCCGAAGCTGGAGACTGTGAGCGAGTATTGTGATTACCCTTGCCGGGAGTCTGGGGGCCTCCAAGTCCTAAGCGGTCAATTCCGAGTAGAAATGGAATGCAGCCCAGAGAGTGGTGTTGAGGAGGTTCTGAGCGAGTCCCTCAGAGAGAGATCAATGGTGCTGTCGAGGCTGCTGAGGTACACATTCTAGCTCTTATGCTGTCTGTTCAATGCCCGGGCATAGTATAGGCGAACGAACGGCCATTCCTCTTTGAATGGGTTCAGCACTGAAGGTGTGTCAAGGCGAGGCCTGCCCAAGCTATGGTTTGATCGCAGATCCACATTTTTGGTGTTCGCAGACCAAAAATTCAGATCCCTGTAACCTGTGAGATGAAACCTTTAGTTCTCACAGACAACCAACCTCGTCCTGCACAAAAACCATGCTCACATCAGATTCAGAAGTTCAGAACACTCAATGCTTGGCCTACACAAGGAATTGGATCCTGCTCCAGGTACTGGCCAGAATACTCTTGTAAATGATCATATAGAAATTTAAGCATACTAGTATGTGCCCGTACGTGCGTGGCCGTACGTGCAAAAAAATAAAAAACTTTCAAACCACGTGCCAGAAACAACCACACAGGCCGTTCCTTGGCTCTCGCGTGCCCGTACGTGCGTGGCCGTACGTGCGTGCCCGTACGTGCGTGGCCGTACGTGCAACCCCCCCCCAAAAAATAAATCTTTCAAACAACCACACAGGCCGTTCCTTTGTTCTCGTAAACGACGACTGGATTGGGGCATTGTGTTTATCTATAAATGTGCATAACAAATCGAGAAATTATTTAGAATACATTGTCATCACCATCCGGAAAGGTGCGTGCCCATACGGAATGTTCACATGCATTCCATGAATTATCGCTTGCATGAAGTAACAACTGCTGTGATACTTCCACACACAGAGTTAATTAAAATCCAAATTAAATCAAGTTTACCTCCCTGTCTTTGCTTGCCATGACATTCGTGCCATTGACCATTGCCACTCCTACGCCACGGTAACTAAATGTGCCCTTTCCCCATCGGCCACGCCTACACAGCAACGTGTCTTGTCATGGTTGGTAATAAATGGCCGCAGCAACGTGTCTTGTCATTTGTTTGGTAAATAAATGGCCATAACTTGGGAAGCACTTGTCCGATAATAATCAAACCTTGAAAGGCACATCCTCGGTCCCCAGCAATATTCCTGGCAAGTTTCAATTAGATCAGACCAGTGGTTGTCGAGAACACAGTCACAGACACACACACACACACACAACACACACACACCACACACACACCCCACACACACACACACACACACACACACACAGAGTTTGCTGGAATTATAGATAGATTTGCATCTTCAAATCAGATTGCCTGCTTTACACAGCAGTCTGCTGCTGGGTGCCATGTTCCAGGTGCAGTCGCTGGTCCTGGTGCTACTTTCTATCATCAACCTTTTCCAGATGAAGGTGACACTGACAACAGCCAGTTTTTCTGTCAGAGCTTCCACCTTCTGAAGCATTCATTGCCTGCACTTGCGGAATCCACGTTTTGATCCATTGCCTGTGCTTGGTGATGCATCTCATGCAGAGGAGCTTTTGAATTAAAGATTGGTCTTCACTTGTGGTATCATACTTGAATTGATGGAAGGGGCTTTGCCCGCGACTCTCGAGTCCCTCTGTCTCATGATTACCTGGTGATTGCCATATCAGCACCTCGAGGCAGCTGTGTATTATCTCTAACTAGCAGAGTACCCGCCCGACGGGCGATCTTGTTCCAAGCATGCAACACGTTCTTCTGACGGATACCTTTATTTTGGCGGTGTATAGGCAACTGTCAGTTAGGCATCGGCAAAAAAGAAAAAATAACCCTGGTTATGTGCATGAAGTAAAAACATACCTACTGCTTATAATTCAAAACACCTCACTGTACTGGAAAACGAGGGGACAGGAGGAATACTGCACCGTAAATGGTGGAGACTTGTAATACGTTCCACCACCTGGAGGTGGCGCTACACGATACACATTTACATGGAGAAATTGAGTCACTCCCCACTCCCCCCCACCCCCTTTCCCCTCCAAAACCACCAAAAAAAGATTAAAAAAAAAAAACACCCCTATTCACTAATTGTGGCTATGCTGATCCTATGTAGCAAGTCTGAATGTCATCAACACAGAACTGTAGGAGGAGTAGTGCGACAAACAAACACACACAAACACCGGTCCGTGAATTATTGTAAGGAATCAGAACACCTGTGGAGGCCTCTGCAGGACTCAATGTGTGTCCCAGTTTGAACCTTTTGTGGTTAAAAATGTGAATGGATAAAATATTAATTACAAAATCATGAATGAACAACAATAGTTTTGAATGAAGACACCAGGCTTGTTTCTGTTCTTGGTTTGAACCGAGATAACAGACATTGTCCTCAGGTTTTCAGAACCGACCACAACACCTCACAAGTTTTATATTTGAATTCTAAAAGGGTCATTTGCTTTGTTTTGGCAATTGCTTGGTCCATAGCAATAGTTTACGTGATATGAACCCGGCACAATTTGACACCGTGTGGTAGAGCAGTCAGAATGTCCTCAAAACGGTGTATCTCATCAATAGGTCTATATCAAAACTAGAAGGGCACTCGGTATATATATA
>CM068966.1:54429304-54446287 GCA_035128595.1 Eptatretus atami
ATATATATATATATATATATATATATATATATATATATATATCTGTAGTTTTAGCCCTGTCACTCAATAGTGAAGAATCACTTAAAAAATTCTCAGATCCAGATCCGGATTCAGATCTTCCCCAAAATGGAATCAATTCTTCCTTATTACAAACCCAACATGCCCAAGTTTCATCTGAATCCATCCACATCTTTTTGAGATATTTTGTTCACAAAAAAAACAGACAGAGACAGACAGAGGTGAAAACATAACCTCCATCCACCTTCGGTGGTGGAGGTAATGAGATGGAATGGCAGTGTCAGACCTTTACACCATTTTCTTTCTTGAAAGTTTTTGAAAGCCCCCCACCCTCAAAAAACCAATTCATGGTTATTTATCATTACCTTAGGTTTTTCAGTGTGCCAGATACTATTTATCCACTTTTTGTCCTTTCATGTTCGAGAAGTGTGTTCAATTCATCTTCGGGACCAAGGTTCATAGAATGGCTGTATCAGAACTTTCATTTATGGAGGAGCGGTTTTATTCTCGACATGTCCAAAAAGGATAGTTCAGAGGAAGTGTACCCTTCCATGGGCTGTGTAATCTAGGTTCAGTGCCTGTTGGGAATGGACCGAGCAACGACAAACCATTGGTGTGGTGGGCGCTTCATCATTTTAGTGAAGAAGTTAAGCTATAGTTATTTCATATGCTAGTGCTTGGTTGGTGGATGTTGTTATAAAGACCCTGATGTACCTTGTGAAAATAGTACACCATTGTGTGCCAGTCCTCGACAGCCAAGTTCCTTATGCCTGCTCTGACTGTCACTGTGAAGGCAATGGCAAACCACAGTGTATACCTTCTGAAGAAGCTGCTTCAGCAGCAACAATGCTCCTGTTGAGAAGTTTGGCTTGGAATGTTTGGATTATTTCCAGGAAGTTCGTTTGGCAGCTCCAATCGTTCCTTGTTCCAAATGATTCCTCCATTTATATTCTTTCAGTGTCCCTCATCTACCAGGCTTGAATGTTGTGGACTTTCCCTGAATTGCACGCTGGGATGTCTACCATGCAAACTGATATGTATGAACACATACTCTGCCATGGAACTGATGCCATCGATACGTAGAGAGGGTCATCTACTGTTTATGTTTAAGAAGAGTAGGAATTGATCTTGTCCAGACCAATTGTGGTGGAAGAGTAAAGATTGGATAGAGTGAACAAGGGAGGTGTGAAGAAGGTAAAATCAGGAATTTTGTCTATTTCCTGTGGGTTGGGGTTAGGGAGTGGCAGTAGGTTAAAAACAATAGGTGTAAAAGATACAGAAACGCACCTTTTTTTGAGAGGGTGTGATTTCTTGATACAAGTACCAGAACCATCAATCGATAATGCGGAATAATCTGCAATAACGTTGGTCAATATTATGATAATTTGGAGTGACCGATAAAAAAGGGAATTAAGGCTTAGCAAACATACCGTAACACTGTATTCCCAAAAGACAAGGGACATTCTTTTCTAGTTGAAAGATTCCATTGTTGTGAAACTAAAGTCAATGTTTAAAATGCAGAATGACGAGATCCGAAAATTAATCTGGCAGGATAGCATTACTACCCTCTGAGCTGACTCTGGGGTAGTGTTAGCACTACCCTCTGAGTTGCTCAGCCTGGGTTGGAATCTCAGCCCAGCTATAAACTGTCATCCTGGTGCAGGGTGAGGCATCAATGTGTTCGTCGTCCATCAGAAAGACCTTAAGCTGGAGGACCCATCTGCTAGCATTAGTCGTTCGTGGACGTTAAATATCCCACGGTGTCTTCTTTGAAGAGTTGGGAAGTTATTGCCTGCACCCTGAACAAATTACAAATTTCTGCCAGTCAAACATCAGGCATTGCCACCCGGTTCTAGACAGACTTTGGCTACAGAACCATTTCCTCCAGCCGACCACACAAGACATTGGGAATAATTGGCAGCGTTAAATAAGGATAACTAGATTCGGTAATTATCAGAATTCACGTCATGTCCAAGATGACCAACACGTGGCCAAAAGGCAGCAATATATGGCTCAAAGGTGAGTGTGCACCTCTACGCATGGGTATCCTGCCAGGACTTTATAAGAACACAGAATGAACTAGAAGGGCACTCAGTGGAGCACGTACCTCCACCAGGCTGAACAGTTTACATTTTTTATCCCACTTGATTGGCTGGATCTGGATCCGGACCTGAACCAAAATCGAATCGGCTTGTTCTTCTCACCAACCCAAATCATCTAATAAGTTTTGTCATACCTCGTCTACAACTTTTGGAAATATCATGCTATATAATTATCGGTTTTGGCCCCATCTCTCGATCGTAAAAAAATCACCTTGAGATAAAAAAAAAACTCTTGTATCTGTATCCAAATTCGGATATTCACAAACACCTAATCAGGTGGTCCTTGTCACACACTCAACTTGCCCACCGAGTTTCATCCAAATCCATCTACAACTTTTTGAGATATCCTGCACACAAACAAACAAATAGACAGACAGGGGCAAAAACATAACGTCCGCCCATCTCAGATGGCGGAGGTAAAACTATGATGACGAGAGCATGCAGTTATGAGTTCTTTCAATTTGCTTTTTCCCCTAAAAAAAAGTAGGGTTAAACATACTGGATACAACCAGAAGAGGGTGCAAGAAAACCCCGGAGCAGATTTAATGAGAAAAGCACAAACGTTACATCATATTATTTCATGTAAACAATATTGCTTCAAAATCAATTGATGCAATTAATTCATAAATCTATTAAACAAAAGGACTTGTATAAAAATAAAGAATCAATCAAGTGCCGTACAATCTTTTTACATCTTCGATGACGCATTTCTTCGTATTAACAAAAATGTGACATGAGCATCCTGTTTGAATTCACATCAAGCATGTCCCCGTATAATATTCATCACAGATAGTGCCCACCAACGCTTCAAGGTGATGCAACCAAATTTGTTGTTTCAGTTTATGGAATGACAGGTCAAGATCAGTCAAGAGTATACACCTGCAGGAGAAAGGAATAATGTACACGACATATATGATTCATGGAAGGAGACAGATTGGCCTGCTTGTTGAGAGCGGGAATCCCTGTAGATAAGACCACAGTTACCTGCATGGAAAAGCATCCTGCATGCAGGTACATGTCCAGACGTGACACATCAGGACACACCCTAGTTATTCAACACAAACTGCTTTTTCGTCCTAGATTCCAGCCTTGCTCACATCATGAGATGCGCAATCTTGGTTTGATTTCAACAGGAATCGCACCTGAGTGGCGTCACATCCTGGGTTTCAGCCTAAGCCATGCCCCATACCTATCGGTCTCTCTGTGTGATTTTACGGATTGTTGCGTGCGTACCTCTTCCTTTGGGAGAGGTTGACTCAGACAAACATCAAGGAGATTCCAGCCCATTCACGATCCTAGCTCAAAACCTGTATATCATGTCCCAGCTCGCTTCCTATGTGGTTAGAAATCAGAGCCAAGTCATTTGGGATTAGGGATCCTGAATATTATGGAGACAGTCAGCTTTATATCAATAACATTTAATTATTTAATTTTAAAAACAAGGCTGTAGTACAGCCTTGAAATAAGTGGTGGCTGCGGTGTTGCAAAAACGAAGGAGATGTTTCTTGCGAGATGGACTAGATCTTGAGGAACGTTGTGTATGGTCCGCTGACGAAAGAGACCCGCGTGGACTTATGCTAACAAATCCAACTGAGGTTGAATGAACTACAGCAAGTTGAAGATGCGTATGTACCGGCATCCGGTGGATTGCCCGATAGTAGAAGGGATCCTAAAGATCCTCACACATTTCGAGGAAGCCAAACATTTTTCTGGGATGAAAACTTACACAAAATTTGATAAAGAAACAAACAACAAAAGTCAGAAAGGAAACACACTGGTGAGTTAAAGACAAACGGATGTCTTAGAACTGAATGAATAGCCTTTGTACGACCTTCAGAGTGATTCGAATCATCCTTGGAAGCACCGCCTGGGGGCGGCATAGTAATGTCCACCCTGAATCTTGGATCTCGGTTACTATCCAAACACCAGGCTTTAGGATGTCCTACAACTTTGATGATTTTGGAATGGAAACTTGTAAATGCATTCAATTTAAACTTGACTGAACAGCTATAGTACGTTATTAGATGCCAATTAGTTAATCAATTAAGTTCATCATTGTAAGCTGCTTGCTAATCACGGTACACCTAACAAGTACAAGATTCATCTGGTACACCTAGCAGGTATGAAGTTGGTAGTACATCTAACATGCAGTTACAAGATTCGTATAGCAGAATTAACAGGTACGAGGTTAGTAGTACACCCATAGGTACGAGGTTGATCGTACACCTCACATGCAGTTACAAGATTCGTATAGTCGAACAATTATAACTACCAACCTCGCGGTTGGTAGTACACCTACAGGTACAAGTTGGTTGGTAGTACATCTATCAGGTACAACGTTGGTTGGTCATACACCTAACAGGTACAGGGTTGGTTGGTAGTCCACCTTACATGTACAAGGTTAGTTGGTAGCACACCTACAGGTACAAGGTTGGTTGGTAGTACATCTAACAGGTACGAGGTTCACAGCACACCAACATGCAGGTACGAGATTCATATAGTACACCTAACAAGTACGAGGTTCGCAGTACATCTAACATGTGCTGGAGTTGAATTTTCATGCAAATAATACACAAAAAGCGAGACATTGACAGTCACACCAAAGCGATCCGATCCGCATTCCTGATTTCCAGGTGGATTTTGTGTCATATCATTTGACCAAGTTTAGTTAAAGTCCAGCTAGGTGGGCAGAGTGTAAGCCCTAAGGGGTGCATAGTTGGGCTCAGGTGGTTACTTTCATAAAGACCGTGTAGCTGTGGACCATATGAAAGATGTTTTTCAAATGTTCTCACAAAATAAGACAGAATAACCGGATTGTGACACATTGACATGTTAATCGAATCACTAAACAGCAGTTTAATCTTGGGTAAGATTTTGTAACTTGTTCAAGGTGGCAGCGATACCTCGCCTACTCTTGGTGATCTTTAATATCCACCAATAACAAGTGTGGGCATGTGGGTCCTCCAGATTCAAAGCATCCATTGGATGGACAATTGTACATAATGAAACCTCACCCTGTATGCGAAACACCAAGATGATAGTTTAGATCTGGGTCGACACTGGAACCCAGACCAAACAGTTCAGAGTGGAGTGCATATACTTCTGGGTGATCCTAGGCTATCCTACCAGCTCAGATAGAAGTATCATCATTATCATCATCATCATCATGGTACCATGCTTTATATGGAGTGTCAGTGCTGCTGAAGAAGTTTATTGGCTAGGGGGTTGTTACAATCCTGGAGGGGTTGCCACTCCGACAGAGGATTGAGGATACTCGGCTGAATGTGCAGGAATTTGTAATTTGTTCAAGGTGCCGGCCGGTGATAACTCACCGACTTTTTGCCAAAGCCACCGTGGAATCTTTACTATTCACCAACTAATGCCACCAGACTGGGCGACCGTTTAACATCCATCCGAGGGACGGCCACACATTGATGCCTTGCCTGCAAGACACCGGGATGACAGTTTATAACAAGGTCGGGATTCGAACCCAGGCTTAAACAGCTCAGAGGCGAGTGTGCATACCTCTCCACCATCCTGCCAGCCCTCAAGTACATAGTGATTAAAAAAAAAATATATATATATATATAATTCTTACTAATCATGTCTACTTACACCCCACTCTATTAAATATGTATGTCTGTTTGTATGTGTGTATGTATGTAAATCTGAAAATCAGAAAAAAACATGGCTGGCCCAATATCCACCAAATTTTGCATCCATGTTGGTAGTACCCATGGTCAGGTCATGGGCAAAAACAAATTGCTGGGGGAAGAAAATTTGCCAATGCTCCCGAAGGGAGCAGGTGTTTCCATGTGTTGAAAAATAAGGCATAAAATGTTGGAGTTTCTGAGACTATTATGATTATCTTCATCCCATAACTTTTTGAATGCCCCACTTATCTACAAATCAATTTACAACATGTCACAACGTATAAGCCTGCTACAATGAAGCACCATCTCTGTACTTTTAAGGAACACCTTAATCATGAACAACTATGTGTTAGGACTATCCCATTAAAGGGGAGTACCTTTTTCAGTGACCCAACTCAATAAGTTACCCTTTTCATTTTCAACAACCAAGCAAGTTAGTACAATTTCTTCAAAAGTATTTGGAGACTTCACAATGTTGTCTTCCATCAAGTCTGTTGCTTTCAGCCTCCTTATCCAACCTCGAGCTTTTTTTGGAATCGTCTTCCTGTTCTCGTGATGAGTGATGGACATGACGATGGCCGGTGACCATTCACAATTTGGTTGCATGTGCAATTTGATCGCATTTTGTCCTTCGTTATGATTGCAAGTAATCCGAGAATCAAGTCTCACGCCACACCCTCATTCCATCACTTTTAAAGCCAATGCTTCCCACCTACAGGTGATCGGTAAAGTTTATTCCGACCCAAACTTATGTCCTAAGACCAGATTCACGGCCACCTTGCATGTAATTGAGAGGGCAGGCCGCAAGAGGTTTTGCGGTTGCTGTTTCATTGGAGATCGACTGGAGCGTCAGAGGGCTTCTGATGGTCTCCTTGCCTGATGTTTCATTTCGCCGGGTCGTCCACCGTACCCGGCGACGAAACGCATCGCCGGCGAGGAAGTAGAGAACAGGATCCAAGCAACTATTGATGCTTGCCATGCCGCGCGTTACCTGCAAACACACATTCTCTCAGTTAGCTCTCACGTTAGCTTCAGAAATAGTGACTGTAGTCGTACCATTGACAAATATTAAATACTAGTTCAATGACGAGGAACTTCAAAGCATGAGGAGGCAATTAGGCCCATCAAGCCTGTACAATGATTGCCAACCTGTGGTTACTTGAAAAATGTATGTGTATCGACTCCTCCTTTGTTATGATTGCAGGAAAAATCATGTATGTGCACACAAATTAAGGCAGAAGCTTCTGACAAAGGCAAAAGAAAACGTGTGTTTATACTCGTTGCCCGGTGTATCTGTCCTGGGTTCAAATCCACATCGGTTCATAACGCTTTGCCAAATGACTTCAGAAGAGGTCATTGTTTAAATGTACTATTAAGCTGGATTTTATACCTGGTGATGTTCACATATGGGCTGTTAACATTGCGTCCTGTCTTTTAAGGGTCATGATCAAGTTTAGAGTATTCTCACATTGTAATTCTGTCTTGATCCTTCATTTCAACTAAATGGAGATCAGGCAGGCAGATTACTCTCTCCCTGAAGATCAACGATGAGGAAGCTGTGGATTTTTACTGACAATAAAATAGCGATGCAACAATTGTCCTGAAACAATCTCTGTTCGCTGAAGGTGAGAATTTAAATCTCTCATGGAGTTGCGAGCTGCCTACCGATGATGACCTCTGTCCTGCCGGTGCTGCGTCCTCACAACTAGGTCACGGCTATCGTTATCGGGCAATCAAAAGGTACACTGATCGTTGAAAATCTGATGCACGATTTCCGATGATATTCTAGACCATAAAAACCTAGCCTAGGGCCAACCAATTTGCTTGTGTGAATGGCAAAGGTGGTGGTCTGCACTCTTTACGGAGCATCGTGTCGCTTAAACCAAGTGGTGACTGCTTCTGCGGTTGAGAACCGATCTTTGAAAGGTTTCCACTCTATCACAGGGTGAGGACATGTTCTGCCCTGAGCAGTCATGGCATTTGAACCCACATCAGTCAAAGCAATGCAACAACACTTCCCCACTCAACCACAGGGACGATGATTGTAAAGGGAAAATTCAACCCCACATCATTCCGGAGCATTCATCAACTTTATGGGTTCCTCTCGCCCTGCAGCCCAACTTCAGGCAGTTATATTATTACCGTATTTAGTCTTTGGGTGGCATGTCGGACATTTCCCGGAATTTTTTCGGGCAAACAGTGACAAGACTAACAGCAAACAACAGCGACCAAGAAACGAACTTTGTACCGATAAGATGAAAAATAACAAATTCCAAGGCTGTCCTCAGTGTTTGGATGAACAAAGTAATCACAATAACTGCTTGAAGATCACTTTGCGACCAGGGTAGTTCAGAGGCAGTGCGATTGCCCTTGAGTTGGCTGGTCTGGTTGCAATTCTTGATAAATAACATCACACTGCTGCTATCACCAATGGTGACGTCATTGCTTTCTGAGGTCACGCTGGTATTGCCACATTGGCACAACGAAAGCAAGTTTCCGGAGGCTCTGCCAATCCTAGGCAACATTTCATGACCGGTGGAGCATACAAATGGCTTTCCTTTTCACGGTTTTGTGGAAGGAAATTGATGACAAGCAACACAAAACACAACCTTTCCACTTCCAGTTCCTCTCTTCATCCTGTTTGCATCTGAAACGTGATACAGGAATTTAGTAAGCCTCATCTGGAATATTGTGTACATTTTTGGTCACCACATCTGACGAAGGACATGGTTGGGATAGAGGGGCTCAGTTTAGAGTGAGTAGATTGATTCCGGGCCAAGCTAGACTAAGCAATGAGGAACAGCTGGAAAAGACAGGACTGTATAATTTAGTAAGGATGGGGGTTACGAGTAGATATGTTGGAGATGTTTAAGATAATGAAGGGTATAGACAAAATAAGTGCAGATGAATTATTCAACCAAATGGACAGTGATAGAACCAGGGGCTATAGTTTGTGTAAATAAAAGGAGAGTTAATCAGGACGGTAGTCTGGCAGGTGTCTTTCTCTCAGAGTGGTGAATGCGTGGAATGGTCTGCCTGCAATGGTCGTGACAGTAGAGTCAGTGGATAGCAGGGTGTACCACTTTTGCAAAAGTAGTTGCTGAAATGAAGCACTATGTGCCTATCGATTGCACTAGTGAAGTTAGGTGATCGACCAAGGTTTGAAAATTTTCCCGCCTTTTCAGACCGTGGGCCGGCATTTTGAAATTTCAGGAAAAATCCATATTTTTGGAAATAATATTGATTTTTGAATATTTTAAAAATATATATTTCTCTGTGTTTAGATGGCCGAATGCACTTCAGTAGGCACCAGTTGATAGTAAGTACCCGTAAATATTATTCACAACTTGTCCCAACATTTTGAGAAGGGTTGCCATTTTGGAATTTCACTGAAAATCCCATATTTTGACAATTATTGCACGGCACATTGTAGGCATTTACAGAATATCAGTAGTAGCGTTTTCATAAAGACATTATTAATGACAAATGAGAAGCATGATCAATTAATTATGAGAACAACCAAATATGTTTTAAGCGATATGGTTTTCATATATGACAACATAACAATCTATCAACAAGCAACACACAACAGATATCTTATAGAGAACATAGCGTTTGTTTTGTATAGTCTGGGTAAAGCTTCCTGTGCTCTTACACGCACTGTAGCAATGCTTGACGTTGTTTCTCATCATTGCACATATGAATAAAGTCAGACACTAGCTTAATTCCTCTTTCAGCTAGAGCATTTACGACACGCAAAGAATTAGCAGTGACCACCACGCCAGGGTGATGGCGAAAGCCATCTATTTTCTCAAATTAAGCTTTGCTCCAAGACCAGTTCAAGTATCGGATGTTCAACAAGTGTATTTAACAGAGTGGCCAAGTTCGTAGGTCTGTTCTATGCTAAAGCATTCCTACAGAGTCCACTTAGCACATCTGCGGCACGACACGATCTGAAGTTCATGGCTGACATGTTCTGTACAAACATTACGACAGTGGTGTAGCAGATGCTTGTATCTTGTCGTGCAATCGCCATACTTGGGTACTTAACACCTCAGTTAGTTGTGTTGTCCCTAGCTGATAAGGGTGTCCCGAAACACAGAGAGAGAGAGAGAGAGAGAGAGAGAGAAGAGAGAGAGAGAGAGAGAGAGAGAGAGAGAGAGAGAGAGAGAGAGAGAGTTGATGGACAAGTGTTATTTGATACAGAACGGCCTGAGAAGTTCGACTCTGGCAAGCCACAACTCCCCACGTGCAATTTAATTCAACTGATGATATGCCAACGCTAAGGTCTTTCATTAGCCAAGAATCCTGGCTGATGTTTGACCTCCTAGGAATAGACGATGATCAGGAGTGGCTGCAGACACCTGTGGCTATGTGGACAAGTTCGCTAGTTTACAGGAAATTTGCGAAAGTGCTATATTCTTTGCGTGTCGTAAATGCTCTAGCTGAAAGAGGAATTAAGCTCGTGTCTGACTTTATTCATATGTGCAATAATGAGAAACAACGTCAGCATTGCTACAGTGCATGGAAGAGCACGGAAGCTGTACCCAGACTATACAAACAAATGCTATGTTCTCTACAAGTATATCTGTGTGGTTGCTTGTTTGCTAGATTGTTATGTTGTCATATATGAAAACCATATCGCTTAAAACATATTTGGTTGTTCTCATAATTAATTGATCATGCCCTCATTTGTCATTAATAATGTCTTTATGAAAACGCTACTACTGATATTCTGTAAATGCCTAACAATGTGCCGTGCAATAATTGTCAAAATATGGGATTTTCATTGAAATTCCAAAATGGCAACCCCTTCTCAAAATGTCGGACAAGTTGTGAATAATATTTACGGGTACTTACTATCATACTGGTGCCTACTGAAGTGCATTCGGCCATCTAAACACAGAGAAATATATATTTTAAAATATTCAAAAATCAATATTATTTCCAAAAATATGGATTTTCCTGAAATTTAAAAATGCCGGCCCGCGGTCAAAAAGGCGGGAAAATTTTTAAACTTTGGTCGATCACCTAACTTCACTAGTGGAATCGATAGGCACATAGTGCTTCATTCCAGCAACTACTTTTGCAAAGTGTACACCATAATGTGCACGATCATGCTTATTCGTATTTTCTCCTTATTACCATCAGTTTTTATTTTCTACACTTTTCCCTCCACCCTCTTTCTATCCCTCCCAATTATACCCTCTGTTCCATGTCTTAAAATTAAAAAAATACAAAAAAAAACAAACAAAAACCTTTCACCTTCTCACCTTATACCCCACGTAACCACGTGACTTCCTGTGCAGACTCTTCTTCATCCTTCTCTCCCCTCTTCCCTGCCAATCCCCTGATCGTGAAAGGTTTTCCCACACACCTTCACGACCTTTTCTTCAAACTTTTCCTTTACTCTTCCACCCTCTTCCCTAATCTTCAAAGAGAAAGAGAAGGGTCTCTTACAATGCTTCAATGTCCCCTTTGGCTGGTTCTTCTTGTTCAAAATTTGTGTTCAATTTTACCTTTCTTTCATCCTGTGTCTAAAATTTACATCTGTTACAACAGTTCTTTCTCCACTCCGTCAATTCTTCTGCACTCCTTCCATCATCCAAGTGTTTAAAAATCTCTGACCTACAAATAAAAAAATCCCATCCTGCGAGGCTTGTTCATCTTCCATTATTAATTGTTCTTTTATTCCAACTTCAGTGGAAATTCATCCACCTTCTTAAATCTCCCTCCTCCAAACTCCTTCCTGCTAGACCCTCTCCTTACCCTCCCATCTTGCCCCCCATCCTTGCAACTCTCCACTGTCTTCTGCCTCACTAACAGTTCCCCTCTGATATCCCAAACTGTATGGTTTTCAAATGTCTCACACTCTCATTCAGCACATTCCTCAATACCTCCACCATGCTCTCTCTTCTTCTCACACATCTCTCCCTCTCCCACCCCTCAAATCTTGTTCCTCCCTGCCCGCTCCCACCTCCACCACACCATACCCAGTCTCATCCTCCCCCTCTCCCCACCCCTCCCTTCTCCCTCCTCCTCCATGACCATGCCTGCTCTCGTTGTCTTGCTCCCTCTATAAGCTTCCCTCTCACCCTCCCTCTCATTTCAGCTGCTTCCTCCCTCTTCAAAACAAACTTCACTCTCTTCACCCCCCTCCAACCCTCACTCTTCTCAAAGCTCCCACAACCTTTCTCCTCAATTCTCACCTCTCACCCTTCTCCACCAAATATCCCCCTCACCTCTTCCCTCAAAATCTCCCCCCTTGCCTCCCCTTCAAATCTCCCTCCCACTCCCCCTTTCTCAAAGCTGCACCCCTCTTTCCACCCCCTCAATGTTTTTTCCTCCCCCCACCCACTCCCATCTACACAATACCTCTACCCAGGCTCATCCTTCCCTCTCCCACCCCTCACTTCTCCCTCCTCCCCTATGGCCATGCCTGCTCTCATCATCTCCTCTCTCCCTCAAAGCTGCACTCTCACCCCTCATTCACAAATCAACCGCCTCCTCCCTCTTACAAAGCAAACTTTCTCTCTCTCCCTCACCTTTCTCAAAACCTCCCCACACACCTTTCTCCTTCAATTCTTCCCCTCACCCTTCTCCCTCAATTCTCCCACCTCACCCCCTCCCTTTAAAATCTCACCCCTCACTCCCCCTTCTCAAAGCTGCCAAAATTCGCATCTACAAAGCTGCCTACTTCCCCCCAACCTCTCTCTTCCAGCTCATCCTCCACCTCCTCCAATTCCCACTTCCCTTTCCCCCTCTGTTATTACTCCCACCTGCTACTCATCCCTTCACCACCTAGCCCTTTGTCCTCCTCCACATCAACCCTCTCCCCAGCTGATCTACAATCCGCCATCAACTGTCAACAACTCTCACTACCTCCATCTCTCCACCCCTCACACTGCCCTGCCCTCCTCCCTCTCTCTCCCCTGCACCCAAAGCCTACTCCCTCCATCTTCCTCAACAGTGTGGACCATATGCTTGCTAAAGCGGTCATCTCTCTGGCCGTTATTAGAGAACCACCTCAGTGCAAATGAGTCTGGCACTTCACTCAGGCCGACTGGCAAGGTCTTCAAGCAGCCATCAAACTTCTGGGACTGGTCTCCCATCTCTGGTCTTGGTCTCAATGTCAGGTCAGGCCAGATTAGATCTGTGACTTGCTACAGGTACCATGTAAACCTGTACGAACCTGTTCCATCGGTCGGGTTGTCGGCGACTAAACCGTCTCCCCCACAGGTTTTTTGGAGGAGAGTGTTTCGCATATGGACACCCAGCAGGATTAAAAACAAACCTGTCAAGGGCGGAGGCGCTCCTTGTGAGTCAATGGCCATCCATATCTAGTGCCCAACTGTGTGCTGCGGACGTCCCTCCTGCAGTTGGGTTACTTCTTATTAGGAGGTTGGTGGCAGGATTTGCACTCCGGCCACCGTAAAACCCTTCATTCCGCAAAACACTAAAACGCAAAGAAATCTGAAAACCCACTCCGTGGGAGTACCTCCTGTGCAGCTTCACCTTTTGCAGGGCAGCTCACCGGATGACGGGATTGGGGCAAAGCCTTCGGGACCCCAAATCTTTGATGATAGGAGGGAAACCATGGGGTAACATTCCCGGTCAGATTGCGGGAGAGTGTGTCGGAGTGGTGCTGAGGTTCGTCCACCAGACGGCGGTCTCCTTGGGTTAACCTGAGGCAGTCCCTTCGCTGGGTGCCTGGATGTCCTTCCCAAAGAGAGGATGATCTCTCTGTCTCTGTTATCATCTGAGCTCAAGCATTTGGACATCAGTATTGCACACTCTCTGAGGTTCGGAAGACCGGATTGCGCGAGATCATGGTGGGTGGTTACACCTACTATTTGTCTGGTCGCTCTGATGGTTACCATTACTCAAGGAGTTGCTGTAGCTTGTGTCCAATAAGCTGACTCCAATGAATAATGAGGTAACACCAGTCAACGAGCGTATTATGAGACAAAGGATCGTCACTCCTTAGGTGTCATTTCCTGGTTCTTGTCTATGCTCCGACTGAGGCGAGTGATCTCACCGTGAAGATGCAATTCTATGCCACGCTCGAGTCTGTGGTTTATCAGTGCCCCAGACGAGATACACTTCTAGTCTTGGGGGATTTCAATGAATCGACTGGAACTGAAAGGGATGGTTTATGAGACTGTGTTGGTCCCCATGGTCAGGAACTATGACCAGAATAGCACTAAGTCCTTCACTTTGCAAAGAGTCATGGACTTAGGGTGGCCGGTTCATGGTTTCAGCGCCCACAAGCTCATCGCTGGACTTAGTATTCCAATGCTGGCGGTGCGGCAAAGGAGATTGACCATGTCTCTTGATGGTCGCTGGAGGATGATCCAGAACTGTAGGGTCTACGGGAGTGCTCATTCCTCAATACTGACCACAGGCTTGTTTGTAGCAACTTGAAGTTGCACCTTAAATCCAGGAGAATGGTACCATCCCAGCCTAGGCTGGATGTTGGCAAGCTCAGGGATGAGAGGGTAAGCTGAGGAGTTGCGAACAGGCTGAGTGGAGATTGAGTAGTCTGGGTGCTTTGGGAGGTCCTGAAGAGTTGTGGTGTGCCTTCAAGACCACCATCCTTGAGTTGCCGTGGATGTCTTGGAACACCATAGTCAAAGAAGAATTTTTGTCTCTCAAGGGAACTGGACACCATTGACCAGAGTCGCAGGGCCAGGCTTAAGGCAGAGCTGAGCTGTTTCAGGGAGCTGAAGCGTAAAACTGTACGTGCGCTAAGGTGGACAAGGAGGCTCATATGTGCGAGAATCTGTGGAGGGGTAGAGCATCACCTGTGGTCAAGGGATTCTCATCTCGCTACAGGGAATTCGCGTATTGCGTTCATCCAAGCCATCCCTCGGTGTACTGCAGTTGGAGCAGAGGGTGGTAGGCTCTTAGTCCGAAGTGAAGGCCCGCTGGCCGGTTACTTTGAGCGGTTGTACCAGGCTGATCCACCAGCTGTTGAGTTGGACGTCAGGGGTGCTACAATCCCTGTTGCTGCCCTCCAATCAACTGTGGTCCACCTTCACTTGTGGAAACAAAGGCTGCGGTGAACCGTGAAATGGGGTAAAGCTCCAAGGGATCTGTGGGATCCATGTTGAACTTTCTCAAGGCTGGGGAAAATGCTGCCCTCGTGTCATTGCATGCAGTTCTGTGCCTGCTTGGAACACAGGCATCAACCCAACTGACTGAAAGAGTGGCCTTGTTGTCCCTCTCTGGAAAGGGAAGGGTGATCGCCAAGACTGCGACATCTACGCGAGGGTGACGCTGCTCTCAAGTTGCCAGGCAAGGTCTTTGCTTAGATAATTATTGATAGGGTTCGCCACATCTGCTTGAGTACCAGCGTCAGAGCAGTCAGGCTTTACACCAAAGAAAGTCAACGATTGACTGTATCCTTGCTCTTCGGGTCCTTACCGAATGCAGATGAGAGTTTCAGCTGGGGCTGCTTGCAGCCTATGTTGATCTCTGTAAAGCGTTCGATTCAGTGAATCGGGATGCCCTCTGGAGGCTTCTTGTCTTCGTGGGGTGCCACAAAATGATCGATCTGAATGTCTGAACTCTACTCTGGTACTGAGAGTGCTGTGAATTGTAGTGGTACCATCTTGACTTATTTCCAGTTTTACTGGAAGTTCGTCAGGGGTGTGTACTGGCCCCCACACTTTTCAGCACTTGTATGGACTGGATTCTTGGAGGATGTCGGAGAGATCAAGCGCGGTGATCGATTGAGTAATGTCAAGATCCCTGTCCTTATATTCGCAGATGATGCGTCATCTTTTCGGAGACTTTAGAATCCTTTTGGGGGCCTCGAGGTGCTGAATGAGAGAAATCAGAGCCACTGGATTACGGTTTTCTGGGTTCAAAAAACTAAATCTAGGCTTTCAATGACATCTTGGATGTGGGCTGTCCTGTCGTTGCCGTTTGTGGTGAGGATGTTGAGGTCGTGGAGTCATTACACTACCTTGGCAGTGAATATTCATGTCTCTGCCGGCTGTGAGTCAGAGGTCAATATGACGTTCTGGTCGGGCCTGGGAGTCCATGGAATTCACGGTTAATGGGGTGTATGGCGCTGCCGTACCTGCGGGGAGGAACGAAGTCCGAGTCTTCAGGTCCTTGTGGCTTCCATCCTTGCTCTATGCGATGCAGAGACCTTGGACTCTGACCAAGGACTGAGATGGAGACTTAATGCCTTGAGTCCAGGTTCTTCTTCAGAGATCCTGCTATCGTGGTCGGACTTTGTGCTCCAACGAGCGTTGCTGAAGAGAGACTTCAAATGAGACTTTGTTACCTGCATAAGTCCGTGAGCGTCAGCTCGAGCTTGTTATGGACATGTGGCTGGTTTCCTGCGCTGAATCCTGCTCACAGAATTCTCTCAGCCGGGGAGTCTCTGTGACGTGAGGAGGCCACAATGGGACCGACCACGTGCCTCATGGTTTGCGCAGGTTGATCGGCAATCTCAAGTAAGATGGGATGGGCATGCATCTGCCTGGGGATGGCCAGACGGAGGCCTCTGGAAGTACCGGCGGAAAGGTGGACGCAGCGACGGCTGGTGCTCTGGCGCACATGCTCCAAACAACATGACAGCTGACCATCTCTCGTCTTCGACATCGACTCATCCTCGGCAATTCTTTCAAAGAAACTTGCTCTCTCCTGATGCAAGATTTATCCCCTCTCATCTTCAGTTGTCCTACCTATCCAATCCACCCATGGTACACATGAAGCTTGTGGGTAGGCAGTTTTCCTGCAAACAACTTGCCATTCACCTTATGGAAGGCAAATCCAACTGGAAGGCAATCTCACGTTCCTTCCACAAACGCTCAGAAACTAGTGTCTGTGTCTACCCTGGGGAGACCCAGAAACAACATTTTTCTCATCTCAAGTCTGGATTCAAACCTGTCTCCCTCCTCAATCCTGTGAGTGTCCTTAGTTAAGTCTGTTTCTGTGTTTTCCCCCCTCCAATCCTCTTCCTATCTCAAATGGCCGCAACAGCTGACAACGCACATGAAAAGGCTGAATGCCAAAACTCGGTGTGCTTCTAAATCTTTGTCCCAAACCCATCGCTTTCTGTACCCACCTTACGCATCAGCAAAACCAGCTTGTCCCTGGACTCTGTGTCCTTTTCTTCCTGAACAAGTGGAGAGCTGCTGTCAAACACTCGAACTCAGATTCTGCAACGGTCGCGATGGCAATCAGCCCCAAGT
>CM068966.1:54446535-54477617 GCA_035128595.1 Eptatretus atami
CCTCTGTGTTTAGATGGCCGAATGACTTCAAAGTAGGAATCAGTATGATAGTAAGTACCCGTAAATATTATTCACACTTGTCCGACATTTTGAGAAGGGTGTTGCCCATTTTGGAAATTTCATGAAAATCCCATATTTTGAACAATTATTGCACGGCACATTGTTAGGGCATTTACAGAATATCAGTAGTAGCGTTTTCATAAAAGACATTATTAATGACAAATGAGGGCATGATCAATTAATTATGAGAAAACAAAATATGTTTTTTAAGCGACATGGTTTTCATATATGACAACATAACAATACTAGCAAACAAGCAACCACACAGATATCTTGTAGAGAACATAGCGTTTGTTTTGTATAGTCTGGGTACAGCTTCCTGTGCTCTTCCATGCACTGTAGCAATGCTTGACGTTGTTTTCTCATTATTGCCACATATGAAATAAAGTCAGACACGAAGAGCTTAATTCTCTTTCAGCTAGAGATTTACGACACGCAAAAGAAATTAGCACTTTTCGCAAAATTTCCTGTAACTAGCGAACTTGTCCCACATAGCCAACAGGTGTCTGCAGCACTCTTGATCAAATCGTCTATTCCTAGGAGGTCAACATCAGCCAGGATTCTTGGCTAATGAAACCTTAGCGTTGGCAATATCATCAGTTGAATTAAATTGCACGTGGGGAAGTTGTGGCTTGCCAGAGTCGAACTTCTCAGGCCGTTCTGTATCAAATAACACTTGTCCCATCACTGCTCTCTCCTTCTCTCTCTCTCTCTCTCTCTCTCCTCTCTCTCTCTCTCTCCTCTCTCTCTCTCTCCTCTCTCTCCTGTGTGTCGGACAACCCTTATCAGCTAGGGACAACACAACTAACTGAGGTTTTAAGTACCAAGTATGGCGATTGCACGACAAGATACAAGCATCTGCTACACCACTGTCGTAATGTTTGTACAGGAACATGTCAGCCATGAACTTCAGAATCGTGTCGTGCCGGCAGATGTGCTAAGTGGACTCTGTAGGAATGCTTTAGCATAGAACAGACCTACGAACTTGGCCACTCTGTTTAAATACACTTGTTGAAACATCCGATAATCTTGAACTGGTCTTGGAGCAAAGCTTAATTTGAGAAAATAGATGGCTTTCGCCATCCACCTGGCGTGGTGTTGTCACCTCGCTAATTCTTTGCGTGTCGTAAATGCTCTAGCTAAAGAGGATTAAGCTAGTGTCCTGACTTTATTCATATGTGCAATGATGAGAAACAACGTCAAGCATTGCTACAGTGCGTGTAAGAGGCACAGGAAGCTTTACCCAGACTATACAAAACAAAACGCTATGTTCTCTATAAGATATCTTTGTGGTTGCTTGTTTGATAGATTGTTATGTTGTCATATATGAAAAACCATTCGCTTAAAACTATTTGGTTGTTCTCATAATTAATTGATCATGCTCTCATTTGTCATTAAATAATGTCTTTATGAAACGCTACTACTGATATTCTGTAAATGCCTAACAATGTGCCGTGCAATAATTGTCAAAAATATGGGATTTTCAGTGAAATTCCAAAATGAAACCCTTCTCAAAATGTCGGGCAACAGTTTGTGATATATTTACGGTACTTACTATCAGACTGTGCCCTACTGAAGTGCATTCGGCCATCTAAACACAGAGAAATAAATATTTTAAATATTCAAATCATATTATTTCCAAATATGGATTTTCCTGAAATTTAAAATGCCGGCCACGGTCTGAAAAAGGCGGGAAAATTTTCAAACCTTGGTCGATCACCTAACTTCACTAGTGCAATCGATAGGCACATAGTGCTTCATTCCCAGCAACTACTTTTGCAAAAGTGGTACACCCTGCTATCCACTGACTCTAACTGTCACGACCATTGCAGGCAGACGCCATTCCACGCATTCACCACTCTGAGAGAAAGACACCTGCCAGACTACCGTCTGAATTAACTCTCCTTTTATTTACCACAAACTATAGCCCCTGGTTCTATCACTGTCCATTTGGTTGAATAATTCATCTGCACTTATTTTGTCTATACCCTTCATTATCTTAACATCTCTATACTAGTAAACCCCATCCTTTACTAAATTATACAGTCCTGTCTTTTCCAGCTGTTCCTCATTGCTTAGTCTAGCTTGGCCCGGAATCAAATCTACTCACTCTAAACTGAGCCCCTCTATCCCAACCATTCCTTCGTCAGATGTGGTGACAAAAATGTACACAATATTCCAGATGAGGCTTACTAAATTCCTGTATCACGTTTCAGATGCAAACAGGATGAAGAGAGGAACTGGAAGTGGAAAGGTTGTGTTTTGTGTTGCTTGTCATCAATTTCCTTCCACAAACCGTGAAAAAGGAAAGCCATTTGTAATGCTCCAACCGGTCATGAAATGTTGCCTAGGATTGGCAGAGCCCCGGAAACTTGCCCTTTCCGTTGTGCCAATGTGGCAATACCACGCGTGACCTCAGAAAGCAATGACGTCACCATTGGTGATAGCAGGCAGTGTGATGTTATTTATCAGAATTGCAACAAAGACAGCCAACTCAAGGGCAACGCACTGCTCTGAACTACCCGGTCGCAAAGTGATCTTCAAGCAGTTATTGTGATTACTTTGTTCATCCAAAACACTGAGGACAGCCTTGGGAATTTGTATTTTTCATCTTATCGTACAAAGTTCGTTTCTTGGTCGCTGTTGTTTGCTGTTAGTCTTGTCAACTGTTTGCCCGAAAAAATTCCGGAAATGTCCGACATGCCACGCCAAAAGAACTAAATACGGTAATAATAATACATGCCTGAAGTTGGGCTGCAGGGCGAGAGGAACCCATAAAAGTTGATGAATGCTCCGGAATGAGTGGGGTTGAATTTTCCCCTTTACAATCATCGTCCCTGTGTTGAGTGGAAGGTTTGTTGGCATTGGTTACTGGATGTGGGTTCAAATGCCCATGACTGCTCAGGCAGAACATGTCCTCAACCCTGTGATAGAGTGGAAAAACTTAAAAGATCGGTTCTCTAACCGCAGAACGAGTCACCACTTGGTTTAAGCGACACGAATGCTCCGTAAAAGAGTGCAGACACCAACCTTTGCATTCACACAAGCAAATGTGTGGCCCTAGGCTAGGTTTTTTATGGTCTAGAATATCATCCGGAAAATCGTGCATCAGATTTTCAAGATCATGGTAACCTTTTGATTGCCGATAACGATAGCCGTGACCTAGTTGTGAGGACGCGCAGAGCACCGGCGAGGACAGAGGTCATCATCGGTAGGCCAGCTCGCACACTCCATGAGAGATTTAAATTCTCACCTTCAGCGAACAGAGATGTTTCAGGACCATTGTTGCATCGCTATTTTTTGTCAGTAAAATCCACAGCTTCTCACGTTGATCTCAGGGAGAAGAGTAATCTGCCTGCCTGATCTCCATTTAGTTGAAATGAAGGATCAAAGACCAGAATTATCAATGTGGAGAAATACTCTAAACTTGATCATGACCTAAAGACAGGACGCCAATGTTAACAGCCCATATGTGAAATCACCAGGTATAAAATCCAGCTTAATGTACATTTTAAACAATGAACTCTCTGAAGTCATGTTGGCAAAGCGTTATGACCGATTGTGGATTTGAACCAGGACAGATACAAACCGGGCCACGAGTAATACAACACACGTTTTCCTTTGTGCCCTTTGTCAGAAGCTTTCTGCCTTATTGTGTGCACATACATGATTTTTCCTGTCAATCATAGACAAAGAGGAGTCGATACACATCATTTTCAAGAACCACAGGTTGGCAATCATTGTACAGGCTTGATAGGCCTAATTGCCTCCTCATAGCTTTGAAGTTCTCGTCATTGAACTTGTATTTAAATATTTGTCAATGATACGATACAGTCACTATTTTCTGAAGCTAACGTGAGAGCTAACGAGAGAATGTGTGTGTTTGCAGGTAACCGCGGGCATGGCAGAGCATCAATAGTTGCTTGGATCCTGTTCTCTACTTCCTCGCCGGGATTGCGTTTCGTGCCGGGTAGGTGGACGACCCGGCGAAATGAAACATCAGGCAAGGAGACCGAGATCAGAAGCCCCTCTGACGCTCCAGTCGATCTCCAATGAAAGCAACCCAAACTCTTGCGGCCTGCCCTCTCAATTACATGCAAAGGTGGCCGTGAATCTGGTCTAGGACATAAGTTTGGGTCGGAATAAACTTTAACCGATCACCTGTAGGTGGGAAGCATTGGCTTTAAAAGTGATGGAATAGGTGTGGCGTGAGACTTGGATTCTCGGATTACTTGCAATAATACGAAGGACAAAATGGCGATCAATTGCATGCAAACCAAATTGGTGAATGGTCAACGGCCATCGTCATGTCCATACTCATCAGAGAACAGGAAAGACGAATTCCCAAAAAAAGCTCGAGGTTGGATAAGGCAGGCTGAAAGCAACAGACTTGATGGAAGACAAACATTGTGAGTTCCAAATACTTTTGAAGAAATTGTACTAACTTGCTGGTTGTTGAAAATTGAAAAGGGTAACATTATTGAGTTGGTCCCTGAAAAAGGTACTCCTTTAATGGGAATATGCCTAAACACACTGAGTGTTCATGATTAAGGTGTTCCTTAAAAAGTACAGAGATGGTGCTTCATTGTAGCAGGCTATACGTTGTGCATTTGTTGTAAATTGATTTGTAAAGAATAAGTGGGGCATCAAAAAGTTATGGGAATGAAATAATCATAATAGTCTCAGAACTCGCAACATTTTAATGCTTATTTTTCAACACATGGAAACACCTGCCTCCCTTCGGGAGCATTGGCAAATTTTCTCCCAGCAATTTTTTTGCCCATGACCTGACCAATGGTACTACAACAATGGATGCAAAATTTGGTGGATATTGGGGGCCCACCATGTTTTTTTCTGATTTTCAGATTTACATACATACATCACATACAACAGACATACATATTTAATAGAGTGGGGTGTAGTAGACATGATTAGTAAGAATTATTTATACTTATATATATATATTATATTTTTTTTTTTTATTAATCACTAGTACTTGAGGGCTGGCAGGATGGTGGAGAGGTATGCACACTGCTTCTGAGCTGTTAAGCCTGGGTTCGAATCCCGACCTTGTTATAAACTGTCATCCGGTGTCTTGAGCAAGGCATCAATGTGTGGCGTCCCTCGGATGGATGTTAAACGGTCGCCCAGTCTGGTGCATTAGTTTGGTGAATAGTAAAGATTCCACGGTGGCTTTGGCAAAAAGATCGGAGTTATCACGCGCCGGCACCTTGAAACAAATTATCAAATTCCTGCACATTCAGCCGATGTATCCTCAATCCTCTGTCCGGAGTGGGCAACCCCTCCAGGATTGTAAACAACCCCCCTACAATAAACTTTTCAGCAGCACTGACACTCCATATAAGCATGGTACCATGATGATGAATGATAATGATGATACTCTATCTGAGCTGGTAGGATAGCCTAGGACACCAGAAGTAATATGCACTCAACCTGAACTGTTTGGTCTGGTTCCAGTGTCGATCCCAAGATCTAAACTAATCATCTTGGTGTTTCGCATACAGGGTGAGGTTTCATATATGTACAATTGTCCCATTCAATGGGATGCTTTGAATCTGGAGGACCACTAATGCCCAACATCTTGTTTATTGGTGATATTAAGATCACCAAGAGTAGGCGAGGTATCGCTGCACTTGAACAAGTTACAAAATCTTACCAAGATTAAAACTGCTGTTTAGTGATTCGATTACATTGTCAATGTGTCACAATCCTGGTTATTTGTCTTATTTTTGTGAGAACATTTGAAAAACATCTTTCATATGGGTCACAGCTACACACGGTCTTTATGAAAGTAACCACCTGAGCCCACTATGCACCCCTAGGGCTTACACTCATGCCACCTAAGCTGGACTTTAACTAATACTGGTCAATGATATGAACAAAATCCACTGGAAATCAGGAAATGCGGATCGATCGCTTTGGTGTGACTGTCATGTCGCTTTTTTGTGTATTAATTTGCATGAAAATTCAAGCTCCAGCACATTTAGATGTACTGCGAACCTGCGTACTTGTTTAGGTTACTAATATGAATCTCGTACTGCTGTTGGTGTCTGTGAACTCGTACCTGTTAGATGTACTAAACAACCTTGTCTGTAGGTGTGCTACCACTAACGCTGGTACATGTAAGGTGGATACAACCAAACGCCTGACCTGTATGGTGTATTGACAACCACGACGTTGTACCTGATAGATTACTACAAACGCAAACTTGTACTGTAGGGTACTACCAACCGCGAGGTGGTAGTTATAAGTTGTCGACTATACGAATCTGTGTAACTGCATGTGAGGTGTACGATCAACCTCGGTACTTGGTGTACTACTAAAAACTCTCGTACCTGTTAATTCTGCTATAATCGAATCTTGTAACGGCATGTTAGATGTACACGCGAACTCAACTGCTAGGTGTACGAAGATGAAATCTTGTACTTGTTAGGTGTACCGTGATTTGCAAGCAGCTTACAATGATGAACTAATTGATTAACTAATTGGCATCTAATAACGTACTATAGGCTGTTCAGTCAAGTTTAAATTGAATGGCATTTACAAGTTTCATTCCAAAGTCATCAAGTTGTAAGGCATCCTAAAGCCTGGTGTTTGGATAGTAACCGAGATCCAAAGATTCAGGGTGGACATTCTATGCCGCGCCAGGCGGTGCTTTCCAAGGATGATTCGAATCACACTCTGAAGTCCGTACAAAGTGCTATTTCATATCGTTCTAAGACAATCCGTTTGTCTTTAACTCACGAGTGTGTTTCCTTCCTGACTTTTGTTGTTGTTTCTTTATCAATTTTGTGTAAGTTTTCATCCCAGAAAAAATGATTTGGCTTCCCGAAATGTGTGAGGATCTTTAGGACCTTCTACTATCCCGGGCAATCCACCGGATGCCGGTACATACGCATCTTCAACTTGCTGTGTCATTCAACCTCAGTTGGATTTGTTAGCAATAAGTCCACGCGGGTCTCTTTCGTCAGCGACCGATAACGAACGTTCCTCAAGATCTAGTCCATCTTCGGCAAGAAACATTTCCTTCGTTTTGCAACACCGCAGCCACCACTTATTTCAAAGGCTGTACTACAGCCTTGTTTTTAAAATTAAATAAATTTAAATGTTATTGATATAAAGCTGACTGTCTGCCATAATATTCAGGATCCCTAATCCCAAAATGACTTGGCTCTGATTCTAACCACATAGGAAGCGAGCTGGACATGATATACAGGTTTTGAGTAGGATCGTGAATGGGCTGGAAATCTCCTTGATGTTTGTCTGAGTCAAACCTCTCAAGGAAGAGGTACGCACGCAACAAAATCCGTAAAATCACACAGAGAGACCGATAGGTATGGGGCATGGGTTCAGGCTGAACCAGGAATGTGACGCCACTCAGGTGACGATTCCTGTTGAAATCGAAACCAAGATTGCCATCCATGATGTGACGCAGGTTGGAATCTAGGCCTGAAAAAGCAGTTTGTGTTGAATAATAGGGTGTGTCGCTGATGTGTCACGTCTGGACATGTACCTGCATGGCAGGATCCTTTTCCATGCAGGTAACTGTGGCCTTATCTACAGGGATTCCCGCTCTAACAAGCAGGCAATCTGTCTCCATTCCATAAATCATAATGTCGTGTACATTATTCCTTTCTCCTGCAGGTGTAATACTCTTGAAACTGATCTTGACCTGTCAATTCCATAAACTGAAACAACAAATTGTTGGCATCAACCTGAAGCGTGGTGGCACTACTGTGATGAATATATACGGGGGACATGCTTGATGTGAATTCAAAACAGGATGCCTGTCACAGATTTTTGTTAATACGAAGAAAATGCGCATCGAAGAAATGTTAAAGAAATTGTTCGGCAAAACTTGATTGATTCTTTATTTTTAATACAAGTCCTTTTTGTTTAATAGATTTATGAATTAATTGCATACAATTGATTTTGAAGCAATATTGTTTTACATGAAATAATAATGATGTAACGTTTGTGCTTTCTCATTAATCTGCTCGGGGTTTTCTTGCACCTCTTTCTGGTTTTCAGTAGTTTAACCCTATTTTTTGGGGAAAAAGCAAATGATAAAGACACTCATAACTGCATGCTGCTCGTCAATCATAGTTTTACTCGCCATCTGAGATGGCGGACGTTATGTTTTTTGCCCACTGTCTGTCTATTGTTTCGTTTGTGTGGCAGGATAATCTCAAAAGATTGTAAGATTGGATTTGGGATGAAACTCGGATGGACAGTTGAGTGTTGACAAGGACACACTGATTAAGAGTGATTTAGTGAATATCCGAATTTGTGATAGCTAGATACAAGAGTTTTTTTTTTATCTCAAGGTGATTTTTTTAACGATCGGAGATGGGGCCAAAACCGAATAATTATATAGCATGATATTTCCAAAGTTGGAGACGAGGTAGACAAAACTTATTAGATGATTTGGGTTGGGGAGGAAGAACAAGCCGATTCGATTTTGGTTCAGGTCCGGATCCAGATCCAGCCAATCAAGTGGGATAGAAAATGTAAACTGTTCAGCCTGGTGGAGGTACGTCTCCACTGAGTGCCCTTCTAGTTCATTCTGTGTTCTATAAGTCCTGGCAGGATACCATGCGTAGAAGGTCACACCACCTTTTGAGCCATATATTGCGTGCTTTTGGCCACGTGTTGGGTCATCTTGGACAATGACGTGAATTCTGATAATTACCGAATTTAGTTATCCTTATTTAAACGCTGCAATTATTCCCAAATGTCTTTGTGGTCGGCTGGAGAAATGGTTCTGTAGCCAAAGTCTGTTCTAGAACCGGGTTGCAATGCTGATTTGCTGGCAAGAAATTTGTAATTTGTTTCAGGTGCAGGCAATAACTTCCCAACTCTTCAAAGAAGACACCGTGGGATATTTAACGTCCACGAACGACTAATGCTAGCAGATGGGTTCCTCCAGCTTAAGGTCTTTCGATGGAGACGAACACATTGAGCCTCACCCTAGCACCAGGATACAAGTTTATAGCTGGGTGAGATTCACCCCAGGCTGAGCAACTCAGAGGGTAGTGGCTAACACTACCCCAGAGTCACTCAGAGGGTAGTAATGCTATCCTGCATTAAATTTCGGATCTCGTACTTCTGCATTTTAAACATTGACTTTAGTTTTCACACAATGGAATCTTCAACTAGAAAGAATGTCCTTGTCTTTTGGGCACATACAGTGTTCGGTATGTTTTGCTTAAGCCTTAATTCCCCTTTTTTATCGGTCCACTTCCAAATTTATCATAATATTGACCAACGTATTGCAGATTATTCCGCTTATCGATTGATGGTTCTGGTACTTGTATCAAGAAATCCACCCTCTCAAAAAAAAGGTGCGTTTCTTGTATCTTTTTACACCTTTGTTTTAACCTACTGCCACTCCCTAACCCCAAACCCACAGGAAATAGACAAAATTCTGATTTACCTTCTTCAACACCTCCCTTGTTCCCTATCCATCTTTACTCTCCACCACAATTGGTCTGGACAAGATCAATTCCTACTCTTCTTAACATAAACAGTAGATGACCCTCTCTACGTATCGATGGCACAAGTTCCATGGCAGAGTATGTGTTATACATATCATTTGGCTGGTAGACATCCAGCGTGCAATTCAGGGAAGTCACAAATTCAAGCCTGGTAGATGAGGGACACTGAAAGAAATATAAATGGAGGAATCATTTGGGAACAAGGAACGATGGCCTGCAACGAACTTCCTGGAAATATTCCAAACATTCAAAAGCCAAAGCTTCTCAACAGGACATTGTTGCTGAGCTGAAGCACTTCTCTTCAGAAGGTATACACTGTGGTTTGCCATTGGCCTTCACAGTGACAGTCGAGCAGGCATAAGGACTTGGCCTGTCCGAGGATGGCACACAATGGTGTACTATTTCAAAGGTACATCAGGGTCTTTTAAACAACATCCCACCAACCAAGCACTAGCAATATGAAATAACTATAGTTAACTTCTTCACTAAAATGATGAAAGCGCCCACCACACCAAATGGTTTGGTCGTTGCTCGGATACGACATTCCAACAGCACTGAACCTAGATTCCACAGCCATGGAAGGGTCACTTCCTCTGACACTACCTTTTTGGACAATGTCGAGAAATAAAACCGCTCACTCCATAAATGAAAAGTCTGAATACAGCCATTCTATGAACTTGGTCCCGAAGATGATTTGAACAACACTTCTCGACATGAAAGGACAAAGTGGATAAATAGTAATCTGCACACTAAAAACTAAGGTATGATAAATAACCAAGAATTGGTTTTTTGAGGGTGGGGGCTTTCAAAAACTTTCAGAAAAAAATGGTGTAAAGGTCTGACCATGCCATTCCATCTCATTAACCTCCACCACGAAGGTGGATGGAGGTTATGTTTCACCTCTGTCTGTCTCTGTCTGTTTTTTTGTGAACAAAATATCTCAAAAAGTGTGGAATGGGATTCAGATGAAAAACTTGGCATGTTGGGTTTGTAATAAGGAAGAATTGATTCCATTTTGGGGAAGATCTGAATCCGGATCTGGACTGAGAATTTTTTTAAAGTGATTCTTCAACTATTGAGTGACAGGGTAAAACTACAGATATATATATATATATATATATATATATATATATATAATATATATTATATATATATATAATATATAATACCGAGTGCCCCTAGTTTTGAGTATAGAACCTATTGATGAGATACACCGTTTTGAAGGAACATTCTGACTGCCTCTTAAACCACAACGGTGGTCCAAATTGTGCGGGTTTCATATCACGAAACTATTGCTATGGACAAGGCAATTAAAAACAAAGCAAATGACCCTTTTAGACATTCAATATAAAACTTGTGAGGTGTTGTGGTCGGTTCTGAAACCTGAGGACAATGTTGTTATCTCGGTCAAACCAAGAACAAAAAATGCCTGGTGTCTTCCATTCAACATTGTGTTCATTCAATGATTTTGTAATTAATATTTTATCCATTCACATTTTTAACCACAAAAGGTTCAACTGGGACACACTTGCAGTCCTGCAGAAGCCTCCACAAGGTGTTTGATTCCTACAAAATTCACAGGACCGGTGTTGTTGTTGTTTGTTTGTCGCACTACTCCTCCTACAGTTCTGTGTTGATGACATTCAGACTTGCTACATACGGACAGCATAGCCACATTAGTGAATAGGGTGTTTTTTTTTTTAATCTTTTTTTGGTGTTTTGGAGGGGAAGGGGGTGGGGGGAGATGGGGAGTGACTCAATTCTCCATGTAATGGTGTATCGGTAGCGCCACCCTCCAGGTGGTAACGTATTACAAGTCTCCACCATTTACGGTGCAGTATTCTCCGTCCCCTCGTTTTCCAGTGCAAGTGAGGTGTTTTGAAATATAAGCAGAGGTATGTTTTTTACTTCATGCACATACCAGGGTTATTTTTTCCTTTTTTGCCGATGCCTAACGAATGTTTGCCTATACACCCGCCAAATATAAAGGTATCGTCAGAAGAACGTGTTGCATGCTTGGAGAACAAGATCGCCTCGCGGGCGGTCACTGCTAGTTAGAGATAATACACAGCTGCCTCGAGTGCTGATATGGCATCACCAGGTAAATCATGAGACAGAGGGACTCGAGAGTCGCGGGCACAGCCCTTCCATCAATCAATATGATCCAACAAGTGAAGACCAATATCTTTTAATTCAAAAGCTCCTCCTGCAGAGATGCATCACCAAAAAGCACGGCATTGATCAAAACGTGGATTCCGCAAAGTGCAGGCAATGAATGCTTTCAGAAGGTGGAAGCTCTGAACAGAAAACTGGCTGTTGTCAGTGTCATTCATCTGAAAAGGTTGATGATAGAAGTAGCACCAGGACAAGCGCTGCACCTGGAACATGGCACCCAGCAGGCAGACCTGTCTGTGTAAAGCAGGCAATCGAGGTTGAAGAGCAAATCTATCTATAATTCAGCAAACTCTGTGTGTGTGTGTGGTGTGTGTGGTGTGGGTTGTGTGTGGGTGTGTTGTGTGGTGTGTGTGTGTGTGTGTGTCTGTGACTGGTGTTCCTCACAACCACTGGTCTGATCTAATTGAAACTTGCCAAGGAATATGCTGGGGACCTGAGAGGATGTCCTTTCAAGTTTGATATTACAATCGGACAGGCTTCCAAGTTATGCGCATTTATTACTAAACCAATGACAAGACACCGTTGCTGCGGCCATTTTTTACCACCATGACAAGACAACGTCTGGTAGGCCGTGGCCCGATGGGGAGGGCACATTAGTTAGTCCGTGGCGTAGGAGTGGCAATGGTCAATGCAACGAATGTCATGGCAAGCAAAGACAGGGAGGTAACTTGAATTTAATTTGGATTTTAAATTAAACTCTGTGTGTGGAAGTATCACGCAGTTGTTATCTTCAATCAAGGCGATAATTCGTGAATGCAATGTGAACATTCCGTATCGGGCAGCACCTATCCGGAATGGTGATGACAATTTTTCTAATAATTTCTATGTTTGCACTATTTATAGATAAACACAATGCCCAATCCAGTCGTCGTTACGATGAACAGAAGGAACGGCCTGTGTAGTTGTTTGAAGAGTATTTTATTTTGGTGGGTTTGCACGTACGGCCACACACGTACGGGCACGCACGTACGGCCCACGCACGTACGGCACTGCGAGGCCAAGGAACGGCCTGTGTGGTTGTTTCTGACGTGTTTTGAAAGTTGTTTATTTTTTTTGCAAACGTACGGGCCCGCACGTACGGGCACATACTGTAGCTAAATTTCTATATGAATCATTTACAAGAGTATTTGGCCATACTGGAGCAGATCCAATCCTTGTGTGGCCCAAGCATTGAGTGTTCTGAACTTCTGAATCTGATGTGGAGCATGGTTTTTTGTGCAGGACGAGGTTGGTTGTCTGTGGAGAACTAAGGTTCAATCTCACAGGTTACAGGGATCTGAAATTTTTTGGTCTGCGAACACCAATGGATCTGCGATCAAAACCATAGCTTGGGAGGCCTCGCCTTGACACACCTTCAGTGCTGAACCTCATTCAAAGAGGAATGGCCGTTGTTCGACACTATACTATGCCGGGCATTACAGACAGCATAAAGAGCTAGAATGTGTGTAACCTCAGCAAGCCCGACAAGCACATTGATCTCTCTCTGAGGGACTCGCTCAGAACCTCCCACACCACTCTCTGGCTGCATTCCATTTCTACTCGGAATTGACCGCTTAGGACTTGGAGGCCCCCAACCTCGCCGGCAAGGGTAATCAATAATACTCGCTCACGTCCAAGCTTCGGGATTTGCTGCCTTTTATGGTCAACTCTACCCACAAACCAAAAAGGGTTCACTACTGGGCCCCTCCCCAAAAAGCCACTGCTCGTGCAGAAATAACTGTCTACTCTTTGCAAAGGATACCGTGGGATTTTAGCAATACACAAACTGAACGACGCAGATGGGATGCCGACTGCGCATGTGAAAACCAGGAAACCAATTTATAGCTGGATCAGCATCCGAGCCGCAAGAGAACTCAGAGGCGAAATGGACATACTTTTGGGTCAGTTATCCTACCAACTGTGTGTGTGTGTGAATGAGTGTGTGTGTGTGTGTGTGTGTGTGTGTGTGTGTGTGGTGTGTGTGTGGACGTGTGTGAGTGGGTGTATCGCCACTCTGTACAAACGCAACATACACATGGCTGTTTGGATGGTGTAGCCACTTGCAAAAACAGTTATACCGTGAATTTTAACAATGTCTAGGATGCAATTTGACAAAACCGTCAATTCGGTGGGAGCGACACCTCGCCAAGCTGAAACAGTTTATGTTTGCATTCCACTTAATTATTTTATTAGTAGCTTGTGCGTTGTTTGTGTCATTGCTGGGGAAGCATGGTGTGCTGCGAATGCAGTGCCCCTGTTTCCATTGCTGGGCTCTGCTGCTGATGCATGCCTCGTTACTAGTAAGGAGGAGAAAGGAGATTGGGACCATACTCCTGTTGCAGAAGCGTTGTGCTGCTTTAGCAGTCTCCTGGTTATTGGGCACAAATCTGACGGGTCTCCATCCGACACAATGTATACAGCATGCTGGCACTCATTTTGAACGACCTTGGAAAGATAACAGGCAGAGTTTACACCACTGGTGGTATTTTAAACGGCTGACAGGGTCTCAAACTCAAAGACCCCTAATAAGATCTGAAGCCAGCCACCCTAAAACCGTCAAGCTAACACCGGACTTTGTATCCCACTGATTGGCCGGATCCGCATGTGGACTTGAACTAAAATCAAATCGGCTTGAAGATTGTCACATAACCCAACGAATCCACCAAGTTTTGCCATAACCATCCATAAACATTTTGAATATATGCTATGTATCGATTTGAAGCCTGGTGTTGGCTTCCGTGTGAGGTGTGGCTTGGGATCCTTGGGGTCCTGAGTTCGAGCCCGCTGGCCGCTGAGTAACATCGGGGTTGACTCAGCCTGTCATCCTCTGAAGGTTGGCGAAATGAAGTGCACCAAGTATACGCTACTGGTAATTATCCCTGCAGGTCGAAGGCGACGAAAGGGTTGGCGTCAGGAAGGGCATCCGGCCAATAAAAAACATTGCCACAAAGAAAGGGTACCTTTGGAGCCCAGCAAAAAAGCTGGCCCCCTCCATGGATAAGGCTTTCAATGGTGAGATGATGATGATGCATGTATCCATTTTGGGACCAATTTCTCAAGGTGAAGATCTCTTTTAAAAATTTCATATCCGCATCGCGGATCTTCAACCAAAATCGAATCAATTCGTCCTTGTCACACATCCAACACGTCCCACCAAGTTTTGAACAAATCCGTCCTAACTTTTTGAGACATCCTTCTCACGACAGACAGGACAGACGTGAAACATAACCCGCTCACTTTTCGCCTGGCGGAAAGTAAATAACTAAAACATTACATGTTTTTTTTGCAGAAGTACAGTGCGCAGTGCAGTACAGTGCAGTACAGTGCGGTGCGGTGCAGTACAAGTACAATGCAGTACAGTACAATACGGTGGCAAGTACAGTGGCGGTGCAGTACAGTATGGTGTGGTGCAGTATGGTGGCGGTAGCAAAGTACAGTGCGGTACCAGTGCATTTGCAGTACAAGTGCAGTACTTGATATTCTAAGCATTTTAAAGAAGAAGACGGGAATGAATGAGTTTGGTAACAGTTGGAAAAGTACAGTGCAGTGGCGTACAGTAGTGTGTGCAGTACAGTGCGGTACAGTGTGGTGCAATCAGTGCAGTATTGTGCAGTACGGTACAGTACAGTGTGGTGCAGTACAGTGCAGGCAACAGTGTGGTGCTCGTAACAGTGGCAGTATGTGCAGTAAATTGGTACAGTACGGTGGCGGTACAGTACAGGCCGTACAGTGCGGTACAGTACGGTACAGTACATGCCGTGCGGTGCGGTGCGGTGCATACGGTGCAGTACGGTGCGGTAACAAGTGCAGTGCGGTGCGGTACGGTACGGTATGGTGCGGTACAGTACATTGCAAGTAACGGTGCGGTACAGTACAGTGCAGTGGCGGTAGCGGTGCAGTGGCAGCGCAAGTGCGGTGCGGTACAGTACAGTGCAGTAACAGTACAGTAGCGGGTGCGGTGCGGTACAGTACAGTAACAGGTGCGGTACAAGTACAGTACAGTGCAGGTACAGACAGTACGGTGCGGTGCGGTAAACAGTACAGTACGGTGCGGTACAGTACATTTGTACAGTGCAGTAAGTACAGTACGGTGCGGTGGCGGTAACAGTACATACAGTACGGTGGCGGTAGCAGTACTTGATATTAGCATTTAAAAGAAAAAGACGGGAATGAATTTGGAATGAATGAGTTTGGGGTTGAAGAATAAAGAAAATCACTGATTAATTTGGTAATGAGGTGAAATTAAAGATGACATACAAACTACATGGTAAACATGAATATGATGATGATGATATAGCAGAGAAATATATATTTTAAAATATTCAAAAATCAATATTATTTCCAAAAATATGGATTTTTCCTGAAATTTTAAAAATGCCGGCCCGCGGTCAAAAAAGGCGGGAAAATTTTTAAACTTTGGTCGATCACCTAACTTCACTAGTGGAATCGATAGGCACATAGTGCTTCATTCCAGCAACTACTTTTGCAAAAGTGGTACACCCTAATGTGCACGATCGTGTTTATTCGTATTTTCTCCTTATTACCATCAGTTTTTATTTTCTACACTTTTCCCTCCACCCTCCTTCTATCCCTCCCAATTATACCCTCTGTTCCATGTCTTAAAATTAAAAAAATACAAAAAAAAACAAACAAAAACCTTTCACCTTCTCACCTTATACCCCACGTAACCACGTGACTTCCTGTGCAGACTCTTCTTCATCCTTCTCTCCCCTCTTCCCTGCCAATCCCACTCTGATCGTGAAGGTTTTCCCCACACACCTTCACGACCTTTTCTTCAAACTTTTCCTTTACTCTTCCACCCTCTTCCCTAATCTTCAAAGAGAAAGAGAAGGGTCTCTTACAATGCTTCAATGTCCCCCTTTGGCTGGTTCTTCTTGTTCAAAATTTTGTGTTCAATTTTACCTTTCTTTCATCCTGTGTCTAAAATTTACATCTGTTACAACGTTTCCTTTCTCCACTCCGTCAATTCTTCTGCACTCCTTCCATCATCCAAGTGTTTAAACAAATCTCTGACCTACAAATTAAAAAAATCCCATCCTGCGAGGCTTGTTCATCTTCCATTATTAATTGTTCTTTTATTCCAACTTCAGTGGAAATTCATCCCACCTTCTTAAATCTCCCTCCTCCAAACTCCTTCCTGCTAGACCCTCTCCTTACCCCTCCCATCTTGCCCCCCCATCCTTGCAACTCTCCACTGTCTTCTGCCTCACTAACAGTTCCCCTCTGATATCCCAAACTGTATGGTTTTCAAATGTCTCACACTCTCATTCAGCACATTCCTCAACACTCACCATAGGCTCTCTCTTTCTTCTCAAGTTCAACATCTCTCCCTCTTCCCCCCCACCCCTCACACATCTTGTTCCTCCCCTGCCGCGCCCACCTCCACCGACAAGACCATACCGCAGTACTCATCCTCCCCCTCTCCCCACCCCTCCTTCTCTCACCCTCCTCCTCCTCCGCATGAGCCATGCCTGCTCCTCGTCTGTACACTCGCTCCCATCTATAAGCTTCCCTCCTCACTTCGGCCGGAACGCGGGAATCGGGTCGCCTCTCATTTCAGCTGCTTCCTCCCTCTTCAAAACGCAAACTTGGTCTAACTCCATACCCCTTTGCACCACCCCACGTGTTGGTCCAAACCGGCTCACTCTTCTCAAACAGCCGCCCACCCACAAAGGCCGGACGCGTTTCTCCCTCAATCTCTCAAACCCTCACGGGACGGCGCTTCTCCAATCTCCCAAAGGAGATCCCCCTCACCTCTTCTTCGGTCGCCAAGGTCTCTCCCCCCGTTGCGCCCTTCCCTTTCAATCTGGGCTCCACCCGCGGGACTATTGCGCCCCCGTGTGGCGGTCTTCAAGACAGCTGGCACCCCTGCTTTGCACCGACCCTCAATGTTTTTTTTTTGCGCCTTTCTCCCCCACCCCACCTCGCTCACCCACTCCCAGGTTCGAATACGCCCCGAGGGGATCACATTTAGCCAAAACAGTCTTAACCCAGCCGGCTTCGTACGACCTATCCACTTACCCACGCGTTCGGAATGCAAGCGTTTCGAGACAAACGGTTGTTGGGTTTTCACGTCCACCTTCTGTCCTCCCCGAAGCTGGCGGCTCACCGTTTTTCATTTTTAGAAGGCTCAGCCTCACCTTTTTTGGGGTGGTTGTGTGTGCATCGTCACCTCCTCCTACCGTGTGGTGGTGGTTACGCTGTGCTCCTACCTGGTGCCATGTTGCTCTCAAAATCTCCGCTCTCTTCCTCAAAGCTGCAGCTCTCAGCGGGCCTCACTAATCACAAATCAACCGCCTCCGTCCCGGCTTCAAAGCAAACTTCTCTTCTCTTCCCTCTCACCCTTTCTCAGAAACCTCCCCACACACTTTTCTCCTGTTCAATTCTTCCCCTCACCATTCTGCTCTCAGCGCTCAATTCTCCCACCTCACCCCTCCCTTTAAAATCTCATCCCCTCAACTCCTCGCCTTTCTTCAAAGCTGCCGCTAAATTCGCATCTCAAAGCTGCCTCACTTCCTCCCCCAAACCTCCTTCTCTTCAGCTATTCTCTCCACTCTCCTCCAATCTCCCACTTCTCCTTTTCCCCCTCCTTTATACTCCCCCACTGCTACTCATCGCCTTCACAGCACCTAGCCCTTGTGTCTCATGCTCCACATCATCCACCCTCTCCCCTAGCTGATTCTACAATCCGCCGATCAACTGTTCAACAACTTTCACTACTCCACCTCTCCACCCTCACACTTGGCCCTGCTCCCTCCCATCCTCTCCCTGCACTCCAAAGCCTACTCCCCTCCATCTTCCTCACAGTGGAGACCATATGCTCTTGCTAAACGCGGTCATCTTTCTGGGCCGTTATTATGGTTTAAGACAGCCACCCCTCAGTGCCAATGAGTCTGGCATTTCACTCAGGCGACTGGCAAGGTCTTAGCAGCCATCTACAGAACTTCTGGACTTGGTCTGCCATCTCTGGTCCGCTTGGGTCTCAATGTTCTGGTCAGGCCAGACTTAGATCTGGACTTGCTACAGGTACCATGTAAACCTGTATCGGAACCTGTTCCATGGTCGGAGTTGTCGCGCGACTAAAGCGTCCCCCCACGCAGGTTTTTTGGTGAGGAGGGTTGTTTTGGCATATGGACACCAGCCAGGATAAACAACAAAACCTGTCAAAGGGACGGAGGCCTCCTTGTGATCGCATATGGCCATGACATTATCCTAGTGCCCAAAGCTGGTGTCTGCGGACGTCTCCTGCAGTTGGGCTTACATTCTATTTAGGATGTTGGTGGCCAGGATTTGCACTCCGGCACCGTAAAACCCTTCATCCGGAAAAACACAAAAACTGCAAAGAATCTGAAAACCCACTCATGGGAGTCCTCTCCTGTGCAGCTCCCTTGCAGGCAGCTCAAACCGAGATGACGGGATTGGGACAAAAGCCTTCGGGACCCCCAATCTTTGAATATAGGAGGCAACCATGGGGTAACATTCCCGCGGGTCAGATTGGCGGAGAGTGTGTCGAGTAGGTGGGCTGAGGTGTCGTCACGCAGACGGCGGTCTCCTTGGGTTAACCTGAGGCAGTTCCCTTGCGGCTGGGTGCCTGGAATGCTCATCCAACGAGAGGATGATCGTCCTGTCTCTGTTATCATCTGAGCTCAAGCATTTGGACATCATGTAATGGCAGCACTCTCTTGAGGTTCGGAGACCGGATTCGGCGAGTTCATGGGTGGGTGGTTACCCTATATTTGTCGGTGCTCTGATGTTACCATACTCAAGGAGTTGCTTAGCTGTGTCCAATAAGTGACTCCAATGATAATTTGAGGTAACACCAGTCAAACTGAAGCGTATTATTTGAGGACAAAGGATTCGTCACTCCTTAGGTGTCATTTCCGCTGGTCTCTTGTCTATGCTCCGGACTGAGGCGACGTGATCTCACCGTGAAGGATGCATTCTATGACACCCGCTCGAGTCTGTGTGTTATCAGTGCCCCAGACGAGATACACTTCTAGTCTTGGGGGATTTCCAATGAATCGACTGAAACTGAAAGGGATGGTTATGAGACATGTGTGGTCCCCATGGATCAGGGAACTATGAACCAGAACTGCACTAAGTTTCCTTCACTTTGCAAGAAGTCATGGACTTAGGGTGGCCCGGTTCATTGGTTTCAGCGCCCACAAAGCTCATCGCTGGAGCTTAGTATTCCCAACGGCTGCGGTGCGGCAAAGAGGAATCTGACCTTATGTCCTACGGGTTGATGGTCGCTGGAGGATGGATCCAGAACTGTAGGGTCTCACGGGAGTGCTGACTTCTTCAATACTGACCAACAGGCTTTGTTGTAGCAACTCTGAAGTTTGCACCTTAAATCCAGGAGAATGGTTACCATCCCTAGCCTTAGGTACTGGGATGTGGCAGCTCAGGGAATGAGGGTAGCCTGAGGAGTTTGCGAACAGGCCTGAGTGGAGATTTGAGTGTCTGGGTGCTTCTGGGAGGTCCTGAAGATTGTGGGTTGCCTTCCAAGACCACCATCGTTGATGTTGCCGGTGGATGTCTTGGAAACTCACCATAGTCAAGAAGAATTTTGTTCTCAAGGGACACTGAACCCATTGACAGAGTCGCAGGGGCCAGCTAATGGGCAGAAGTGAGCTGTTTCAGGGAGCTGGAAGCGTAAACTGTACCGTTGCGGCTAAGGAGTGGACAAGGAGGCCTATGTCGAGGATCTGTGAGGGGTAGAGCTATCACCTGTGGTCAAAGGGATTTTCTCATCCTGCTTACAGGGAATTCGCGTATTGCGTTCAGCCAAGACATCCTGCGGTGTTACTGCAGTTGGAGCAGAGGGTGGTAGGCTCTTAGTCCGAAGTGAAGGCCGCTGGGCCGGTTATAACTTTGAGGCGGTTGTACCAGGTGATCCACCAGCTGTTGAGTTGAACGTCGGGGTGCTACAATCCTGTGCTGACCCTCCAATCAACTGTGGTCGGCACCTTCACTTGTTGGAAACAAAGGCTGCGTGAATCCGTGGAAAATGGGTAAAAGGCTCCAGGGATCTGTGGATCCATGTTGAACTTCTCCAAGGCTGGGGGAAAATGCTGCACTCGTGTCATTTCCATGCAGTTCTGTGCGGCTCTGCTTCGAACACAGGTCAACCCAACTACTACTGGAAGATGGCTTGTGTGTCCTCTCTGGAAAGGGAGGGTGATCGCGACAAGAACTGCGGACAAACTACCCGAGGGGTGACGCTGCTCTCAGTGGCCAGGCCAAGGTCTTTGCTCAGATAATTATTGATTAGGGTTCGCCACCCATCTGCTTGAGTACCAGCGTCCAGAGCAGTCAGGCGTTTACACCAAAGAAGTCAACGATTGACTGTATCCTTGCTCTTGGGTCCCTTACCGGAATGCAGATGAGAGTTTCAGCTGGGGCTGCTTGCAGCTATGTTGATCTCTGTAAAGCCGTTCGAATTCTAAGGAATCGGATGCCCTCTGGAGGTTCTTGGCTTCGTGGGGTGCCAACACAAAACTGATCGATCTGATGTCTGAACTCTACCTCTGGTTACTGGAGAGTGCTGTGAATTGTAAGTGGGTACGCATACTCTGACTATTCCAGTTGTTACTGGGTTCGTCAGGGTGTGTACTGGCCCCCACACTTTTCAGCACTTGTATTGGACTGGATTCTTGGTGAGGATATGTGAGAGATCAAGACTGCGGTGGCATCGTTGGTAATGTCAAGATCTTCTGACCTTTATTTCCGCACGAAATGACTGCAGTCATTCTTTTCTGAGACTTTTAGATACTACCTTTTGGGGGCCCTCGAGGTTGCTGAATGAGGAATCAGAGCCACTGGATTACGGGTTTCTTGGGTCAAAACTAAGATCTAGGCTTTCCAATGAACATGCTTGGACTGTGCGTCACTGTCTGGCCTGTTGTGTGAGGAAGTTGAGGTGTCGTGGAGATATTCACTTACCTGAGCAGTGATGGATTCATGTCTCTTGCCGACTGTGAGTCAGAGGTCAATAGACGTTCTGGGTCGGGCCTGGGATTCATGGATTCACGGGATATGGGGTGTGGCGCTGCGGGAGTACTAGTGGCGGTGAGGCGAAAGTCGAGTCTTTAGGTCCTTGGTGCTTCCAGTCTTGCTCTATGCGATGCGCAGATTGGACTCTGACCAAGGATCTAGAGGAGAGAACCTTAATGCTTTGGTACCTAGGTCTCTTTCGGAGAAGCCTTGGCTATCGCTGGTCGAATTTGTGTCCTAACCGGCGGTTGCTGAGAGAGACTCAAATGAGATTTGTTACCTGCATAGTCGTGAGCGTCAGCTGCGGGCTGGTATGGACATGTGCTCGGTTTTCCTGACGTGATCGCCACAGCAATTTCTTCTCAGCGAGGGAGTCTCGTGAGTGGAGGAGGCCAATGGGCCGACCACCGTGCTCATGGGGCAGCAGGTGTTATCGGCATCTACCAAGTAGATGGGGATGGGCCATGCATCTGCCTTGGGATGGCAGAGTGGAGCCTCTGAGATAACCGGCGGAAAGGGACCAGCGACGCGCTGCTTCTGGCGCATTCTCCCAAAACATGACGCTGACCATTCTCTACGTTCTCGACATCCGACTCAATCCTGGGCAATTCTTTCAAAGACAACTTGCTCTTTCTGATGCACAGATTTATCCCTCTGTCATCTTCAGTTGTCCTATACCCTTCCATCGCCCATGGTACCATGAAGCTTGTGTGAGCAGTTTGTCCCTGAAACAAACTTGCCTTCACCTTATGGAAGGCAAACCAACTGAAGGCAAATCTCAGTTCCTTCCACAACAGCCGAACTAGTGTGTGTCTACCCTGGGGAGAGCCAGGAACAACCATTTTTTGCTCATCTCAAGTCTGGATTCACAAACCTGTCTCTCCCTCCTGCCAAATCCATGGGTGGTGTCTAGTTAAGTACTGTTTCTGGTGTACTTTCCCGCTCCATCCTCTCCCTGTATCTCAAATGCGCCGCATCAGGCTGACCTACTGGCACATGAAAAGGCTGATGCCTAAACTCGGTGTTTTGCTTCTAAATCTTGTGTCCAACAAACGCCATCGCTTTCTGTCCCACCTTACCCAGTCAAACCCAGCTGTCCCTGGACTCTGTGTCTTTCCTCCTGACAAAGGTGGAGAGCTTGCTGGTCAAACCTCGACTCAGATTACTGCAACGGTCGCAGATGGCATCACCCAGTGTCCTAATAAACCTGCTGCCTCTGTGCTCTTGTCCCTCCTCTCTGTTTCTGTTGCACCCTCGTTTCACACGAAAAAAAAAGAAAATAACACGTCAGGCTAGATAACAAATAATTCTGAGCCAACAAAAATCTACAATAAGTCAAAATAAAAAAAAAATGCAATCCAACAGACTATATTAAACAAAGGGAATTTCAAGCACAGACAGATAAAACAAAAAGGACATAAAGATACTGACTAACCATACAGTGAATAAAAGGAAAAAGATAACAATAAATTAAAAAGACCAAAACAGAAAAAAAATATAAAACTATTTAGGCGAAAAAGATAAAAACAAAATGAAAACACATAAAAACAATAATACAAGAGATATAGAAAGAACGACTCAAGCAAGGTCATAACTCAGTCAAAGCATTATTAGAAAACCAGTCTCACCACGTCATTGAAGTTTAGCGTTGCACTCTTTATCCCCTCTTGTAATTCTTCCTGGCTTTTTACGAGGACGGGGAAAAAGGGCTGGGGAGTGTTGGAAAAGCGAATAGGTTAAGCGAATTCCATAAACTTCTCCAGGCTGATGATCTTGCAGAGAAGGACTGATCTGGTCTGTAGGTTGCTAGGATTCTGATTTGCAGCACGGCCTCTTCATTTCATTGTTATTAATGGCAAGCAAGACGGCTCATGTTTGCTCGATGCTTCCCGCAATCCTGCGCAGATGGAAGATGCATCTTGAGTAAATGAGAGACGTGAAACAGAACAGAGGAGAGGGGTGAGCAAGAGCAGAGGAGCAGGTTTTGTAGGACCACTTGGGTCTGATGCCTATCTGGGACCGGGTTTGCAGAATCTGAGTCGAGGTTGACAGCAGCTCTCCCCTTGTAGGAGAAAAGGACCAGGAGTCTGCAGGGACAGGTGGGTTTTGACCTGTGTAAAGTGGTACAGAAAGCGGATCGGTTTGGATCACAAGATTTAGAAAGCAAACACCATTGGAGTTCAGGCTCAGCTCTTTTCATGTGCAGTGTCAGCTTAGTGCGAGCCAATATTTGAGATAGGAGGGATGGGAGGTGGGAACATATACCACAGAGAACAGACTTAACTAGACAACCCCAGATTGGAGAGGGAGACAGGTGTGAATCAGACTTGAGATGAAGAAAAATTTGTTTCCTGGTCTCCCCAGGGTAACACCACACGTTCTTAGCTTGGGAAGGAACTGAGATTGCCTTCAGTTGGATTTGCCTTCCATAAGGTGAAGGGCAGTGTCTTCAGGAAAATGCCTCACCACAAGCTTCATTGTACCATGGCGCGATGGAAGGTGTAGGACAATGAAGATGAGAGGGGAGTAAATCTGTGCTCAGAGAGAGCAGAGTTTCTTTTGAAGAATGCCAGGATGAGTCGATGTCGAAGAACGTAGGAGATGGTCAGTCATTGTTTTTGGGAGAATGGGCCAGATGAGCGCGTCGTGCGTCCACTTTCCGCGCGGTACTGACCAGAGGCCTTCCGGTCGGCCATCCCATCAGGCAGATCAGATGGCCACCCACCATCTATCTTGAGATGCTCGATCAACCTGCTGCAAACCATGAGGCACGTGGTCGGCCCAATTGGCCTCCTGCACGTCACGAGACTCCCTCGACTGAGCAGAATCTGGTGAGCGCATAGCGTCAGGAAAACAGCAAACATGGTCCATTAACACCATGCACGAACTATGAGACATCTTAATTATAATCCATTTTTATTTTTTCATTTCAATTTTAGTTTTTTTTTTTAATCATTATGGCAATTATTTTTTTAAATTTCATTTTCAATTTGAGTCTTCTCAGCAAGCCGCTCGTTGGACACAAAGTCGACAGGATAGCTTCAAGGATTCTCCGAAGAGACCTGGGTACAAAGGCATATTAGTTCCATCCAGATCCTATGGTCAGAGTCCCTAAGTCTCGCATCCATCATGAGCAGACTTGAAGCGCCAAGGACCTGGAGATCGGACTTTCGTCCTCCCGCCGCACAGGTACCGGCAGGCACACCCATTATCCGTGAATCCATGATACCCCGGCCCGACCCAGACGTCTATTGACCTCTGACTCACAGCGGCAAGAACCAGAATAGCATACGCCAAGTGTAAGTGAAATATCTCCACGACCTCAAACATCCTCACCACAAACAGACAGACAGGACCAGCCACATCAAATGTATGTCATTGGGAAAGCCGTAGATTTTAGTTTGACCAAGAACCGTAATCCAGTGGCTCTGATTCCAACTCAATATCAGCACTCGTAGGGCCCCAAAAGGATTCTTAAAGTTCGAAAAGATGACTGCATCATTGCGAAATAAAGTAGAGATCTTGACATTACCAAACGACTGCACCGCAGCTTATTCTCTCGACATATCCTCCCAAAGAATCCAGTCCATACAAGTGCTGAAAAGGTGTGGGGGGCAGTTCACACCCCTGACGAACTGCCAGACTGAAGCGAACGAACTGTGAGAACAGTTTGAATTTGTATGAGTTGGCTAAAATTTACATTTCTACATATTCATCAGCCACTCTCAGACAGATAGAGTCAGACATTCAGATCGGAGTCAGTTTTGAGTGGCCACCCACGAGACAAGAAGCACTCCAGGAGGGCATCCCGATCACTGATCGAACGCCTTTACAGAGATCAAATAGGCTGCAAGCAGCCCCAGCTGAAACTCTCATCTGCATTCGTCGGACCCGAGAGCAAGGATACAGTCAATCGTTGGATTCTTTGGTGTAAAGCCTGACTGCTCTGGAGCTGGTACTCAAGCAGATGGTGGCGAAACCCTATCAATATTATCTGAGAGCAGAATTGCCTGGCGCACTGAGAGAAGCGTCACCCTCGGTAGTTGTCGCATTCTTGGCGAACACCTTCCCTTTCCAGAGAGGGACAACTAAGGCACTCTTCAGTCAGTTGGGTTGATGCCTGGTGTTCCAAGCAGAGCACAGAAACTGCATGCATGACACGAGTGCAGCATTTCCCCAGCCTTGAAGAAGTTCAACATGGATCACAGATCCTGGAGCTTTACCCCATTTCCACGGTTCACCGCAGCTTTGTTTCCCCAAGTGAAGGTGCACACAGTTGATTGGAGGGGTCAGCAACAGGGATTGTAGCACCTACGACGTCAACTCATCACGCTGGTGGATCAGCCTGGTACAACCGTCAAAGTAACCGGCCCAGCGGGCTTCATTTGGGACTAAGAGCTACCACCCTCTGCTCCAACTGCAGTACAAAACGAGGGATGGTGGATGAACGCAATACGCGAATCCCCCTGTAAACAGGATGAGAATCCCTTGACCACAGGTGATGCTCTACCCTCCAACAGATTCCTCGCACATAGGCCTCTTGTCCACCCTAAGCGCACGTACAGTTTTACGCTTCAGCTCCCTGAACAGCTCAGCTCTGCATTAAGCCTGGCCTGCGACTCTGGTCAATGGTGTCCAGTGTCCTTGAGAGACAAAAATTCTCTTTGACCTATGTGAGTTCCAAGACATCCACCGGCAACAATCAAGGACGGTGGTCTGTAAGGCAACACCCCAACACTCTTCAGAGACCTCCAAAGCACCAGACTACTCAATCTCACATCAGCCTGTTCGCAAACTCCTCAGCTACCCTCTCATCCCTGAGCTTGCCAACATCCGCCATAGGCTGGGTGGTACACATTCCCTGGATTTAAGGTGCCACTTCAGAGTTGCTACAACAAGCCTGTGGTCAAGTATTGAGGAAGTCAGCACTCCGTAGACCCACAGTTCTGGATCATCCTCCAGGACATCAACGAGGACATGGTCAATCTCTTTGCCGCACCGCCAGCGTTGGAATACTAAGTCCAGCCGATGAGCTTGTGGGGCTGAAACCATGAACCGGCCACCCTAAGTCCATGACTTCTTGCAAAGTGAAGGAACGTTAGTGCTATTCTGGTTCATAGTTCCTGATCCATGGGGACCAACACATGTTCCATCAACCATCATTTCACGTTCCAGTCGATCATTGAAATCCCAAGACTAGAAGGTGTATCTCGTCTGGGCACTGATAAACCCAGACTCAGCGTGGCATAGAATGCATTCCTTCACGGTGAGATCACTCCGCTCAGTCGGAGCAATGACAGAGACCAGGAGACTGAACCTAAAGGAGTGCGAATCCTTGTCTCATAATACGCTCGTATGACTGTGTTACTCAATTATCATTGGGTCAGCTTATTGGACACAGCTACAGCAACTCTTGAGTATGGTAACCATCAGAGCGACCAGACAAAATAGTAAGGTGTACCACCCACCATGATCGCCGCAATCCGGTCTCCGAACCTCAGAGAGGTGCTGGCAATACTGATGTCCAAATGCTTTGAGCTCAAGATGATAACAAGACAGGAGATCATTCTCTTGGGATAAGGACATCTCAGGCACCCAGCCGAAAGGGACTGCGTCAGGTAACCAAGGAGACCGCCGTCTGGTGGACGACACCTCAGCACACTCCGACACACTCTCCCGCAATCTGACCCGGGAATGTACCCCATGGTTGCCCTCTCTATCATACAAATTGGGGGTCCGAAGGCTTTGGCCCCAAGTCCCGTCATCCGGCTGAGCTGCCCTGCAAAGGAAGCTGCACAGGAGGGACTCCATGAGCGGGTTTCAGATTTCTTTGCGTTTTTGTGTTTTTCGGAATGAAGGGTTTTACGGTGCCGGGAGTGCAAATCCTGCACCACCTCCTAATAAGAAGTAACCAACTGCAGGAGGACGTCGCAGACACAGTTGGGCACTAGATATGGAGGCCATTGACTCACAGGAGGCCTCCGCCTTTGACAGGTTTTGTTTTATCCTCGCTGGGTGTCCATATGCAAAACACCCTCCTCACAAAAAACTGGTGGGGGGACGGTTTAGTCGCCGACAACCCGACAATGGAAAGGTTTCGTACAGGTTACATGGTACCTGTAAAGCAAGCTCCAAGATCTAATCTGGCCTGACCTGACATTGGAGAACAAGACCAGAGATAGACCAGTCACAGTTTGATGACTGCTTGAAGACCTTGCAAGTCGCCTGAGTGAAGTGCCAGACTCATTGGCACTGAGGTGGTTCTCTAATAACGGCCAGAGAGATGAACGCTTTAGCAAGCATTGGTCCAACTGTTGAGGAGATGGAGAGGGAGAGGCTTTGGGTGCAGGGGAGGAGGGAGGGAGCAGGGCAGTGTGAGGGTGGAGAGGTGGAGGTAGTGAGAGTTGTTGACAGTTGATGGCGGATTGTAGATCAGCTAGGGGAGAGGGTTGGATTGGAGAGGACAAAGGGCTAGGTGGTGAAGGGATGAGTAGCAGTGGGGAGTAATAACAGAGGGGGAAAAGGGAAGTGGAGATTGAGGAGTGGAGGAATGAGCTGAAAGAGAGAGGTTGGGGGGAAGTAGGGCAGTTTGTAGATGGAATTTGGGCAGCTTTGAGAAGGGGGAGTGAGCGGGTGAGATTTTAAAGGGAGGGGTGAGGTGGGAGAATTGAGGGAGAAGGGTGAGGGAAGAATTGAAGGAGAAAGGTGTGTGGGGAGGTTTTGGAAGGTGAGGGAGAGAGAGAAGTTTGCTTTGAGAGGGAGGAGCGTTGATTTGTGAATGAGGGTGAGAGTGCAGCTTTGAGGAGAGAGGAAGATGATGAGACAGGCATGGCCATCAGGGAGGAGGGAGAAGTGAGGGGTGGGGAGAGGGGAAGATGAGGCTGGTAGAGGTATTGTGTAGATGGGAGTGGGTTGGGGGAAGGAAAAAACATTGAGGGGGTGGAAAGAGGGGTGCAGTTTGAGAAGGGGAAGTGGGAGAGGAGATTTGAAGGGGAGGGCGCAAGGGGGGAGATTTTGAGGGAAGAGGTGAGGGGGATATTTGGTGGAGAAGGGTGAGAGGTGAGAATTGAGGGAGAAAGGTGTGGTGGGAGCTTTTGAGAAGGAGTGGGGGTTGGGAGTGGGGGTGAGAGGAGTGAAGTTTGTTTTGAGAGGAGGGGTGAAGCATGATGAGGGGAGGTGAGAGGGAAGCTTATAGAGGGGGAGCAACGGAGAGAGCATGGACGATCAGGAGAGAGGAGGGAGAAGGGAGGTGGGGAGATGGGAGGAAGGATGAGACTGGTAGTAGGTGTGGTGGAGGTGGAAGCGGCAGGGGGAGGAATATTTAGGGGTGGGAAGAGGGAGAGATGTGTGAAAAAGAGAAGCATGGTGAGGTTTGAGGAATGTGCTGAATGAGAGTGTGAGACATTTGAAAACATACAGTTTGGGATATCAGAGGGAACTGTTAGTGAGGCAGAAGACAGTGGAGAGTTGCAAGGTAGGGGCAAAGATGAATGGGGTAGGGAGAGGGTCTAGCAGGAGGAGTTTGAGGAGGGAGATTTAGAAGGTGGATGAATTTCCACTGAGGTTGGAAAAAAGAATAATTAATAATGGAAGATGAACAAGCCTCGCAGGATGGGATTTTTTTAATTTGTAGGTCAGAGATTTGTTTAAACACACTTGTGATGGAAGGAGTGAAGAATGACGGAGTGGAGAAAGGAAACGTTGTAAAGATGTAAATTTAGACACAGGATGAAGAAGAAGGTAAAATGAACAAAAATTTTGAACAAGAAGAACCAGCCAAAGGGGGACATTGAAGCATTGAAGAGACCCTTCTCTTTCTCTTTGAAGATTAGGGAAGAGAGGTGGAAGAGTAAGGAAAAGTTTGAGAAGGTCGTGAAGGTGTGTGGGGAAAACTTCACATCAGAGTGGGATTGGCAGGGAAGAGGGGAGGAGAGGAGAAGAAGAGTCCTGCACAAGAAGTCACAGTGGTTACGTGGGGTATAGGTGAGAAGGTGAAAGGTTTTGTTTGTTTTTTTTTTGTATTTTTTTAATTTTAAGACATGGAACAGAGGTGTAATTGGGAGGATAGAAGGAGGGGGAGGAAAATGTAGAAAAAAACTGATGGTATAAGGAGAAAATACGAATAAACATGTGCACATTAGGGTGTACCACTTTGCAAAAGTAGTTGCTGGAATGAAGCACTATGTGCTATCGATTCCACTAGTGAAGTTAGGTGATCGCAAAAGTTTAAAAATTTTCGCACTTTTTGACCGCGGGCCGGCATTTTTAAAATTCAGAAAAATCCATATTTTTGGAAATAATATTGATTTTTGAATGTTTTAAAATATTATATTTCTCTGTGTTTAGATGGCGAATGCACTTCAGTAGGCAAGTTGATATAGTAAGTACGTAAATAATATCACAACTTGCCCGATTTTGAGAAGGGGTTGCCATTTTGGAATTTCATGAAATCCATATTTTGAACATATTGCACGGCCATTGTTAGGCCATTAACGAATATCAGTAGTAGCGTTTTCATAAAGAATTATTAATGACAAATGAGGGCATGATCAATTAATTATGAGAACAACATATGTTTTTAAGCGATATGGTTTTCATATATGAGAACATAACATCTAGAAACAAGCAACCACACGATATTGTAGAGAACATAGGTTTGTTTTGTATAGTGGGTACAGCTTCCTGTGCTCTCCATGCACTGTAGCAATGTTGACGTTGTTTTCTCATTATTGCCACATATGAAAAAAGTCAGACACAGGCTTAATTCTCTTTCAGCTAGAAGCATTTACGACACCAAAGAATTAGCACTTTGCAAATTTCTGTAAATAGCGAACTTGTCCATAGCCAAGAGTGTCTGCACCACTCCTGATCATCGTCTATTCCTAGGAGGTCAACATCAGCCAGGATTCTTGGCTAATGAAACTTAGGTTGGCATATCATCAGTTGAATTAATTGCAACGTGGGAGTGTGGCTTGCCAGAGTCGACTTCTCAGCCGTTCTGTATAAATAACACTTGTCCATCAACTCTCTCTCTCTCTCTCTCTCCTCCTCTCTCTCTCTCTCTCTCTCTCTCTCTCTCTCTCTCTCTCTCTGTGTGTTCGGGACACCCTTATCAGAGGGACAAACACAACTAACTGAGGTTTATACATAGTTGGCGATTGCAGACAAGATACACATACATGCTACACCAGTCGTAATGTTTGTAGCAGGAAATGTCAGCCATGAACTTCAGAATCGTGTCGTGCGCAGATGTGCTAGAGTGGACTCTGTAGGAATGCTTTAGCATAGAACAGACCTAAGAACTGGGCCACTCTGTTAAATACACTGATTGAA
>CM068966.1:54493219-54504753 GCA_035128595.1 Eptatretus atami
TCGCCACCATCTGCTTGAGTACCAGCGTCCAGAGCAGTCAGGCTTTACACCAAAGAAGTCAACGATTGACTGTATCCTTGCTCTTCGGGTCCTTACCGAATGCAGATGAGAGTTTCAGCTGGGGCTGCTTGCAGCCTATGTTGATCTCTGTAAAGCGTTCGATTCAGTGAATCGGAGCCTCTGGAGGCTTCTTGGTCTTCGTGGGGTGCCACCAAAACTGATCGATCTGATGTCTGAACTCTACTCTGGTACTGAGAGTGCTGTGAATTGTAGTGGTACCATCTCTGACTTATTTCCAGTTGTTACTGGAGTCGTCAGGGGTGTGTACTGGCCCCCACACTTTTCAGCACTTGTATGGACTGGATTCTTGGGAGGATGTCGAGAGATCAAGCTGCGGTGCATCGTTGGTAATGTCAAGATCTCTGACCTTTATTTCGCAGATGATGCAGTCATCTTTTCGGAGACTTTAGATATCCTTTTGGGGGCCCTCGAGGTGCTGAATGAGGAATCAGAGCCACTGGGATTACGGGTTTCTTGGGTCAAAACTAAGATCTAGGCTTTCAATGACATCTTGGATGTGGCTGTCCTGTCTGTGCCTGTTTGTGGTGAGGATGTTGAGGTCGGAGATATTCACTTACCTTGGCAGTGATATTCATGTCTCTGCCGCTGTGAGTCAGAGGTCAATAGACGTCTGGGTCGGGCCTGGGGAGTCATGGATTCACGGGATAATGGGGTGTGGCGCTGCCGGTACCTGGCGGGAGGACGAAAGTCCGCGTCTTCAGGTCCTTGGTGCTTCAGTCTTGCTCTATGGATGCGAGACTTGGACTCTGACCAAGGATCTGAGATGGAGACTTAATGCCTTTGGTACCAGGTCTCTTCGGAGAATCCTTGGCTATCGCTGGTCGGACTTTGTGTCCAACGAGCGGTTGCTGAGAGAGACTCAAATGAGATTTGTTACCTGCATAGTCCGTGAGCGTCAGCTGCGGCTGTATGGACATGTGGCTGGTTTTCCTGACGCTGATCCTGCTCACCAGATTCTCTCGCGAGGGAGTCTCGTGAGTGGAGGAGGCCAATGGGCCGACCACGTGCCTCATGGTTGCAGCAGGTTGATCGGCATCTCAAGTAGATGGGGATGGGCCATGCATCTGCCTGGGGGATGGCCAGACGGAGGCCTCTGGAGTACCGGCGGAAAGTGGACGCAGCGACGCGCTGCTCTGGCGCATGCTCCCAAAACATGACCTGACCATCTCTACGTTCTTCGACATCGACTCATCCTGGCAATTCTTTCAAAGAAACTTGCTCTCTCTGATGCACAGATTTATCCCCTCTCATCTTCAGTTGTCCTACCCTTCCATCCGCCCATGGTACACTGAAGCTTGTGGTGAGGCAGTTTTCCTGAAACAACTTGCCTTCACCTTATGGAAGGCAAATCCAACTGAAGGCAATCTCAGTTCCTTCCACAAAGCTCAGAACTAGTGTGTGTCTACCCTGGGGAGAGCCAGGAAACAACATTTTTCTCATCTCAAGTCTGGATTCACAAACCTGTCTCCCTCCTCCAAATCCTGGTGGTGTCTAGTTAAGTCTGTTTCTGGTGTATGTTCCCCCTCCATCCTCTCCCTTATCTCAAATGGCCGCACAGCTGACACTGCACATGAAAAGGCTGAATGCCTAAACTCGGTGTTTGCTTCTAAATCTTGTGTCCCAAACCCATCGCTTTCTGTACCCACCTTACCCAGTCAAACCCAGCTGTCCCTGGACTCTGTGTCCTTTTCTCCTGACAAGGTGGAGAGCTTGCTGTCAAACCTCGACTCAGATTCTGCAACCGGTCCAGATGGCATCAGCCCAAGTGTCCTAAAAACCTGCTCCTCTGCTCTTGCTCACCCTCTCTCTGTTCTGTTCACCCTCTCATTTACTCAAGGTCATCTTCCATCTGCAGGGAAATCAGCAAACATGACCGCTCTGCATAAAAAAGGTGCAAAATCAGATCCCTGCAACTACAGACCAATCAGCCTTCTCTCAATCATCAGCAAGGTTATGGAATCCACCATCGCTTCCAACATCAAAGCCTTCCTCTTCTCTAATCGTTTAATTTCCAATCATCAATTTGAGACCAGGTCACTCAACCCTGCACATGCTACTTCTGCTTTCCCAATCGTGGATGGAGGTACTACATGCCAAACATGAGATCAGAACCATCTCCCGAGACATATCACAAGCTTTCAATATGGTCTGGCACCCTACCCTGCTCACCAAAGTCTCTTCTTATGGTATCCAAGGCAATCTCCACTCATGGCTTTCTCCCCTGTCGCAGTCAACGCGTGGCTCTTAATGGAGTTCTCTCATCTCCTCTTCTCGTCCAGGCTGGAGTTCCTCAAGGCAGTGTTCTTGGCACTGTTCTTTTTCTGGTTTTCATCAATGATTTCTCAGATTCCCTGGAAAATTATCTTTATCTCTTTGCTGATGACTCCACCCTCTGCCATACCATCTGTTATCCCTCTGATGGGCAAGCAGCAGCCTCTTCACTCTCTGCACATCTGGATAAAATCACAAGCTGGTCCAACGTGTGGAACATGTCTTTCAATCCTGACAAATCTCACACTTTCACCATGTCTCTCGGTCTCTCGGTCTCTCGGTGTCTCTCGGTGTCGGTGTCTCTCGGTGTCTGTCTGTCTCTCTCTCTCTCTCTCTCTCTCTCTCTCTCTCTCTCTCTCTCTCTCTCTCTCTCTCTCTGTCTCACCACCATGTCTCTCTGTCTCTCTTTGTTCCCCACGATTTTGTGCTTCCCTCTCTTGCCCCTCTTGTCTCCTGCCTTGTTATATGTTTCTGTGTTTTAGCTCCTACACAAGCGTAGACTTGGTATACAATAATTTTTTTTTTGTTAAACAAAACGTCTTCCCACTCTTCAATGAACGATTAACCTTACCGACCCCAATAACCTTCAACCTCTCCTTGCTTGTCAATGAACCGAGATTTTGTATCAAAAATATAGAATGCTCTGATAAAATGTACATTATATTGCAGCACATTTCAGTCCATAAAGTATGTCCACCTTATAGTTCAGTGCATAATTGTATAAATATCCGAGGATCATTATTTGGTATGGGGAATACCAAATACGATCCTCGGATATTTATACAATTAGGTATCCCCCAGAAGGTATTCCACAGTTACATGAATATACTTGTCCCACCAAGGTGGATGCTTTGAAGGTATGTGCACATAAACCATTGGGACGGCCATTTCAGGACACGTGCTTTGTAAACTGCATGCCACTCAGAGGCCTCTGATTTGTCCAAAAAACATAAGAATCACAAGGTGACAAGTCTGGTCTGTGGGAGGGATGATTTAGAACTTCCCAACAGATTTCCAGTAGAGTAGCAGCGATGAGGGCGAACATTGTTGTGAAGTTGTCATTCTGTGAGTCAAAATAGATGGCTGTATTCTGAGTATCGCTTGCTCCTCCCATCGATTAACAAGTCACTGGATCGCTGTGCATTGATGGCTTTCTCACATTCAATAAATTCCACACTAATTGAACTGTCGGGATCACAAAACCCCAATTACCGGTGCGCTGCCAGTAAAAACATTTAAGATTACTCATCAATTTGCGGCAATTTTTGAACTCGTTGCGCCATTGAAGCACAACTACATCGAAGACACACATGGATGACTTGTGCAGACAGTTTCCTGTGAATTTCAGACATTTTGATTTTCTCTCTCACAAGGAAACTAATAATACACCTCTGTTCCACAGCACACGTGACTGCATTGGCGGCCATCTTAGTTTTACCCAGAATGCTTTGACCAGCGTTGATGCACTTCCTGTATAACTCGCTCAAGGTAGACAATATCATTGCACAAAATTTCAGCATTGCGAGTTATCGTTGTGATGGGGGCGATGCAAGGTCTCCGTCGACCTTCAACGACCACAGCACATATGAGCCACTGCGTGCGAGGAGACGAGCTATGTTAAGTGCATGTTGAGTTTTGGTAGTTGATGGAAAGCATACTGTTATTTGATTGGACTATAAGCCATAAAATATTTTCAAGCTTTACTTTAGCACAAGAATCTGTTCTGCCACACAAAATGTGTGACCATTACAGTCAGCACGGATTCCAAGCATTCCTCGTGGCAGATTCCCCAGGTTGTATTTTTAAATCAAGTACAAGTTCTTCCCTTTCCATGTTATCATTGTTCAAAATGGATGGTGCGGGTTCTGAGGAAGCTTTGAAACTGCGTGGTTGTGGTCAGAGAGCGTTTTCAGAAAGTTATGAACAAGAAAGAATCTCAAAAGGTGTCCAATGCTTTCTAGCTGGTGTTTTGCCCTTGTCCTCAAAAAAAAAAATTTGTCCCCTGTTGAGCCTGAAGATACATGGACAACATTCCCTCCTTGAAATTTCATGTTCAGGAGAAATGATTCAACCTGCGGATTGCACGACGTACGAGTCGACGTTGTCTTTTTTAAGCGATACTTGTGAGTGTCCGTAAGAGTGCACCAGATGGACAATGACTTTTCTGACAGAAAAACAAATGAGTTGAACGGTGTTAACAATGATAACCATATAACCCAAAAATTTCATTCTGTCCTTTGGAGAAAATACGAACAATGTAAAAATATTCCCATGCAAACAAACTCACCTGGTAGGTGGCGTAGATTGTCCGTGATATAGAACACGTGCTGGGCTTCAGGCCGAGATGTAGACGTGACCAGATGTTGAGACTCCGCATGATGTGGTAGGGCAAGAAACAGAGAGAAAAAGACACCAGGACGACTGCGACCAGCCACAATGATCGGGAACGCAAAGAGGCACCGCGCCGCCTCACACGCTTCCTCAGCGCACGCACGACGCAACCATAGCATATGAGTGTTACCAGAAAGGGTAGGCCAAAGCCCAAAACAGTGAGTACTGTGTTATAAGTCTGATAGGCCGTGAGGGTATCCCTGGGAGCTGTGTCGTAGCAGGTCATGCCGTTGCTTTTGTTCCTACCCGTGTCTGAGAATACGACACTAGGCAGCAAGAGAATTGTGACGTAAAACCAAACGCAAAAGCTGATGACGATCGCATGTCGTCGCTGGAGGCGACCGAGGGCACGGAGCGGATGTACAACACCGGCATACCGATGCATGGAAATGCACGTCAGGAAAAGGATGCTGCCATAGAGGTTGAGATGGAAGACGAAGCGTGAGATACGACACAGCGCCTCACCAAAGGGCCAATCCGTTTGGTTGATGTAATAAGAAATGAGGAAGGGTAGCGTGGTGATATACAACAGGTCAGCGAGTGCCAGGTTGAACAGGTAAATGGTGATCGCGTTCCACGGTCGCATCCTGGAGGAACAGAAGAAGCCGAGAGCGAACAGGTTGCCTGCCAGGCCGAAGATAAAAGAGATACTGTAGAATGTTGGCAGGACGACATATTGAAAGGCCTTGTCCAAAAGGCATGGCATGGACGAGTTTCCACCATCACCGTCCGGCATCAAAGTCATTAAGTTATTTACGATGATTTTGCTGTTCATATTACACTTCCCCTGCTGCTTGCTCTCTTCAACTTCACCACCTAACTTTCTTTCTCGTTTCTTGTATTTTGCTAAAATATCTTGAGGTCAAATCTTGTTCTTCAAAAGTTTGCCAAAATCTGCCGAAGAAAGGAAGAAACAATGAAGACGAGTGAATCAACTTTTGTTCAAACAAATATTTGTTTCTTTTCACTGATGATAGCGTTTTAACCGATAGCTGTATGGCTATTGGTATTTACCTCTAAATGGTGCTTGCGTTTCCTGGAAAGATACACCCAGACACGAGGCATCGACAGGTACGGTACATTGTCGATGCCTCATATATGGTTGTATACTCCCAGAGGCAAAGGTCATTGAACGCTGAAGCCTGATTTGATTTACAACAAACTTATCAACAAGATCACTGTTCATCCTGAAACTGCAAAAAAACATTTCTTTGATTGTAATTACATGAAATATGTCCTCTTATATAAAACTCTGCATTTGACTGGTAGACAAGATGAGCAGGAGTTAAACGTTGAAGAAGTTACAAAATATACTTCGTGGAATGTTTAAGGGCTGAAAGTGACAAAATCCATAATCTAACAAACGTGTTTATAGTCATAGGAAACACCACTTTCTTGCACAATTCTAATTGCTGATGAAATACTTTTAAAAAATGTTTTATAATCTACAAAGCGAATATACTACTGTAAATAATCATTGTGATTTATTCAAACGATGGAATAATCATGGAGACCTTTACTCTTGGCAGAGCTTCAGGGTGTTGGGTTACAGGGTATTCTCCAAGAAGACCTGAAAGTTCCTTTACCCATCACCAGTGTTCATTGTTAGTGACTCCACAAATATTAAACAAGATGTCTAAGAGGACTTGGCAACCAATTTAGTGGTGCAATGAGAATGATGGAGCACATACAGATAAAATGACTGTTTAATTATTGCAATTATTGCACAGTAAAACCGGTATACTAAAAGATTTTTAAGAATTAATGTTTTACCGGTGTGGGGAAAAGCGACTTTCAGGCCACCTTGTAGAACAGAGAACCGCCAGTCAGGGCGTTGGGAACTGTGAGACGGAGGACCGCCACTCCCTTGCAGGGGTACTCAATTGAGGGTACAGGTATTTGTAATTTATTCAGAGTGATCGCAATAACTTTCCCACTCTTCTGGAAAGACACCGTGAGATATTTAACGTCCACCAAGAACCAGTGCTGGCAGACTGGTCCACTGGTTTGAAATCCATCCGAGGGATGACAGTTTGTAGCTGGTCAAATATTCAAACCCAGGCTAGACAGCTCAGAGGTGAGTGTGCATACCTCGAAGCCGAGGGTATCCTGCCAACCAAATTAAAAATATTTTTAAAATTAACTTTAAAATGATCCGTGCTATTGGAGAACTCGCATTCCTAATGGTTGAGGATAAATAGTAACCCGACATTTAAATTTGCATGAATTTATCTCAAGCTCACAGCTCTCTTGTCATAAACACACCTTCGAGAACGGTTATGAACATTCACCATTTCCTTCCACCACTTTTATTATATCAATTCCCATCAACTGGTAAACATGAAATGTGCATTTCCATCCCATTAAGCACTTGGACAGGGGCAATGAAGCAGTTCTCTGAGCGAGATACTCACAATAGTCCAAGAATCGCCAAAGTATTAAAAATGTATAACCTCCACCACCGAAGGTGGAAGGAGGTTATGTTTGCACCCCTGTCTGTTTGTTTGGCTGTTTGTTTGTCTGTTTGTGAGCAGGATATCTCAAAAACTTGCAGATGGATTTGGATGAAATTTGGTGGGCAGGTTGGGGGTTTGACAAGGTCAAATTGATTAGGTTTTGGTGAAGATCCGGATCCGGATACTGTAATTTTTTAAGTGATACTTCACTATTGAGAGATAGGGCTAAACCAATATATAGCACGATATCTCATAAAGTTGTACACGGATTCGGACAAAACGTGGTGGACAAGTTGGGTGTGTGATGAGGACAAATTGATTCGATTTTGGTGAAGATCCGGATCCAGATCTGGATACGAGAATTTTTAAAAGTGATTCTTCACTATTGATAGATAGGACCAAAAACGATGTATAGCATGATACTTCAAAATTTCCTGGGCCCGATATGTTCTACTGGATCAGGCATTGCATGGCGGAGGTATTGTTGCGGGGGTTAGCGAGGTTCTGCTAGATGGAGCTGCAGAGTCGACTCCACCAACACCGGAATTTATAGGTCTCACCCCGGACACCGGAGCCGACGGGTCCCTTATCGGACCGAAGATCGCCATAGGGCAACCACGTGGGATAGGGTCGATTGCAAATTTCAATTTACCTAAATACCCACGTCGTCCAAACTACCGGGGAAATTCACCCTCGGTAGGATCTGCACGACTGGGCCGTTACCGAGCGGAGAGTACTAGAATCCTGCCGGGCGATTGCACGATTACGGCAACAATGAAGCCTCCTCTTCCCATTCGCAGCGTGGCAAACCAATGATAGAACAACAGAAACGAGCTGATACATTTAACAAATGTATTATGTATAATGGGGGAAAGGGGGGAGCACGCAAGAAGGCAGAGTTAACCGAATACTGAAGAATAGCAATTTATGTACAAGCACTTATGCATTTTACTAATAGACTGGGCCACAAACATACACACGTACACCCAAAAGGACATGGACCTGTCCACCTCGTGTGGTTCGCTGACATGGGCGAACCAGGCCAGCGTCGAGATGCAATGATAGAATCCAGAGCTCCTTCGCGCGCTCGTCCCGCAACCAAAAACTCTCCTCTGTATCCGAACTGTGAGAAGGCAGGAGGTGTTCTCTGCCACTTCTCCAAGTCTTGAGTTGAACGTCAAAGCGAGGGCTGATAACCCACACTTGTTCAACCTGCCCATCAGATTGACCACAACCTTGCTGCTCGATGGTCATCAACTATCTCAAAAACTCTCTAGTTCACCGACAGAGAGACGGCGCGCAACCGACTTGCGGTTCTTGTCGAGGAGGATCTCTCTTTCGGTCGATCGCGCCGCAACCTTATTCACCCTTCTCCAGAGGGGGAGGAGACGCCTCCGCCCTCCCGCTGTCCCTCACTGGACGGTTTTGGCGCGCAGAATCGCTCGTCGCCCATCATGCCAAAACGAGCGGCAAGTCCATCGATTGGCCGGGGGCGTGGTGACGTCACGCGGACCACCTTTCTCACCGTCGCGGGGTCTGATTGGCTGAGCGGCGGCCACCTCATTCGTAGCACGCTGATTGGTCGAGGGCCGCCGCGAGGCTCCTCCTTGAACTCCGCCTACCATGGCGTCGGCCAGAGCGAGGTGAAGGTGAGGGTGATGCTGGCATTGTTGTAGTTGATGTTGGTGGTGTAAAAATAAAAGAAAACCCTGACTATCAAAGTAACTTCGCAGCGCATGTATATTCAATTACCCATTAAACGAGGGATGGGCAGCCTAACTAAAAAACACATACTTAACGATTAACTTTCTTATGGACCTGTATGTTGAGTGCTCATGGCTTCCAGATTCGTAACAGTATGTCCTCTACTGATGCCCTTCAAGTTTTAAATATATAGTAATATCTTTTGGATCAATTTTGTGCTTTTTTGCATTCTTGTTTTTTTTTGCATTCTTCCAAATGTCATCTTGCAGCATCACGTGGGCTGGCACGAATCCTTGGGAAACAATTTGGATTTTTAATTCAACTTATCAACATTGAAGCTTAGATGTCTGCGGTGTATTTCTGTCCAAATTTCCTGTCACAGCCAACGTGTGGCCCTTAATGGAGTTCTCTCATCCCCTCCCTCTTCCTGTCCAGGCTGGAGTTCCTCAAGGTAGCGTTCTGAGCCATGTGCTTTTTCTGGATTTCATCAATGATCTCTCCAACACTGCTGGAGAAATCCTCTTTATCTCTTTTGCTGATGACTGCCACCCTCTGCCGTACCATGTGTCATCCCTCAGACTGGCAGGCAGCGCTTCTCAACTCTCTGCAGATTCTGGATGAAATATCACAAACTGGTCCAACACGTGGAACATGTCTTTCGGATCACTGGACAAATCTGCACCTCTTCCTGACGTCTCTTTCGAAAGGACCGTTTTCTGCAGCAATCTCTTTCGTCGAACAATCCTCTGGAACGATTGTTTCATTCAAGCCGTCTGGGTCTAGTATCTGCATGATCTTTCCTAAGAAAGCACATTTCAAGCTGGCGGCTCCATGCAGTCGCAGCTGACTGGAATCTCGCATCGTGAAAGGTCCTTCCCTTTGTCACAATTCTGAGGCTCGTGACCGACTCACAAAGCTTGGTTTTGTCTGCAGCCTGATGGAGTACTGGTTCTCTCCGCCTCTGGGCTGGTGCTGCCTGCCTCCTTAAGCTTTCCTCAGCTCACGCTGTTGGAAACCTAAGGTATTTTATGGATGCATTGGTATTCCGTGGTGAGGCAGTCTGTTGGGTTCCTCTCACTCTCGTTTCACCGTCGGCAGGCCGGTGTCTTTCAGACTTCTACGCCATCTGCCTTCTTCCAGCCTCACCCCCGCTCACCCCGTCCCGCGACACACACTCTGTCTGCGAATATTCTCGTCCAGCCACCCCCACCTCATTTCTTACAGGTTGGCTGCTCAAGGTCCTCTAGCAAGCACCTTTACTGGTAAACTACCAAAATCAAGAATCACTGGCTCATGCTTCAACTCTTTCATTCTCTTTTTCCCACCTTTTGGAACAAACTGCCCACATTCTCTTCAATCCCCATTCTTCCCTCCAGTCTTCAAACAGCTGTTCATTCACCACTCTTATCTCCCCCATCTAAACCAACGATTCTTTCCTTCCCTCCATTAATCCACCGCCGCAAACGACCTCCCTTCAATTCCCCTTGCTTTCCTTCACTTGAAGTCCCCGTCGTGTAAGGACTGAACGGTCCGGCTGTAGTGTCGGGCATCTTGTTTAGCGCGCTGTGTACCCTACACTATTTCCCGTCTCCTTCACATATCGCTCCTCTTGTCTCTGTTCCACACTGTTTTGGTCTTTTCCTCTCCCACTGCTCTTATGCTACTGTTCCCCTTGTTGTATGTGTGCCGTGTGTTAGCTCGGTCATACGAGCGCTCGACAGTGTATCCCCAAAAAATAAAAATAAAAAAAATTTGGGTGGACAATGATTGGGAATCAGACACAGAAGGCCAGTCAGCCCTAGATATCAAAATTATTCCGCAGGCAAAAGTGCAGCATCATCTTCGTTAAAAGTAAAGAAGTGAAGAAGTAAAAAGTGTTTAAAGGGACCTAGAAGAGCCATCAATTTCCGTATAAAATTATTCATCTCATATAACATCATCATTCATTAAATGGGAAAATGGGCTGGCCTGAATGGTCCAGAGGTATGGCCTAGTCACTTATAAGCTTGTCTAGCCCTAGGTTTGAATCCCAATCCAGGCTATAACTGCCATGTCTTGGTGGTTTTCAACACGCAGGGTGATTCACCACGTGTTACGTCGTCTCTCGGATGTACGTTAAGTAGCGTTCCGTTTTTGCCGGAATTATTGGTCGACGTTAGTAGATCCATACGGTGTCCTTCACCGAAGAGTCCGCGCGCATCATCGACAAATGTTCAAAATCCTGCCTGAACTAGCCTGCTGGGAGGCAATGGCAAAACCACCCAGTAAACCCGCTGCGCAAAGAAACTACGTTGGCGAGGAAACCGATGCTGCTGACAGAAAGATATGGAACATCGGAATGAGGTGAATGCGCATAGAGTGATTGCAATATCCTGACTTTGACAGATGAATCAAGGTCTTGCGGTGGATCTAACTGGCCAAACGATCAACTCAACGTTTTAAAAGTTAAAATTATGTTATCTAAAAGAACAAGAGCAGGAAAATTTTTACAGGAAAAAATCATTATCGGTTGGATTTTGTGGGCCATTTGGATTGCAATAGTACTTTTTCTTCACCCCGTTGTAATTCTTACTCCCGGAGTCAAAGTGTATCATGGAGAGTTTATATCAGTCGACGCGTCACATAAGCACA
>CM068966.1:54542352-54556480 GCA_035128595.1 Eptatretus atami
TGAGGTGCCACCGTTCACCCTCCTCGTCCTTCATGGTTGACAGGATCGAGAGGGCAGGATGATGCTCGTGGAAGGAATGTTCTTTTTCTACGGATGCTCAACACCAACTGCTTGTGAAACCTTCCTTTTTTACCCTCACAAGGTTTTGTTCCTTCCCTCACGAGCATTGTCAGTCTTTGAGTCTTCTGCTCATGTGAGCTTGTCCTGTTCGCTCCTGCCGTTTTGCTTCTCCCAGACTTTCTGCTCTCTGAGCCATCTGCTCAGGAGCTCTTTTTGTCACTGCTCGTGCAAGCTTTCCCTGTTCACTTCTGCTTTCTGCTTCTCTCGTGATCATAAACCTCTTTCAAGACACGAACGTCGTTTACTGACAGGCAAATTACGTTGCGTTCCCTTGTGGCCTCTTCTTCACCTTAGCCGTCTTCCCTCCTCCCACAAGACTTCTCTCTCCCCCATTGGTCTGCAGCCGATGGGGACGGGTCTACGACATCACTTGTGGAAAATACCGAGCTGTTCTGAGGGCACTTTCAATGCAGCTCCCGCCCCACCCTTAACACACTCAAAGCCGTGACAGAAGCCCCTGACCCCCTCTTTCATGTGCAAGTATTCCTCGTGCAGTTCTGCACTGTACCACGCCCACGAGAAGCGCCGCACCTCTCAGGCCACGATGAGCACCAGGCATCATGAACATGCATGTGAGAGCACCCGATGGGTTAACGACCACAGACGAGTCGAACGTGCCCAATTAAACAATGCGTGAATGGAGGGAACGCAGAGAGAAATTACGCTGGACCGAGGGATGACCGAACGTTCCGCATGGGCCGAAGTCATGACCGATGGGGTAAAGTAGGACTGTTGAAGGAATGTTTGACGAAGGGGAGATAATTGTTGGACTGTTGAAACGGGCCGATGGGGTAAAGGAGGGAAGATTGAAAGTTACAGAGGGGGAGGAGGGAGACATTACACTGTAAAAATACAGCCGAGCCAACGCATGCCCGCCGAACAGCCCTTTCTTTTTTGTATACATTGTTGAGGCTCGTACGAGAGCTAACACACAACGCACAAAAAGGGGGGCAGGAGACAAGAGGGGTGGGAGAGCGAAGGATAAAACAGTGGGGAACAGAGACATGAGGAGATCTAAAGATAGTCCTTGGCCCCTTGGCAGAGGGACCAAGGACTATCTACACAAATACTAATGAAATAACTAATCCTCGGATCACCTATGTGTCCAGGTATGCTCCTCTCCCCCTTGGGGTAAGTTTTCCAAAACCATAACAGTATGTATGTGTGTTTGTACAGTATATACCTATATATATATATATATGCGGTGCCTGCTTTCTGTACTGTATGGGCTGGTATAGGATGGCCTAGTACACACTTTCGCCTCCGATCTGTCCACCCTGGGTTTGAATCCTGGTATGTCACACGCAGAGTGAAGAATCAGTGTGCATCATCTCTCGGATGGGCATTCGTTCAGTTGTGTGTCCCGTCTGTTGGCATTAGTTGGTGTCCTTCCCTCATACTAACTAAGTAAGCTATTTTCAGAAACCTAAACAAATCACAAATTCCTGCCATGACAACCACGAGGAAGGCAACGGTAAACCGCCCGGAGCAATCCTTTCGGTAGAGCTGCTTTGGCAACACTGAGTGCCTTTGGGTAGAACTGAATTTGTAGTCATGGTCTTTACTGCACTGTGCTATAGTTTCCTTGTGTACTGTACTGCTTGGGTTCATGTAGTATAATGCCATTATATGCTGAGCCTGAGTATTTGGAAAGTTACTGTATTATGTATTGTATATCTTGAACGAACAATACGTGCGTTCATAAGCTTTGTTCTTGCTTGCTTTTCACCCATTGTACCCCTCCCAGTTTCACCGGAGGGAACTCTAGGTTTGTTGTTCGTCCGTCCGTCTGTCCATCCATCTGTCCGTCCGTCCGACCAATCTGTGGTTTTTCAGACTTTTTTCCCCACACCCTTTAACATATTCAACTGAAACTTGGTACATGGATATACTGTATTATGATAAGTTGCAGAACACGTTCAAGTTTCAGGGCATTTCGTCAATTTTTCACTTCTGCCCTTTTTGGACTGAGAAAAGATGGGACATGTTCTCGCTCTTGTTATAATTATATGTTATATCGCTCTTGCTACTACCCTGTTCATTGACCCAATCGATCCCCGCCATGTTCAAATCCGCCATAACCAATAGTCTTGATCTTGCAGGGTCTCAGGCGAGTGCGTACAACAACAGATTAGAGATAAAACACCGAATAACAATTACATAGAGGGTGACCACTTTGTAAATCCAACAGAAGAAAGAGTAGTCCAAATAAACTGTGACCGGTCAACAAACACAACCTTCTCATGTGAACCGGAAACCATCGGATTATTTTTTTTCCCCAAGTGTTCCACTGTTTTTACTTCCGTTACTATTCTTGGGAGGCCGTTCCACGAGTGTTCTCGGTCATGAGACGTTTTTAGGCCACCATTCAATGTAGTACACAGCCTCATGGTGTTAGCGGATGACTTCAGATCTTAGGGTCCTGAGTTCAATCCCCTGTTGTGTTGTAATTAACAGCAGGTGGGTTGACGGTTGACTCAGCCTGTAAGCCTTCTGAGGTTGGCAACATGAGTACCACCTGACTGGTAACAAGGGGCACGGTTATGATCATCAGTGGCACTTCCAGAAAATGATGCAACCAGCAGCCGAAGGCTGCATACAAAATGATGAATACACTACATATGTAATTACAATTGGTAGGGAATGTTTTCTTCATGATTGTAGGTACTAACACTTCTTGGACTACTGAACACCTTGTTTTGAGTCCTTTTTGAACTCCCCCGTACTCACAACTGCTTGAGTGCCGGTCTTTTCCTCGATTTTCCACATTCAAAGCGTGTTTCCTTGTTTATCACCTAATACCAAATGGAACAACTAAAGTCTCCAATCAATTCCTTTTCAAATTCTCATTTTCTACAACTTGGTAACAAGGTTAAACTTAAACTGATTGGCTGATGTGTTTAACTGCAGGGATCAAGTTCAGTGTCAGGTCCAAGTTTTTAGGGACTAGTCCCTTATTAATTTCCTTTATTTACACTTCTGCACAGTCTGGATAGCTCGATATGTTCATCTTGATGTACATGTTCTCCCCGCATACCATCCATCGCCCCTGCTGTCTTCGTAGGTATCATGTGGACCCTTTAACTACTCTACTTTCCTCCAGATTCTCAACCTCTACCACAGTTTAGTTTTCCTGTTTCTCCTTCCGTAGGATTTCTTGTCGAGCTCCCAGGGAGCTAGTTGCACTTTTGTGCTGCACGTGACTTGCAGGTTGGTGCTGTCTGCAGCCCTCGTTAGACAGACTTCACTTCGGTCTATCCATTGCCACGGTGCAGTAGCTAAAGCGTGTGATTAACATTAACGGGCCCTGGTGGAGAATTGCCATCCGTGCTAGTCTCATCATTGCCACGCATGATGTACGAGCCAATTCCATGGGACTGGATTATAAGCCGGCTTCTCCTGACCGAACAGCACACTCACTTCCATTATGTTGCCATGTCAACCCAACCTGCCGCTTCATAACTCATAATGCGTGGGCTCTTGGAAAGGCCAGCCTATTACGGGTCACAATCGAGCGCAAGCTAGGTGAACGGTCTAGTCGCGGCGGCTAACATTCAGCAAGGAGATGGTTTGCATTGGATGAATAGGTTTCCTGCAGCTCTCTTTAACGAGGTATGATCATCCTTTGCACACAAGCTGTTGATGTGACTGATTGGCATTATTGTGGTGAAAAGTTGGGAACATCTGCGCAGAGCGAAGAACCATAATTCCTTCCTCGGTGTGACCTTTTTAAAATCCGGAACATCCTTAGGGTCTTATAACACCCAACCGATCTCACAAACTCGTACACGCTGAAAACAGTCATTCAAATTTCAACATGTAACTAGTTACGGATGATGTATTAACCAGGGAAGTGATAATGAGTCGAGGCTCGTGGAAAGGTTGAATGACAGATGGCAGAGGGTCAGACTGATGTAGAGAGAGGGGGAAACACAAGGACAAGAACCATGTCGAATAAGTAAGGAGGAGAAAATTGAAGAGAGAAGAAGGCAATGGGTCTGAGTGTAAAAAAGGTCAGGAGTGGGTGCAATGGACCCTATGGGCGAGAGCATGAGGTGATGATGGGCTGGATGAACAAGCAGCTGTTAAAAATGCCAACCGACAATAACATCTACTGAAGAAGTTGCATTAAAATCGTAAATAAATGATACATCCTGTGAAATATTCATTAGCGCGTGTTCGTCATGGTTTGCTGGAGTGTGGGGGTGGAAGGAAACACGAGGAGTGATGTAAATGGGATTCATGGTGTGTTTGGAAATTGGGAAATACTACCGGTCCACTCATCTCCTCTTGTTATTTTTAGGTTATACAAGATCGAGGCTTATGGAAGAAAGAGCGAGGTGACAAGAGGGTAGGAGGCAGTGAACTGACGGTGAGGGGGGGGGGGAGAAGGGGGGGGAGAAGGGGGGAGAGAGAGAGAGAGAGAGAGAGAGAGAGAGAGAGAGAGAGAGAGAGAGAGAGAGAGAGAGAGAGAGAGAGAGAGAGAGAGAGAGAGAGAATAGAGAGAGATAGAGAGAGAGACAGAGAGAGAGAGAGAGAGAGAAGAGAGAGAGAGAGAGAGAGGGAGGGGGGGGGGGGGAGAGGGAAGAGGACAGAGCAATGTGCAAGTTAGAAGGTTTGGTTAGGTAGAGTTAATGGGGGTTAAAAGGATTCTGGGTCGGGTAGGGATGGGGCTAGCTCTGCTGAACCAACGTTTTGAGCCAGCTTTGTGCTCCTCAGAGGTCCACTTTAAATAGTCATTCCAAGAAAACAAGTAAGTGATACACATAGCAATGTTCCAGTTAATCTACATTTCAGGAGAAAACTGGGTGGAAGTGAATGACTGAATGGGGCTTTGTTGTTGCTGGCTGTGGTTGTTTTGTAAATTTCCGGCAAATCTTTTAAATGAGATTTAAACACCAGAATAATGAAAAAGAAAAACGACATATTCTTACCTTCATCCAAACACTATATGGAACTGCCAGCAGAAAAGAGGTGAAGTCGTGAGGTGGACTACGAGTCGATACGGGGGACGAGGTCGACTACGGGGGATCGAGGTCGACTACGGGGGATCGAGGTCGACTGTGGGGTAATCGAGGTCGACTACGGGGGATCGAGTCGACTATGGGGATTGAGATCGACATACGAGGATCAAGGTGAACTATGGAGGATCTAGGTGGACTACGGGGGATCGAGGTCGACTACCGAGGAACTAGGTGGACTACAGGGGATCGAGGTCGACTACGGGGGATCGAGGTCAACTACGTGGGATCGAGGTCGACTGTGGGGTAATCGAAGGTCGGACTATGGGGGATTGAGATCGACATACGAGGATCAAGGTGAACTATGGAGGATCTAGGTGGACTACGGGGGATTGAGGTCGACTGCCGAGGATCTAGGTGGACTACAGGGGATCGAGGTCGACTACCAAGTCCAAGGGTGAAGAAAGAGCACTCCTTATTACCGAGGATCGACTCCAGAACACGTCTTACTTCCTAAAATCGACCTTGCCTAGCCACAGGATGAGATTTGCAAACTTTAATCGGTTAATTCCCTTGCTACAGCAGATATTGTAAGACAGTTTGATGACAAAGTTTGAGTCCATGTTTTTAAGGAAAACTTCACATATCGTTATATGAACGGTAAAAGCATTCAGGACAAAATGTACCACAAAGTTGTACAGGCCAGGTAATGAAAGGTGACCGGTTAATGGGATCGTCGGGGGAGAAAAGACCCGAGAAGCAGCAAAATGATTCCAGAAAACAAAATGTTGAAAGTTTTCTGGTAACACATGGGATGAGATTGTGGGACAAACAAGAAGTGAGTCAGAGGAAGAGTGTGTAGTTCGAAGATAAGATCATGAGACAATGAAAGTTGGATCCCTGAGTCAGATCGAGAGGATGTTTTGAAAAAACAAACCACAAAAGTCTCTACAACCACTTTCTACTGTGGAGCAAATGAAAACACTCAACAGTTTCTGTAGACCGACATAGCCAACGAAACCATATACAGTGCAGTGTATGGTTTATTGTGGTGTGACCCACTTCATCGGAATGTTGCACCTGTATGTGGCCTAAGCCAAGTTTCCAGTTGATTTGCCAGTGATGATACGTTTCTCTGCATCTGAGGCATATGGGTAATAGGTATCGCATGTCGGAGAACTTAAATCAAGTCTGCAGATTGAAATAGACTTTTGTTACTCTATTTGCAAAGCTGAAAGCGTCGTCCCCTTTGGGTGTTGGGTACTGCAACTGTGATTGGTTGGGAAAGATTTCCAGTTTACCTCCCCCAAGCCTTAGCTGGATGCTCACCTTTACTTAATTGACTGAGGGCACGGCTGTGCCATTGATGCAGTGCTCTCTGTAGGTCAGGGCAAGAATGAGTAATTTGTACAGGGTGCCGGCAATAGCTCGCCTCCTCTTCACGAAGGACAGCATGGGATATTTAAACTCCATCAACTAATGCAGGCAGAGGGGACGCCCAGTTCAACGTCCATCCGAGGGACGGCACACACATCCCACCTGTGAAACACCATAATGACAGTTCTTAGCTGGGTTGGGATTCTAACCCAGGCTAGTTGGCTATGAGGTGAGTATGCGTACCTCCAAGCCATCCCGCCATAAAACTAGTCATTTGCGGTGTGCGTGTGTTTGTCTGCCTGGTGCAGCTTTATCCTTTATACGACTGTAAAGCTATTGCTTTGTTGGTTTAGATCTTACATGAGCCTCGACTTGTGTAAGAAATAAAGAAAGAACTGGCGTGTAAACAAAACCAAGACAGCTTTGTACAGCATTGATATTTATCAAGCTATCTTTTGCACAAGGAACTGATTTAAAGAAGGATATTGAATGAAGCAAGTTTCACAAGTCACCCTCAGAGTTTGGAAGAAAGGAATTGTGCGTTTACCTTTTAGATTGCTGATAGTTTGAGGGATTCTGAACATCGAGATAATGTAACAATGTTGGAATTGCTACTACCGGCTGGCCTGAAAGTCGCTTTCCCCCCTCTCCAGTCCAACATTCCTTCTTATACTCTTTTAATATACAGGTTTTATTGTGCAGTAATTACAATGATTAATCAGTCATTGTAGCTGCATGCGCTCCATCATTCTCCTTGCACCATTGAATTTGCGGAGGGCGGAGTGGAAGGCAGGGATGGAGGTGCGAGAAACTTAGCAGGATAAAGCTTTCAGGCCATCCTGTACAAGCCTTCACTGTTAAAAATGAAACATTCCTTTAGAAGTCACTAAATTAGGATTTGGGTGAAAATGTGGAAGAAGGAATCATTTGTGTAACAAGGCAGCTAAGCTCTTTCGACTTGAACTTTAGAACTTTTGTTTCTTTCACTTCCACATGAACAGCGTAGAGAGACCATGGAAAAGCCAAACTTGTTCATATGACTTTGAAAAGACGAACATCTTAACTCCATTTGTGGTGAGAGATTCAAGAACATTTCAATGATTCACTTTGTGATTGAAGTTTTCTATTTGACATCTCTTTTTTGTGGTTCAGCCAATACCTTCTTTCAAAATAAGGGACTTTTCTTTCACCTCCATACGACCAGAGTGTTGTGACCCTTGCACTAATGGCAATACTTCTGGTGATAGAGAAGTCGAGCCATGCCCAATGCTATCCCATCTTGCCTGAAACGAGAATGTAACATTGCAAAGTGAAAGATCACTTTGGAAAGGAAGACCAGTGTTTGGATGTGAAATATTGCATGTACGCTATGGCCTTGGATGCAAATACTGAGTACATGGAGCACTCAGTTTCATGAGAAACATTTTCCATCATGGAGTTATCACATCAAAACCACCAACTTGATTTTTTTCCTCTCTTCAAGGGTGAAGCTAATGGAAGAGCAAAGTTGAACTGACAGTGGGGTAGTGGGGGCAACAATTGGGTATAACCAGTGAGGAAATGAACAAACAGCAAAATAAGAGAGGGGCAGGAAACATTGAAACGAGCAAGTAAGAGTTGGGTTAAGATAGCAAAGGTTAATGGGAGAAATAGAGATCGTGGGTCAGGATGGGGGTGGTGAGGATATGACAGGGGACGGACATGAGGTGGTGATGCGCTGTCTGCTTGAAGTCCTGGAAGGAAAGGTGAGACAAAGCAGCCTCTGGAAGGTGGTTCCATAGACGGGAGAAGTGAGGATTAAAAGAGTTGAGGAAAGCAATCAACCTGGATTTTGAACGTTTAAGTAGGAGAGGTTTATTGGAAGAATGCATGCATCCCAGAGTTGATGTGGAGGGTCAGAGGGCAGAGAACAGAGGGAACAATATTGGAGTAGAGGCAGAATAAAGGAGAGAGATCACCAACTTGGCTGTGATGTGAGAGCAACAGACCTTGTACTTTGGCTCCAGTGCAGGATATTACAATAATGTTGAGAGCTATATATTCCAGATAATCCAGGAAAGAAGAATGTGATGCTGGGGCACCAGCTTAGAGGGGAGAGTAGTACTCGATTGAGGTACGGACCATGGCCTTGTTGACCGAGTATCTCTGATTTTCCAAGGAAAGATTTCGATCGACGGAGGATGCCCTGTCTGCGACTGGCTTTGAAAGGCAGCTTCACTATGTGGTTGGCCCAGAGGTTATGGCTGATGGTGAGGCCTAGAAGTTCAAGGGACTGAACCTCTTCTAACGGCTTAACATGGAAATAGGTGGGTTAGTTTGATGATCCTTTAGGACTGACAAGGTAAGACTGAGATTTTCAGGGATTGAAGGACATGTTCCATTCATCAGACCACAGTCCAATCATTTTCAGATCAACAGAGAAAGGGGAGTAGCTGTTGTCTGCCTAGCAGAGGGATTGGGATACTGTGTAGCAGTGTAGAGTTATCTGCTAAAAAAAGGAAGAGAGGGTTTTCCTGACCACTGGAGAGGTCATGTATATAAATGAGGAACAACACTGGGTCAAAAACACTGCCTTGAGGAAGGAATATCAGCCTCCACTTGGAGAGGGAAGCAAAGGGTTCCATTGATGACAACACATTGGTTGCGCGAATGGAGGAAGTCAGAAATCTAGGAATTAAAGCATTATTCTAGGCCAATAGCAGTGAGCTTGGCAAGTAAAGCAGGATGCGAGATGATGTGTAATGCCTGAGATATGTCCAGGAAGACGGTGCTCACCTCTTGATTGAGATTGAAGATCTCCAACCATTGGTGAGAGAGGAGCAGAGGCATATCCAGAGTTGAGTGACCGGGACGGAATTCAAACCGATGGTCGGAGATCAGGTTGTTTGAAAACAGAAGAGACGACATTGGAAGCAATGATGGATTTCATGACTGCTTGTAACTTGAAGCAAGTTCACAGGGCTCTAGTTGGTAGGATCTGCTTTTACACAATAATTGTGAACAGGAGTGATGTTTGCTGACTTCCAGGCAGATGGTAGGTGGTCAAAGGAGAAGTCCAAACTGATTATGGCAGATAGAGGGGAAAGCAAGAACGGCAGACAAAAAATAAGGCACTTTTAAGTGACATGAACTTGAGATCCAACAGGATTAGAATATAAGTGAAAATGCAAGACGTATGTCATAGATGTCAGCTCTGATGAAACAATGGTTACCTTAATATACGTGATGAAACAACAATGCCTTAAAGATTATCTAAGGAAACCAAGTTTATCTGAATAGGGGGAGAGATGGTAACGAAGGTAGAAAAGATCATGGCTTTGTATTGTGGACGATCTGAGATGGTCATGAACAGCTGTTTTGAAGATCTGGTGGGAAGAATGAGATTAAAGAGGATGTGGAAGTTGGTTCCACAAGCGGGAAAAAAGAGGAACAAATGAGTGAAGGCGTGGAGTGATCGTGGATTTAGGTAGCTTCACCAGAAGGGGGTTGATGGTGGACCGTGTATGCCCTGGAGACGCCTGGGGGTGGGGGGAGGGGGGGACAAAGCACAGAAAGAGCAGAAGGTGCACGACCAGAAAGTAGGTGGTAGAATACAAAGAGACCACTGACCTGTCTGTGATGGTGAAGTGATAGACCCATAGACTCATCTTCATCGTGGGAGATTCAAATAATCTTGAAGGCCTTGGTTTCCACGGCGTCAAGCTGAACAAGATGTAAGGCAGCAGAGCCAGCCCAGAGGAGAGAGCAGTACTCCATCAAGCTGAAAATGAAGGCCTCGTAAGTGGATAGGAGTTCAGGTGTGCCAATGAAGGACTTTATATGATGGAGGATGCCCAGTTGGCAGTGGGCTTTGGAGGCCAACTTTGAAATGCGGTTTGCCTAAGAAAGATTGTGGCTGATAGCGAGACCCAGGAGTTTGAATGACTGAACTTCATCAAGAGGATTGTTAAGAAAGTAGATAGGAGGGTTAACCAGACAGTCCTTTTGGAGAGAAATAGCGAAAGTGTGAGATTTGTCAGGATTGAAAGACTTTCGCACATCACCCATCGGGTGATTGCGTCGCCCACCAACAGTCAAACACAAATACTTACATTTTTACTGTGAGCAAACTTATACATGCAATTTCTGACAAAAAAGCCTCAACATCCCCCTCTCAACTGTCCCATCTTTGGCTTCCCCCCCCTAATCCCAAAACCTCAACCTCCCCCTCTCAACTGTCCCATCTTTGCTTCCCCCCCCCCAATCCCAAAAACCTCAACCTCCCCCTTGCAAAGCTATCCCATCTTTACTCTCACCCTCCTCCCACTTATAAAATCAAATGGGCATTCCCACATCGAAACAGCGGAATATATAACGTTTTCTGTTGCCCTATCATGCTTTCACTGACTTCACAGAAACCTGTTACAATTTTAAGAGAAAACAGTCAGAAATAATTACAAACTGCATCACCTCCACAGTGAAAGCGCTGCTTGAGGGCAAGGGTTCTAAAGGGTAAATTCTAAAGTTCTTAAGAGTAAAACACAGAAATTGTGGGCAGAGTCAGGTGAACTGTCCAACCAATGGGTGGAACTCGCATGCACGCACACACGGAGAGCTTCTTTTATACATCGGTATTCCAAGTGTTTGACCAGCTTGTGATTTTGTCAAGGTCTGAAGAGAGGGAAGAGGCTGCAGCCCACCTGTCTGAAGGATGAGGGACGTCACGGCAGAGGGTGGAGTCATCATCAAATCGATAAAACAATCAAGGGGAAGGAGAGGAGGACACGTGGGGGTGAACAAGCTGCACACAAGATGAAACATAACAAGGAGAGGAAGGGGAAGGTGGGGAGGAAACAGAAAAGGAACAAACTGATCGACAACTAGCAAACAAAAACTTTGATTGTTTGTAGTCTGAAAACGGAAACTACCTGGAAACTTCCAAATTAGGAACAAGTTTCAGAAGTAGAATGTTTTCTTTTACAATTGGGAAGCACAAAAGTTTCTCCCATCATTATGATTCAAGACATCGTCTGATGAAATGAGTTTTCTCACAAGGCCAAGCAATTTAACTTGAGCTCTCCAATCACATTTTGTGCAAGTTATTTCAATGACATCTGCACAGAATCTGAGCCAAAGTTCACCCACTCCGAAATCCAAAAACTTGTGGGTTCTTTTTCTTCTTCGTCTCTTTGTCATAACTAAAACTGGCATTAAAATAATCTTATAATATTCATTACAACAAGAACAATCACTGTACGTTAAAGTTTGATGGACAAAATAACTCGTCAAATGTGACTTGAATTTAGCGGCACAAAATAAATAAAAATTATCTATTTATTACGTATGCAAATCACAGTTTGTTGTTGCATGAATTGAGTTTACATCACTTTAGTTGCACAGAGAGTATCAATGCTTTTTAAAAATTAAAACCTGAACAAACATAAATTCCAAAACAATATCTGCTAAATGAATGTTTTCGAGGACACATGGACATATTCAATGAGCTACAACTGCGAGCATAAACTTTGAGGAGGCCCCTGAAGGTAATCACAGCCGACAAGGCCTTTGTCTGTGTAGCTGAATGGCATCCAAGCATCACATCTGTCTCTCCTGTAATCTGTGGAATGCGAACTCTCAACATTCTAGGAATCTCCCGCGATGAGCCTGAAACACAAGGTCTGTTGATCTCACATTTCAAGCAGCTCATTGGTCTCTGTTTTATATTTACCGCCTCTCCGGTCTTGCTCCATGTGCTCTTTTCTTAGTTCTACGACCCTCAGCTCCTCCAGAATGTCGTTACTCCAGCAACCCCTCCTAAGATCCAGTCTTACCCCACATCTCGACTCTTTTTGTTCCTCACTTCCCCAGTTTGTGGCACTCCCATTCCCTCCAGGGCTCCAACCTCCATCCCATGTCACCCCCCATCCATACCCACAATGTTGTTGTATTTTTTTAAACCGCCATTGACCCTACATAACCCAATCCTCTAACTTGTAGGTTGTGTTTCATCAACTCCTCCTCTCCTCTTTTCCTGTTTATTAATTCCCTTTCTTACTGCATCCAACTGTTGACCCACTACCGGTTACATGTGTGCATTCCTCTAGTATAGGCCAACGTACCAGCATTATGATGTGTTTACACACACACACACAGACACAGACACACACCACACACACACACACACACACCACACACAACACACACCACACACACACACACACACACAGTATAGAGAATCAAACAAAGGATGTGCACAAAAGTTTTCCTTTATTGTATTTTTTTTGTGTACATGGCGTTCTGTACAGAGCAAGCAAATCAAATGCACACACGAAAAACCCCGCACGAGAGGAACAGCATGCGTGCATTGGGGAGGGGGGGGGGGGGGCGCATAATCAGCCGTGGGGACCTAGGGAATAATTTCAAACCTTTTTTTTTTTCCTGTAGAGTTTCCCCCTTGATTGTTTGTATTTTAGCAGGTGAGGGAACACCGTTTATAAGCCATGGTCCAACCACCAGGTGCTGTGTGGTGTGAAGGGACACGGTTGGTCGATCACAGAGTGGTGTGCATGGAATTGAGTTGTGTTTAGTTGTGGAAAGTTAAATTTGTGTAAATATCTACGCCTTCGTGTTTACAAACATCAATTAAATGTGTTAAATCTTTCGACTGCTCTTTCAAATAGTCTTATTTGTGTCTAGCACAACTAAATCAAAAGATAGGAATTTAAATATAAGCGATTAAAAGACTGTGGAAGCCAAAGAGAATTGGTGGATGTTTTGGATTTTGTTTTTCAATCAATTTCCTGCTAAGTTAAGATATCAGACGCATTTTCGAACTCATCATTGGTTGTACAATGACCTTACAAAAACCTGTTCAAGCAGTGATGCATCTCCAAGAAAAACCAAAATGATCTACTGGTCTAAAGCAAAACGACTTGATGAACAGAACCTTTCGATGAACAGATTGCACTTTTTAAAGGCAGAGTTTGGGCTTGCGGTGAATTCTAAAGAGGATTCCCTCACATGCTAAACACTCGAGGCACTCAACACACAGGGATGGAGAGTCATACTGGATAATTAGTTCACAAAATTTTCACCCACATAAGCCACGGGTGTCATACAGAGTGCAGGACCCCATCTTTATTAATGTCTGGGACTACCTCTCCCCCCCCGCCCTATCCCCCCGATTGTCCTGCGGCGAACCTTCTGCCAGAGCTACAGGGGCATTTATTGATGTACCATGTATGATAGAAATAAAAAGAAGGATAGAGATGCCATTTATAAAAAGGACAACACTGAATCAAAATACAGGCCTTTACAATTCTCACGGTTTATACGATAGCACGGGGCACAGAAAAGGGAACCTTTTAGGTGAGCTTGAGGTTCCAAGGCAGCGTGGCTCGACGTGGCTTTGTCGTCGGGCAGGTGCAGCCCAGGTAGAGAGCTGCCGGGTTACGTCGGCAAGAGAGCTCCCACCTGGTTAACTTAAGGCGCTGGGTTAGATCGCAAATGGTAACGTTGCTTTTGATGAGACTCAGAATAATGCCGTACTCGAGCCAGGAACACATAGGATAACAGGTAGGAGCTCCTGTTTGCCGATTCAACCGAGCAATCCTCCATCGTATCATTGAGAACCCGAGATAATGAATTTCGATCAAATGAGGGTAAGTGAAAAAGCACTTTTTTTTTTTTAG
>CM068966.1:54577282-54589143 GCA_035128595.1 Eptatretus atami
ATGAATGAAGTATGTATTAATGTGATATTAAACCAATGAATGAAGTATGTATTAATGTGATATTAAAAAATATGAATGAAGTATGTATTAAAGTGATATTAAGCCAATGAATGAAGTATGTATTAATGTGATATTAAACCAATGAATGAAGTGTGTATTAATGTGATATTAAAATAAATTACCCCCGTGTGGGGGTGACGGTCATCTCTATAATACCACAAGTTCTCAATGTTCAGTTGAGGTAACCGCGAAACAGTCCAAACTAACCGTTTAGATTGAAATAGTTCACAGAGATACACTAGGATAATAGAAATACTACTAATGACATAATTTCAATTGTATTGTTATTTAGTACGAGATTAACACATCAGAATCACGAGAAAGTGCAATACGTGGATTTCTTCGGCTCCAATCTAATGGGGACATTTCTTCCGGTTGAAAAAAAAACGAAAATGGCTTACTCTCGGAGCTATGATAATCCTGTAGATTATTCTTACTGATTATATGAACTTTAAAGATGAAAAATTGGTCAATAGTTTATAGAGATATTGAAGGTTTGAAAATCGTTAGAGCTAGCAAATTCATATTATTAATTCACAGAAGTTTTGTCGCGACATAATTCACAAAGTAACAGTCGGTATGAAAACATTTTGTTGCCCAGATTCATAATTTATTCCACAGAAGTTTCGTGCACTGCACAAATACACATGTCAGGTATGAAAAAGAATTTCGTATGCAGATCTCATATTATTAATTATGGAATGTACTCATTGATATATTAATCAGAAAGCCTCGAAGCATGTAGATAATTTATCCTTATCCCCTCATCCGGGGATTCCGTGGCCATCGCCCACAAGTGCAGCCCTATGTCCGCCGGTGATTACTGTAATTCGCACGATCAGAGGAGCCTGCAGAATTATCCTGTGATCACCTGGGTAAACTTTGAATTGCATGCACGTTCGCGCAGAAATCGTTTGTCATAATGTTGCTGATTAATACCAATAAAGTCATCGAATTTGTACGCGGACATAACTTCTAAACAATCACCCTCGCCAGAAACACAGTAATCCTGACACGCTGGCAACTGTCCAGACCCATGACGGACATGGTAGTTTGGTTAAGATGACTCGGCATTTTGGCGCGCGGCAGATTTATATTTTGAAATAAATGCCGTTGACGTTACTTCGGGTTTGAAACTTTTGCAACCTTGGTCGAAATGTAAAATATAAAAGGCAAAACTGTTTTTACTATTATATTTCATTTCTCTCTTCCTTCTTTGCGATCGCATGGGTTTTGCCATTCTTCCAGATCAGTGACGATCAAACGGAGGAATTCAAAAATCTGTCCGGTTAGATACAAGATAATATTTTTTACTATATATCATAAACAGTAGCCGAATATCTTGAAGAATGGCAGACGGATAGGTTGACATGGCGATTGTTTATACTTACGTGACCTCGTGCTTTGACGTTGAACCCCGGACAAAGTTATATCGTTGTGCAACCTCATCGACATTACCCACTGACTTAAGTTCATAAGATGGAAAGAAAATGTTGACGGACGGTACATTTGGTCGGCTTATTAGGTATTCGTAAGAGGATGACTTAAAATGAATGAACTATATATTAATGTGATATTAAGCCAATGATGAAGATATATTAATGTGAATATTAAGCCAATGATGAGGTATATATAATGGTGATTAAGTCCAATGAATGAAGTAATATTAAATGTATATTAAGCCAATGAATGAAGTATGATTATGTGATATTAAGCCAGATGAATACTATATTGAGTGGATATTAACAATGAATGAACTATGTATTTATGTGATATAAACCAATGAATGATGTATATATAATGTGATATTAAGCCAAATGAAGAAGTATATATTAATGTGATATTAAGCCAATGGAAGAAGTATGGATTAGATGTGATATTAAGCCAATAGATAAGAATATATATTAATTGGTGATAGTTAAGCCAATGGATGAAGTATATATTAATGTGATATAGCCAATGAATTGAAGTATAATTGTGATATATAACAATGAATGACTATGGTATGCATATTAAGCAAATGAATGAAGTATATATTAATGTGATATTAAGCCATCGAATGAGTATATTATGTGAATATTAAGCCAATGATGAAGTGTGGATTATGTGATATAAGCCAATAATGAAGTATGTATTGTGATATTAAACAATGAATGAGTATATATTATGTGATATTATCCAATGACGAAGTATGGTAATTATTGATATTAAGCCAACTAAATGAAGAATGTTTAAGTGGATATTAAAATGAATGAAGTATGTATTAAATGGATATTTAATGCAATGAATGAAGTATGTATTAATGTGACATTAAACCAAATGAAATGAAGTATGTATTCAATGTGATATTAAACCAATGAATGAAGTATAGTATAATGTGGCATTAAACAATGATGAAGTATATATTAATGTGATATTAAGCCAATAGATGAAGTTGGATTATGAGTATTAAAACCATGAATGAAGTATGTATTTAAATGTGAATTAAGCAATGAATGAGTATGTATTAATGTGACATTTAACAATGAAATATGTATATATGTTGATATTAACCAATGAATGAAGTATATATAATGTGGATTAAACAAATGAATGAAGTATATATTATGTAGATTAAGCCAATAATGAACGTATGGATAATGTGATATTACAATGAATGAAGATATATATAATGTGATATTTAAGCCAATGAATGAAGTATGGTTTAAATGTGTATTAAGCCAATGATGAGTATATATTAATTGCGAATTAAGCAATGAATGAATATGGATTAATGTGATTTAAGCCAATGCATGAAGTATACTATGAATGTGATATTAAAGCGAATGAATGAAGTTATATATGTGATATTAAGCCCATGAAATGCAAGTATATATTTATGTGATATTCAACGATGATGAACATGTTAATGTGATATTAAATCCAATAGATATGCAGTATATATTAATGTATATTAAACCAATGAAGAAGTAAATTATAATGTTGATTTAACCATGAATGAACTATGTATAATGTGATATTAAACAAGAATGAACTATGGATAATGTGATTTAAGGCAAATGAATGAAAATTATATTAATGTGATATTAACAATTGAATGAAGTATAGTATTATAGTGATATTAAACAAATGATGAACTATGTATTAATGTGATATTAAACAGATGAGTATATAGTATATAAGCTATTGAAGTATTATTAATGTGATTAATCTCATGAATGAAGTATTATTAATGTGGCATTTAAGCCAATGAATGAATATGTATTTAATGTTGGCATAAACCACAGAATTGAGTATGGCTATTAATGTGGCATTAAGCACGATGAATGAAGTATGATTAACTGTGGCTAATATAATGCATATGGCATGCAAGAATGTGTTTAATGTGATATTAACGCAAGAATGAAGTATAATTAATGTGGCATTAACAATGAATGATGTATGTATTTATGTGATTATTAAAGCCAAATGAATGAAGTATATATAATTGTGGCATTAAACAAAAATGATGTATGTAATTAATGTGATATTAAATCCAATGACTGAAGTATATATTAATGTGGGCATTAGAACATCCAATGAATGAGGTATTGTATTCAATGTGAATTAAACAATGAAGAAGATGTATTAATGTGATCATTAAACCAATAATGAAGTATTATTAAGTGAAATATTCAAGCCTAATGAATGAAGTATTATTAATGTGACATAAGCCAAGAAAGTATGGATAATGTGATATTAGCCAATGAATGACAGTATATTAATGTGATATAAGCCAATGAAGAAGTATGGTATTATGTTGATATTACAATTGAATGAAGTATATATTAATGTGATATGAAACAAGAAGTGAACTATGTATTAATGTGATTATTATAACCAATGAATGAAGTTATGTTAATATGTGATATTAATCCATTGGATGAAGTATATATATATGTGGCATTCAAACAAATGATATGATTAAGTCTAGCATATATAAGTGTATAAAATGATGGTGAAGGCATTAAACCAATGATGAAGTATGTATTAATGTGGCATAGAGCCAATAATGAAGTAATGTATTAATGTGGCATTAAAAATGAAGAGAAGTATGTATTAATGGGATTAAGCGAATGAATGAAGTATGCATTAATGTGGCATTAAGCAATGATGAAGTATGTATAATGTGATTTAAACAATGAATGAAGTATATTAATGTGGCATTAAACAATGAAGGATGTATGTTTAATGTGATAATTAAGCAATGAATGAAGTATATATTAATGTGGCATTAACATATGAATAGATGTATGTATAATGTGATGATAAACCATGAATGAAGATATAATTAATGTTATTAACAAATGAATGAAGTATGTATTCACTTCAGTGAGCCATGAATGAAGTATATATTGAATGTGAATTAAACATGAATGAAGTACTATATTAATGTGGCATTAACAATGAATGAAGTCATGTTTATTGATATTAAAACCAATGATCGAAGTATATATTAATGTGATATTAACCAAATGAAGAAGTATATATTATGTGGCATTAAACAATAACCGAAGTAGGTATTAATTGTGGATATTAAACAATGAATGAAGTATTATATAATGTGGCAATTAACCCGCAATAACGAAAGTAGTATTAATGTGATTATAAACAATGAAGAAGTATATTTAATCGTGATATTAACACTGAATGAAGTAATATAGTTGCGAATTAAACCAATGAACGAGTAATCGATTAATGTGATATTAAACGCAATGATGAAGTATATATTGATTAACATGATAATAGTTACTATGATGTGCAATATTAAGGATACCATGAATGAAGTATGTATATGCTTGACTATTACAGTGAAGCAATGTATTAAAGTATTCACAATGAACGAGTATGTATAATGTATATTAAACCAAGATGAAGTATATATTAGTGTGGATATTAAACAATGATGAAGTATATATTAATGGTGGCATTAACCAATGAACGAAGTATGTATAATGTGATATTAACGAAAGGTAAATTAATGTGAATATTAAACCAATGATAACGTTATGTGCATAAACCAATGAACGAAGTATGTATTAATGTGATATTAACACCAATAAATGAGTATATATTATGTGATATAACAATGAACGGAGAGTGTAAAGTGATGTATAATGTGCAATAAATGACATATGATATTGAAGTATTCCGTAATGTATAATGTGATTTACCAATGAATGAAGGTATATATTATTGGCAATTAAACCAATGAATGAAGTAATATTAATGTGATGTAAAACAATGAATAGTAAGATGTATAATTATAATTAACAATGAGATTAGTAACACATTAAGTCATTACCTTGATGTATGTATTATGTGATTTAAGCCAATGCAAAATTGAAAGGTTTTTAGTAATTTAAATGTTTTTGAAACAATGAATGAAGTAATATTAATGTGCATTAAAATGAATGAAATACTGTATATATCATGAATGGTATATGTATATTAAGCCAATGAATGAAGTATATATTAATGTGCATAATCATGAAGAAGTCTAATAGTGATATAGCAATGATGAGATGATAATGTGCATATTAAGCCAATGAATGAAGTATATATTAAGTATATTAAACAATATGATGAACTATGTATTCAATGTATATTAAACCAAGCATGATCGTATAATTATGTGATATAAGCCATTGAATGAAGTAGTATATTAATGTGATATTAACCAAATGAATGAAGTTGGGATTAATGTGATATTAGCAATGAATGAGTATATTATTAATGTGATATTAAACCAATGCAACTGAAGTAGTATATCAGTGATATTAAGCCAATGAAATGAAGTTGGTTGTAATGTAGACATAAACAATGAAATGAAGTATGTATTTAATGTGATATTAAACAAGAAGAGTATATATAATGTGGGCATTAAGACCAATGAATGAAGTATATATTAATGGGCATTAAACAATTGAACTGAGTAATATATGATTATATTAGCAATGATAGAGTATATATTAATGTGATATTAAGCCATGAATGAAGGTATATTAATGTGAATATTAACCATGAATGAACTATGTTTATGTGTATTAACATGAATGAAGTAATATTAATGTGATATCCAAGCACACCGCATTACACACGGAGACGCGCTCATGCTCACTGCATGCCGCCGACATCTCCTACACACAGCGACCTTTCATCACGCTGTCCCTCTCCCTTACACTCGGTCCGCCACTCACTGTGCCATTTCCTCACACAAACCATACACTCACACCCGGCGGGGCACTCGCCCCGCGGCTCATCCACACAGGGGGGTTCACAATCACCGGCTGTTTCCCTCGCACATGTGCCTCTTCCATCCTGCGGTGCCCTTGAACACAAGGGCGTGCTGGGAAGCATGCCCTCCGGCACCTCGCCACCCCCCACCACTCACACACGGAACACTCACCCTGCGTCTGCAAAGCAAACGCATGTCCGCGCACGCGCAAACCCACACCCTGCACAACCACATCTGGGGATTCGTGTCCCACAGGTTCCCGGGCCTCTATACCCCGCCAACGGGCAACGTTGCACACTACCACACACCGTCCCTTCATACCCGCTTGCAACGACGAACCCACTGTCGTCGATTCGCCTCAAGGGCATACCCCGTCCGTCCTGGAGGCAGCAACCACTGCTCACACCAAGTCCTCCACCCATCCACGAGCTCACCCCAAATTATCCCCACTACCTTGGTGTGGTTTCTGTTCCTTTACCCCCCTCTGTATCGTGCAAGTCTCTCCTCTACTTTCTCTAACCTCCCGCTCTCTGTACTTTGTAGTTTCTGTTGCTCCTGGTGTCTATTAGACTCTGCTTCTTCTGCGTCTTTCCCTATCTTACGTAGGTCAACCTGCGTTCTCCTAATCGTCCGTCCTTCGCTGTTCACTCGCTTGCGCCTTTCAGATCTCCGCGTACCTCATCCTGCTGTTCCGTCTTAATATGTTCTTTCTCCCACCCCAATTCCTTTCAACTCTCGTGTCTTAACATTTATTATTTCTGTTGTCTCCTCGTGTCTAAGACTCTGCTTCTTTTCTGGCGTCTTTTCCCTATCTTTACGTAGGTCAACCTTGCTTCTCTTAAGCTGCTCCCCGTCCTCCCTCTGTTGTTCACTCCTTGCCTTCAAGGAATCTCCGCGTACCTCATCCTGCTTTCCGTCTTAATTGTTCTTTTCTCTCCTCACCAATTTCTTCACCTCGTGTCCTAATGAGTACATTATTATTGCTGTTCTTTCTGGAGTTTCCCAATCCTCACCGGACTTAATTGTATTCTCTCCTCATTTCATTAATTTCAAACTCGAATAGTTTTTGTTCTCTCCCACAGTTTCTTTTCTGCTCTCGTTTCCCAACTCTCGTTGTGTCCTCAATAATCCTGATTTCTCGCTTCTGCTTATTCGTTGCTCTTCAACTTCCACTCGTATCAAACCTATTTTCCTTTTGTCGTTCAGTTCAAATCAACTCTTTCAGTTTTCCTATTCACTGTCTTCTTGTTCCCGTTCTGCATCCATTATTTCTTCAACTGACAGATTCTTTCTCCTGTCTATTCCTGTCTTTGTATTTCCTAGTTCCACGGCTTTCTGTCCCATTCTGCACATCTCGTGGTTTCCTTCCATTGATCGATTTCCTCTTCTGTCTCATTCGTCTTTCCAATCATTACTCTTCTTGCTCTATTCTTTAATCTGGCCTTGCTCCACTGTCGATCTGTAACCGTTGTTCCTTAACCGTCATGTCCTGCGTCGTTCTATTCTTCTCTCACATCCTCAACTCGTTTTTGTATTCCGTCTCTTGTTCTGTGTGTTTCGTAACTCAGAAGTTTTTTGTTTCCAATTCCCCCCAATTTGCATGCTCTTCACTCATTTCATCTCTTCTTCCAACGCTCCCTCCTGCAAAATGTTCGTCCCTTTTTTTGCGGTATTCTTAGTTTTTTCTGCCTCCTTTCCAATCTATCCTCCCTTCCAGATTTCTATTCAAAGATGACTTTCCTTGACACCTCTTGCTTCAGTAGTTCCAATTCTCATCTTGTTGCGTTTTCTTTCTAGCTTTGTTTTCTTTCTCCTCCTCCCTCAATTCTCCCTGCAGTTCTTGAACTGTTCAGAATTTTCCAGCAATTTACGTCTTATCCCCTCCAGTGTCTTCCTCTCTCTTTTTATCTTGCCATCTAGGCTTTTTCCTTTCCTGTTCTATTCTTTCCTTCAATTGGTCCAACTCCCCAATGTCCATTTTTTCTCTCCACTGTTGTTGAAGCCCGCTACATGTTCCCCGTGCTTCACGTTGCCATATACCACGTGGCTTTGAGAGCGGATGGCGCTGGGAGCGCTCGCTTCGGTTGCGCCATCGCAGAGCTAATTACCGCTCGCTCCGTGCGCGCGAGGGCCGATCGGCGCCGCTCATTATGCGACCCAAGTCCGCAAAGTCCGTGCTAAGAGTAGAGGTGAGCTCCCTCGTGATTCAAGCATTACACAAGTAGTACCATCCCGGGCCATGTGATCCTAACATTAACACATATAACATTTCTCCGCCCGACCACGCCACGTTGAGACGCCATCTATCCACTAAGGTTAATTTTATCTCCGCTCTAATTTGAGGCAAACGGGGGTCCTCCTCTCACCCCTGGTACGCGATTCGCTCATGAATTTAAGCTGGAGACGGACATGGATTAAATCACACTCCTGTACACCAGTTTGCGAATTCGCCCCGCTCGGTGCGATCGGCCACGGACCGAAGCGACGCCTCGCCCAGCCGGACGAACAATCAGTCGTGACCCTGCCCCGGGCTAACGCCGGGTATCCAGTCACGGGTGGACCTTTCGGCCTCACACAACCCAGTCCGATTCTACAGACCCGCCGGAATAGGGTGAAATCTCCGAAATCGATCATATAATCCTAAGTACCCGCTCCGCGGTAACCTACCGAGGGATTGACCGGTCGCCACAGGCCCGACTTCGAAAACGATCCGCTTAAGCGGCTCGTTCCGGGCTAACGGATACGAGCGGTTGTTACTTCGGCCTTGACGGTTCAGATAATTACGGGCGGCGCCGCGCGCCACGACGAACCCTTTACGTGAAACAAGATGGAGACCCAACGAAGGAAGGACGCACGACACGAGGGGAAGAATTCAACAAGGACGCATTTATTTTTACGACGACAGATCACAATAGCAACGTAAGCAACGTCAGAATGCACATATATCAAATAGAAAACAAAAGAAGAGAGCTATACCCGACTAACGCGACACAGCAGGACCATTAACACATTCTACTTCACGGAACTTGGCGGCCGACGACAGCACACCTCAACCAAAACCCCAAGAAATGGAAGGTCGGCGACATTCCCTTAGTCTGTCCTTGCGCCCGTGCCCTGCGGTCGTGACTCCCCTCTGAGCGCCGCGCAAGGCTCTTCTCCGGCGCCCTCGCGCTGCTCGGTGCCGGCCTCTCCGTCGCCTTCTGCCGACAATCGGAATCACCGACCAAGGAAAGCGAGCAGGAGCCGAAAGGAATCAACGACGAAAGCAGAGGGAATCGACGAGAAGCCACAGCAGAGAATCGACGAAGAAGAGAGACGAAGGCAGTCGACGACAAGAAGAGGCCAAAGCATCGCGACGAAGAGAGCGAAGCCGTCAGCGCCTCCGCCTCTCATACGCCCGGCGCTAAACGCCCCGTTCTCGCTCACCTTCTTCGAGTGCGCTTCGAGAAGGGGGGCGTTCCTCTCGTTCCTCCACCTGCGTCTTGTGGGCGAGGAGCGAAGCCGTCGACCCGCCTTCAAACGCGCAAACCGTCGTACGTAGACAGCTGAGGATGGCGTTCGTTGGTGTCAGTAGCGTGTTGAGATGGGGCGGGTTGTGGGGGCGGGCTGGCGTTGTTAAGTGGTGGCCGTGGTTAGCGTTGGTGTTGTGGTGCGTTGGTGACGTTGAAGTGTGGTTGTTCGAAATAAAGTAGAAAAAAAACCTAATAAGGATCGCAGCCCAATGAATCCCATTAATTCCCCTAACAATGGTTTGGGTCAACTACAGCATGTATAAGAAACTATTTCTCACCTACGGACTGGATGGTGCATGCGAATTTCCACAGCGAACAATATGATAATATGATGAAGGAAAAGATAAATTTACAGAATAAAGATGAAGGGCAACCGGCGGGACCTTCAAACCCTTCCATCTTACAAATGTATTTTATAATAAAAAATAAAAAAATGTTGTCTGCAACGTGCTACATTGAATTGCAGGAAAAACCTTTTGATGCCATGACATTTAATAAAAAACAACCGTCAACCGTCAATGTTCGCGTCGTGAGATGTACACATACAAAGGGACGAATCACGAGAGCGCTGAGGCTTGCAGCAGGAGAAAAGGCTGGATGATGGTATTACGAAAATGGCTCAGAAAAGGAAAAAAACTGCAACGAACGAAAATAAAGAAGATGATGAAGACAGATGTGGGAGGAGTTGGAGAGGAGAGGAGGAGTGAGGAGGAGGAGGAGAGGAGGAGGAGAAGCAGTCAGTCGAGAAATAACCTGACAGAAAGCTGGCCACCTGGCCGAGCTCAGCAACGTTAGGCCTCACTGAGCCCCAGCGCAGGCAGCCGGGTATTCACGCTCTGGCGGCGCCTCTGGCGACCGGGCTGTGACTGCAAGCTTCTTCCGATATCTGGAAGTGAGAGACCGCATCCAGTTGTTCTACACGACCTGCCACTGTTGCAGAACAAGAGTCGCTCGTATTGTGTCCTCTGTGGTACCTGATTAAATGAATGGCTGATAACAGGGTGTGCAGACGATGCCTCGCATTCCTGCTATCATGTAGGAAGTTTTAACACTGGCACTTGGCCCAAGGGACGTACGTCACCAGGTGCGAGGCACCGAATTGCAAACAGCCGTGAGAAAGACATGGGTTTCACAAACAGCAACCGTCAAAGGAACATTTAACTGTGCTTTTAGTGGAAGGAGAATGAGAGCGCATCGATTGTGGTAAGGAGATTCACACTCCTGCAAAATGCTGACAGCTAATAAAAACGGTACTATGTGTCTGATCTAAGATGTGGGTTGTCTCGCGAAATAGTACCTTTAGAGGATCCTTGATAATTTTGAGGATAGTGCAACGTGCAACAGGGGCTCTTTCTCGCTCGCTTCTAAACACAAAACACTGCAAAAGTATATGAGCTAGCCGAAATAATAAACATATCCCATCGAAATCCAGCTATACATCCGGAATGCAGAATAACTCGAATCGCCAATTGAGTATGTGACAGATGCCATCGAAGTAGCTACAAGCAAGGTCATCAAAGTGATGGGACGAGGGACCCACTGAATTGAGAACATGATCAATCAATCAATTCGCTTTATCGGATCAAATTGAAGCAACAGATGCGCTACTCACAATAGCTCGACGCCTTGCGGAAGATGCCAGTACAACGAGGTGACAGATCCAGGAATAATAAACATACAAGCGGACATAATAGCGATATCGTGCAAAAACTCGATGGTTCGTTTGTGCAAGAAATATATCATAGGCTGAACAAAACACAGGACTGAACACCAGGAATGTTTCAATAAATAAGTCATGTACACGGGCGTCGGAAGCTGGAAGCACGGTGGGGTGGCAAGACACGTTGCATAAGAGATCTGGAAAGAGGAAATCCCTCGTTTCTAAATCTAAATCACCAAATCCATTGGTAGTTATCCATACGTGCCAATGGCAGCAAGAAAGCTGTCACTGCTGATTTCGCATTCAACAGCCCTCGAGAGTTGTGAGTGCCTGTACAAATTCCAAAGAGCCA
>CM068966.1:54592384-54625663 GCA_035128595.1 Eptatretus atami
GTATTAATGTGATATTAAGCCAATGAATGAAGGATGTATTAATGTGATATTAAGCCAATGAATGAAGTATGTATTAATGTGATATTAAACAAATGAATGAAGTATGTATTAACGTGATATTAAACCAATGAATGAAGTATGTATTAATGTGATATTAAGCCAATGAATGAAGTATGTTATTAATGTGATATTAAAAAATGAATGAAGTATGTATAATTGTGATATAAGCCAATGAATGAAGTATGTATTAAGTGATATAAACCAATGAATGAAGTATATTATTAAATGTGATATTAAAACCAATGAATGAAGTATGTATTAAGTGATATTAGCCAATGAATGAAGTATGTATTAATGTGATATTAAACCAATGAATGAAGTATGTATTAATGTGATATTAAGCAATGAATGAAGTATGTAATTAAGTGATATTAAGCCAATGAATGAAGTATGTATTTATGTGATATTAAACCAATGAATGAAGTATGTATTAATGTGATATTAAACCAATGAATGAAGTATGTATTAATGTGATATTAAACCAATGAATGAAGTATGTATTGCACTTCAGTGAGCCATTGAATGAAGTATATATTAATGTGGCATTAAACCAATGAATGAAGTATATATTAATGTGGCATTAAACCAATGAATGAAGTATATATTAATGTGGCATTAAACCAATGAATGAAGTATGTATTAATGTGATATTAAACCAATGAATGAAGTATGTATTGATCAGGCAGTAGCCATTGAATGAAGTATCTATTGATGAGGTAGAAGCCATTGAATGAAGTATGCATTGATCAGGCAGTAGCCAATGAATGAAGTATGTGTTGATGTGACTTTAAGCCAATTAATGAAGTATGTATTAATGTGATATTAAGCCAATCAATGAAGTATGCAATGATGAGGCAGTAGCCAATGGATGAAGTATATATTGATGAGGTATTAGCGAATGAATGAAGCATGTATTGATGTGACATTAAGCCAATGAATGAAGTATATATTGATGAGGTCGGAAACAATGGGCTACAATCAGAAGGTAAACAATTATCAGGTGATAAAATCTAATCACAAGAATTGTACTTGTTTTGTCTATTAAACTGATTGGTTCACCAACAGAGAAATTCTGTGATGAGCATGTGACCTATAGACTGAGCTCAAGTCAAGCACAGTACATTTTTCTGTGACGTGACATCTTGAGATTTTTCACATTTCTTCAACTTCCTTTTTTCCTTGTCTAAATGAGTAATTACAATTAACGGGTGAACTTCCTGCTGCCCCAATTAGTTGGACGATGATGTGACAACACCTGATGTGTTTTTTTTTTCTCTCAAAAGAACTCGAATGCCTGAATTGTTACTCTTGACATGATATTCAAGAAAACAGTTTAAACATTAGAAAGAACATGTCTTAAGACAGAAATCCTAACCCTGATTTTCCTCATTCTCTTCTCAACATATTCCTGTATCATAACTGTAAAATGAAAAGTATTCACAAAATCAGAAGAGGAAACAAATCTGGGAGTGAGGGCAGAGAGTAGTGAGAGTGGGGGAGTTTTGGAAATGTTAATGGTGGGGTGGGAGGGCAGGTGAAGAGAAATTGAAGGTCACAGGGGGAGGATGAAATATTTTTTCATGTGACAGGACGATAGTGTTACAAGTCCAATCAATGTTTCAAATTTCAAAATTCCACAATCGAACAGCTGTCAAAGCTCATGAATTGTTTTATTTTAATTCACCGAATGGAAAATGTTATGGATTCCAATGTATGCGGGATGATCAGGAAATCCATCCATAAAACGGTGGTGGGTGATTAATGATGTCACAGAGTCCAATGATTTTTCCTTTGTTGTTTCATAGCAATTTAAACGTTTTTCACCAAACAATTCCTAATATAACAAAACCTTGTGTTTTACTCGCACAATGAGTGCACACAGTGGGGCTGCCAGGATAGCCTGCTGTATAATCTAGCATGCATAATAATTTATCAGCTGTCTAGTCTGGAAATGAATCTTGACTCAGCTACAAACTACCTTCCTAGTGTTTCGCAAGTAGGTGACGCATCAATGTGTGCCGCCCCTCGGATGGATGCCGAGGGACCCGTCTGCCAGCTCTGGTGCCATTTGTGGACGTTAACGATCTCAAGGTGTCTTTCACGAAGAGTAGGAGAGTTATCTGTGGGACAAATGACTAATTCCTGCCAAAATCACCTTCAGTCGATCATCAGGCCTGACCAACTGTTTTGTGAAAGACTTGGGCCAAAAACGTTCTCTGACTGACCCCCACAAGAAGGTGAAAATAATTGGGGGCCATTAAAGAAGTAGTGATGGTAGACATTGAGCACAAATATTCGTTGAGATGATATAATTTAAAAAGAAGAACTTTATACCTATCCTCCGGTGACATGCACGATGGATTCCAGAAAGTTGGGTGCGCAGAAGAACCCCATGGAGGGAAAGTTGACTGCCCCACAATACCAATTTGATTTTAGCAGAAAAGTGATTGCCACAATAACTGGTTCTCTCAGGGAAAAAGAAAAACCCGTAAAGTAGTTGTTAAATACCGATTCAAACAAATATTGGTCATAATGCCTCTAGGTCACCTCCCGTGCCATTACAAACTACATGGTGTTCATAGAATACTTACCTCGCGCAGTCTTGAGAAGGACTTGGTGCGAGACAACTCTTTTGGTAGCAAATTTGTAATTGCATCTTTCTACACTTCAAAGGTAAATGTGCACAAATTATACTTTGAAAAGCCTCTTCTTATTATTATTATTTTCTTCTTCTTAGCTTTTTTTCACCAGCCGAGCACAATAAAGGCTGAGGCGATTACAACGATTTGAATTTCTAACATGAGGAAGTGACATTGTCTCTGGGCATGAGGATTTTGTTAAATTCACCATGTAAGTTCTGAGGGGTGTGTGTCATACAAGTAATATGCGCTATATCACATGGTCAAGTAACATGCGGTAAAGTTTCATTTTCCTCCGTTGAGTGGTTTTCAATGTACGCTCTAATTAACACTGGAACTGCCACTTTAGAACTTCTGGCACTGATGACCGGGCACCAAGACGTCCTGCTTTGATGCAACCCCATTTTGTTCAGACACCTGACCGATTACGTCCTCTTTTGTCAATTTAATTCAGAATGGGATTTAAAAAAAAAATGAAATTAAAATCAAATGGAAGACCAATTAAAATAGGTACTGCATTGGAATTATCAGAAGGAACCTGAACAAGCAAAAAAGCAAAGATGAAGTCATCAGGAGAAACCTGGATCGGACTCAGGTTTCAACTGCTACTCCTCTACCCTCAAACCCATCCAAAGGCACAGCCAAGTGAGCCTTATTCAAAAAAAAAACATAAAAAAATCAAAAAGAACCCAGATTCCAAAAAATTTAAATAATTCTAGCTGCGAGACCTAGCATCTGATCATGTTGAAATTTAAAACATATATTCCCCATCACTAGTAGATCATAATTTTGAAATTTCATGTCAATTGATGCAGTTCAAGAGAGAGAATTAAAAAAATATTTTCCTTCAATCCAATATGGCTGCCAAACCATGTGACCTATCAACTATTCGTGAACACCCTGGTATCCCCAAGGCTTGGGGAACATGTGTGTGAAGTTTCCCTCAATCTGTCCAGCTGTTCTGGCGAAGATTTTCATCGGTTATGGGGTAAATCCAACATGGCTGCCAAACCATGTGACCTATGATGTCATACGTGGGGAACCTTTTGTTACTCATGGATAGGCGGTCATACCTGTAAAGGTTCACCTCAAACTGCTCAGCCATTTCGGAGAAGAACATTTTTGAATGTTTATTTATTTATTTTAAATATTTTAAATATGGCTGCCGAACCACGTGACCGATGACATCATCAATTTTTTTTCTGTTGACCAATTTATCCCCAGATGACCCTCAAAAATGCTCGTACTGATCGGATGTAGCGCTCAACGTATGCAATCATGACATCATAATGAAGGCACCGATGACATTAAAAAAACTATCACACTTATTACCTCCGCCACTGAAGGTGAAGGAGGTCATGTTTACACCACTTTCTGTCTGTTTGGTTGTTTGTGTGCACGATATCTCAAAAAGTTGTGGACGGATCCGGATGAAATTTGGTGAGCAGGTTGGGTGTGTGACCACGACGAATTGATTCGATTTTGGTGAAGATCCAAATCCGGATCTGGATATGAGAATTATTTAATCTCAAAGTGATTCTTCACCATTGAGAGATAGGGCCAAAAACTATATAGTACTGTATAGCATGATATTTCAAAAATGTAATGGGCCCAATATCTTCTCGTGGATCAGGCATGACGTGGCAGAGGTATGTGCCCCACTGAGCGCCCTTCTAGTTCGCCATGAGACCAGAGCCAAGTTTCAATCTATGGTGAAAATTTTGTGTCAATCCGACAAGCGGTTGCAGAGAAAAAGGAATAACAAAATGCATATATGACCGATTGCTTAATCCCGCTTTTCGCTTCGTGAGCGTGGGCTAACAAAGGACTAGAAACTAGTAGAATACAATTCTCCATTAATATGACATCATGACATCCTGCTGAAAGGTGATTATATAAATAAAGGTTACATTTTTTTCCAGCAGCAAATGTTAACTTTTTGTGCAGGTTTGTGTTCACGTTTGCGGAGCCGACGATAATAGAGCCGTTTAAAAAGTTATTTGAAAGAGATACTTGTAATAGTACAAGAACTGCCGAGAATATTGTTTTTCATAACTCAAGTAAATATAATTATGATAAAAAATATTTGCTTACTCATCAGAGGTACTTGTATATTGAAAACTAGCAGTCAACCTGGTTCGAATGGGCTGTTGGAAGGGAATTCATTTCCAATAGAGAGTGGAATATTTTGAGAGTTTGCCAGGAATGTCCTTTGACAGCATCATGGCAGGGGACCTGTGGAACTTCCACGTAATGTGAAATGTAATTTCAGTTGTTCTGTTTGTAAGGGAATTCATTTGTAAAGGAATTCAAATTCATTGTTTTTTTGCGATTATTTTCCTTTGACAACATAATCGTCATGAACTGGTAAAACTGGTAAGGTTTCTCGGCAAAGTAAATCGAAGGAAACGTAATTATACATTGACAGAATCGACTGAATAGTTTTTGGTTTTATTCATATATATATATTTATATTTGTGGTTATTTGTATATATGTATATATATATATATATATGTATTGAAAAAAAATAAAATAAAATAAAAAAAAATATATATATATATACATATATATAAACAGATGTTTGGTACTACAGAACTTTAATATGGATACAAACAAACACGACATAATAGTGACCAAACTCAATAAATCGGACTATAATCTATCTGACACGGAAAGGTTCGCGTTGGCGTACGGTTTTAACTTCGGCATTCCCAACCGGAATATCAAGAGGGAAGACATTTTTGCCGAGTTTGAACTCCTGTATGCTCAACTATCAACACATCAGGCTGTGTCAAATGAAGCAGACCAGTCGCTGAGGGCTAGACTATCGGACCTCGCACATGCGTTGTGTGGAATCCCGAATGACGTCACGGATTTTCACATGCAACGGGATGTTCTCTTGGCAATACAAGGATTGAGGAGGAATGCTGCCATTGACATCTGCAAACCGGATAAAGGCACCGGAGTGGTAATCATGAATAAGATTGATTACATCGACAAGATGATGGACATCCTGAAAGACCAAACCAAATTTAAATATCTGGGCGGTGTAACGGAACATGATTGCACGTATCAGGTGGAAGGTCAGATCGTCAAACGACTGTTGCAGCTTCTCAAACGTGGAGAACTATCAAAGGAGGTTCAAGGAGGTGAACGACAGAATTAAACCTTGTTGGAGCCCAACGTCCAAGAATGTACGGCCTGCGAAGATTCACAAGGAGAATATCCCTCTAAGACCATACTGTCCATGGTGCGATCAGCACAACATGAACTTGCCAAGTGGTTGGGAGAAGTACTGCAACCAGTATTGGATTTCACTTTCTCATTTATGTTTTAAGGATTCCTTCACATTTTTTCAGAATCAATTAGAGCTAAAACACGACAAGTGAGGACAACATCATGGCATCCTTTGATATTAAAAGCTTGTTCATGAATGTCCCATTTGGCGGAGACGATTGAGATATGCGCACATTGCTGTATCACACCGATCTGGAACAACCGATGATCTCGGAACACGTCTTCGTGGAATTTAATGAACAGAGCAACAAGGGAGGTGCGAATTCAGTTTTAACAACATGATGTATGTTTCAAACGGACGGTGTGGCCACGGTTCTCCATTCGGCCCAGCTCTTGCAAATATCTTTGTCGGCATATCACGAAATGCAGAAACTGACTGCGTCGCAAGGGTCGATTCCCCCATCGTATTATCGGAATGTTGATGATATTTTGCCTTTGTTGAGTCTCGGACGGCATGTGACAATTTCCAGGCATGGCTCAACACTCTCCATCTGGCGCTGAAGTTTACCACGGAGCTGGAATCGTCAAACACGTTTACCGTGTTTGGACGTGTTGGTTGATAGATCCAACCTTGGTTTCACAACATCCGTCTACCGGAAGCCGACTTTCACAGGGCAGTATACTCGGTGGGACTCTACAGCTCCACGAGAAACAAAATTGCCTGATTAATACCTGTTAACAGAGCACAGGGGATTTGTTCACCTTGTATCTTCTGCTGAAATTGACAAAATCATGAATATACTCGGTAAAATGGTTATCCTGAGCATATAGTTAAGAGGAATACATATATAAGTTTCTAAACATGACAAAAGATCGGAAGATTGGTCCGGACAAATGTCCAGTCCATATCAGATGCCCTGGAAAGGGCAACCATCACGAAGGTTTGAAGTACAAATCAAACATATTGTGTCCAACACGTTTCTGGTTGTGCAACCCGGATACTTTACCTCTCGCCGTTGGCTGACGTCAGTCAACAAGGATGTGCTTCCCACCTCACAAACCAGCGATGTTATTTATGAGTTTAAGTGCCGATGTGAAGCTCGCGTACGTGGCGCCACAACACTAAGATTGGCTGATCGGATCAAACAACACTCGCCCCTTGGCGATCGAGAAAGATTGTGAGGGTTAGAACACAACCAGTGTGAGCATGTAGAAATATCCAGTAACCACCGGGCCACTGTACCTGCTTCATCTGCCATTGCACAGCACCTGGTTACCAACCCTCTCTGTGCAGACCAGTTCAATGGCAGATATGGTCAGGATATGAGCCGAGATCGGAGCTCGTTTCATTTACGTATGTTGGAAGCAACCTTCATCCTTACCCACCGATCTAATATTAAGTCGTAAAAGATTTGTACGATCTCTGTGTTTCTTTCAGCATGAAAAGATCAAGGGAAGTTACGGTAACAAATTGGTGAATTGGACCCTCGGGGAAACCCATCCCCCCTCTCTCCAGGATGTGTGGTGGCAAACGTCAATCATCGACGAACTCTACTCCAGCCAATGGAGCTCGAGTGAAGATGATGATCCGACCAATGGGCGTCGGATTAACCGTGACGTCATTACGGTTGAACCAATCAGACGTCTACCTTATGAGACCTGCGTATAAAGCACGCACCTCACTTCCTTCTTCATTGCTGCGATTTTTTACCCTGAAGAGTGCAGCACGAAAAGCTTCGGTCACTATTATGTCGTGTTTTTTTGTATCCATATAAATATATATTAATATATATATATAATATATATATATATTCACTGACTCACTGACTGATTGACTGACTGATATTAAAGATCGGTGACGTAGAAAGCTGAAATTTTGCATACTGATGGACATCGAAGCAGTACACTGGAAAAATAAAATCACAGAATCCTTGAAAACATCCGGAAATGAAAATATGTTAAACAAATAAAAATAAATAATGAAAAAAGAATTAAAAAATGTAATAAAAAAAATTAAAAACCGCGGTGGTGCCGAGACAATGGGGAAGCACGGTAATTTTGTGTCGACGACGGACATCGAAGCCGATACACCAGGAAAAAAATTGCAGAAAACCGTCGGTGAGCATCTTGTAAATGAAAAATAAATAAAGAAAAAAAAAAATGAAAAATAAATAAATGGAAGAATCAAATGAGGTGAGCGGCCGAGGACAATGGGAAACACGGTTCGGATATCTTACACAATGTGTAAGCACACTCCGCTAGTATATTTATGACTTCCGTTTATGTGTACAATCAATTGGACTGGGCGGTATATACCACTGCGCAACAAAAATGAATACAACTCTAAATTTACATGAATATCAATATTTGTAAGCCTCCGCATGCACTGTCTACAACAAAAGAGCTCTTGAATGAGGTATCATCAGCCATTATATTGCTGTAGTTTAGACGTTTACCCCACTCAGAGACAATCGGGCAACTTGCATTTATTTATAGAAAAAGACAGATAGATGTAAATAAAAAAAAATTTGTGCTTTTCTTTGGTCTGTTAATTCGTTATAAACTTTGGAACACTTCCCTCATATACTTAATGTGAATGTGCTATAAACTTGCCATTTTGGTTACATTAGCAGCCAGGGTGTGTTGCATAAGTCCATCGCCATTCAGATGGACGTTTAAGCTTGGTGTCCCTCTGATATCATCAGCTCCGGTGGATGTAAATGATCTCACGGTGTTTTTTGTGATGAGTGGGTGAGTTATCATCGGCACCCTGAACAATCCACGTCACCTTAAGTTGCTCTACAAAGCAACTCTTCAAACTCGATTCCGAAGTCGGGACTACGACAACCACCATTCACTCTGGACCAATGGGTCCATGGCAGAGCCTGAATCATGGCTGTTGATTTGTAAACAACAAAACTAGTGTGTGCCAAGCTTAGCTTAAATGCTTTCATTAAGTCGATAAAATGATCATTTTCGATCATTTTATCATCATAAAAATACTGGACCAATGTCATGTCATTATGAACAGTGTATGGAATATTCGAGTTTGTTGAAGTTTAAAACGGTAGGTACATGTTGGTTTGCATCAGAAAAAAAAAGAAAGAAAAAAAAGAAACATTTATTATGCAAACAGCAATGCAATAATTTATTGTGGGAATTGACGAAGATGGCAATTATAATTTAGACTTTGTGGCCAGAAAATGAAATATATGAAAATGATCCACAACGGAATAACCATCTTCAACATCGGTGACCACACCTGGTGGCGGTGGCAGCCAAACTGCATGCTGTTGTTGGTTGGTTGCGTTGGAGATAGTGTCGTGGTAGCTCAGGTATGATCTGGAGTACTGCAGATGGTGGGTCAAACAAAGAGCAGCGTGAGTCCACAGTTATCTGGTTTACACATGAAGAAGAATCGTATTTTATGAAAGCTTTCCCACCTAGTGATTCACCTGAGATCCATCAAAGCAAAATCAAACAGAACATGAGAGATGGATATTAAATGTTCAAAATTCTTCAAACCAGTTAAAGTAAACCAACCAGACAACCAACCAATCCAACTAACCGATGAGCTATCCAACCAACCACGAACTATAAAACAACCAATTGAAAAAACGAACCCAAGTGAATTTGGCTTTAATTAAAGACAACAATTTGGATTTTGGGCTACGTTATGAGGCAGCATCATAGATCTCTCTGACTTGGAAAATCCTTCTTCATCTATTTTGTTGACGACTCCACCCTCTGCCACGGACATCGCTCATCCTTTGCAGGCGGCTGCAGCTTATTCCCTCTCTTTCGACCTTGAAGACAAATCACAAATTGGTCAAACACTTGGAAATGCTTTCAATCTGACAAATCTCACACTCTCACTACCTCTCTCTGAAAGACCGTCTTGCAACCCCCCCCCCCATCTCTTTCTCAACAATACTTGAGGAGAGTTCAGTCAGTGAAACTTTTGGGCTTACTATCAGCTATGAACTTCTTGGGCAAACCACATATCGAGTTGGCTGTCCAAAGTGGTGACTAGACTGGTAGTATCCTGGTCATGCAAAGTTTCCTTCCTTTGGCACATTTGAACTCTTATCTAACTACCAGGCCTTCATCAGCAAACTGATGGAGTACTTGCTTCTTCCTCTGGGCTGTCGTACCCATCCTCACACTTTAAAATATGGAAAACAAGGGCCTTCCAGGATCATTTGAATCTCCCATGTCCCCATAACCTCCCTTGTGCCAGTCTGCAGGGTGCACGCGGTCTGCCAGTAAACCCTCTTTCTGGTGACAACTCCCCAAAATCCAGACATGCTTCAACCCTCCACTCATTCATTCCTCATTTTTTCTTGCCTGTTGAACCAACTTCCTACAGTCTCTTCAATTTCTCATTATTCCCTGCAGGATACAAGAAAAATTTTTCGACCACTATCTCAGGTTGATCCTCATCACAACTTATGATCTTTTCTTTTTACCCCCAATGCTCACTTCTTTTTCAGGTTACAGTTTTCCTTCCACTTTGGATTGGTTTTATGGACTGCCCATTCATCTTGCTCACTCCCTGTGTCCTCCCTTGCCCTCATTTCTTCCTACATCCTTATTTCTCCAAGTCTCCCACTGATTTTGTCCCTTACACTCTATTGGAGTGTCTCCCTCTCTTCTATCTGTTCTTTTCGTTCTGTTATGCCCTTGATCCGTTTGTTCTAGCTCCCCCATGAAGCATCGACACGACAGACAAAAAAAGCATTCCCCTGAAACCCTTTTTAATGTTTTTCCCTTGTAATCTGTTTCTTTTATGTCATTTTAAGTGATCTGGGCAGGCTAACAAGTCACCAAGTTCAGGCAGGAGAGCACCATTCATATTAATCATCCAAAAGAACTGCGGTGAAAGGTTGGGGAAGGGCTTGTCCTGCCCACAGGACTGAGTTTACGGCACATTTTGAATGAAACTTTAATGGCGCAATCAACATTGGAGGCGACGCAGAAATATGCAAATTACTTTTTTTGGATTCGACTCCCGCGTATCAGCCCCAGGAATGGGATAGTAATGTTCACAGGAGTCAATTTTACGGAACCCGTCTTTCTGTCTGTTGTGAAAGGAATATTCTCAAAAAGTCCTAGACTGATTCGGACCCAAATTTTGGTGAAGTTTAGGTGTGTGACAAGGATGAACTGATATATATGTTGGTGAGATGAATGTGCTGAATCCGGATCCAAAATTGGTGATTTGGTGAAGATGAACTGATTAGATGTTGGCTAATCCGGATTCGCGGACATTTTCAAATTTTTAAAAGTGATTTCTTTCAAATTTATGATACATCGATGATATTTCAAAAGTTGTTGGAAAAGTATTTACAAAAACAAAAGTTCAAAAACTATGTGATGAGTTGGTGAGGTGACAAAAACAGCCGATTAGATTTTTGGTTCAAGATCTGATCCCAGATACGGCCTATCAGTGCGGATAACAAGTTTGGTGTCAAAGCCACCCAATGCTCGCCTGTTTATACATTTATCGTTTTTTTAAAGACTCGTCTAATAATAATATTTTTTATAAAGCACTTCAGTGAAGTATCGCTCGATCCAAATAATTTTTAAAGCAACATATGCATTTGTATATTGTAATTCAGTAACATAAAATTAGAGTGGCAAAGGTGAGCGGCACAATTACTAAACAACAGGCACAACCGAACAAAGAAGTTAGAAACAGGATGTGTTGCTCCACACATGGAAAACAGCATCCTGGTTGCCATTGGCAACCACTTTAGATTGACGAACATATGTCGCGGACACACCGTCTCCACAGTCTGTACCTATTACCAGATATGAAACGTGAAAGCGTGAAAACTTTGGGAGTTAGAGTTGGGACAGGAAACGGGATGAAACAGCATCTGGTTGCCATGGAACCACTTTAGATGACGAACGCTATGTCGCGACACCACCGTCTTCCACAGATCTGCTACCTATGTACCAAATATGAAACGTGAAAGTTGAATACGTGAAAGTTTCACGGAAAACCAAACCGAAAAGTTGACGGACGACCATTTCCATCATCTACGCCCAATTTAATATATATATATATAATTATATATATATATATATATTAATATTTATATATATTATATATATATATATATATTTTTACAGGCCGGGGTCCAGCCCATGCTTGCATCTCACCCGCAGGCGTTTGCCACATTCTCATCCATTTTTGCCAGCAATATTCCTAATAAGCTGGCCCATGTCAAGGTGGCCCAGGTGGCAGGTCGCTTCGCCATTATTGGCGCGCGGATCGACGGGGATGAGGAGGGATTTGACGGAGGACGGGGAGGGGGGGTGCCATACACCGCGGCCCGCCGCTGCGCCCATTGCGGACTCTGCATTTATTGCGGGAATGTTCAACTGCATATGAGTGTCCTGCAGATGCCGTCATTTTCGTTCTCTGAGCCATAGATTCTTAACATTTCCAAATCATTCCTAAATCCTCTGCCCCTGCTCGCCTTGGCTGACATTTTTACGTGCTGGGAATAAATTTATAACGCTCTATTGGGGACACGGGGGGGTTTTGCTCCGTATTACCCCTGATCCGACTCCGTGAATTTTGCCTACGGAGGCGGAGGGGGCCGAATCGCACTCCTGACAACCAGTTGGTTGCGGATTCGAACCTACAAATTTACGGAGGTGGATGGGTTCACACCCCACTCCTGACACCAGTTGTTAAGGCCGGGGGTCTCGGCCGCCACCTGACCGCTCTGAACGGAGCCGCAGTCGAGCGGCGCCCGACAGATCGGCCCGGAATATAGATCGCCTCCTGATATAACTTCCGAGCGACGGGTCCTTTGTACAAAGAACCGAAATACGCCATCGGAGATCACTGAGGTGGTCGATTGCAATCTTTCAATGTACTAAATACCCACGGTGATCCAAATACCGGGGTATTCCACCCTCGACGGATCTCGTACGGAACAAACCGCCGAGCGAGCATTTGTCCGTGCGCGATTCCGAGCGGCGTAATCGCCGAGAACCGTCGGTCCAATGCCCCTATACGGCAAACCAACGGCTTTCTAACTCCCAACACACGAAATGTTCAGTCAATGAGGGAATGGAGGAAGCGAGCAGGTTTACATTTCACAAGGACATTTATTTATAATGAAACACGTATGCAATTAAAAAGCAACAAAAGAACTACAACCCGTTATACAATTTATCTAAATGTACAGGTCACTACACAGTTTTACTTACGGGACTCGGCCGCCACAACATTCTTTCGAAGAAAAAGCAGGAAAAAACCCCATCAAAGGCTAATGGGGTCAGACTGGACCTTGGGTCTTTATGGTGGGACTTGCAGGACCGAACGATCCCACGAGCCCTTGCAGTTACCTGCACCCTCGTTGGTGTCTGGCTTGGGCGACCCACGATGCTCCTTTCCCCACAGCAGCTTAGCGTAGGCGGTCGAGCTCGGGCCTTCCCGTGTGGCAGGCGAGCTCTATCGGCTCTCTCCACACGAACGCGCTTGGGCGAACCCGCGATGCTCCTTCCCCACGGCAGGCTAGCGTAGCGCGGTCTGAGCTCGAGCCCCCCGTTGTGGCAGGCGAGCTCTCTCGGGCTCTCTCCACACGAACGCGCGGTTTGGCGCCGACACAGCACGGCAAGGCTGCGCCCCACTCGCGTCTCCTCTTCGCGACGCCCGGCCTCCACGCAGCTTCCCCGGCCTCTGGCTCCTCCCGACTCCCCAACTGCCGAAGCAAAAAGTTCTTATCCCACTGCGGGACTCAGCACACGAACTCTGCATGGGACTCCCACGAACTCAGCCAACGATCTCAGCCCTACACGGCGACTTCTTTCCGACGAACTCTCTTTACGAAACTCTTTTGGGATTCTCCCCGAACCAAAAAAAGATGTTCCTCTTTATCCTTCACCCCCTCCCCACACCCCGCGTGGACTATGCCCTCGTGATCCACCTCCCCGCTCAACACGGGTGGGATGCGGAGTTGTTGACGTCACCGCAGGGTTCTTCTTTCCTCTTTCCGGGGGGCAGAAAAAAGAGGGGAGGCGACGTCCCATTTGTTTCTTTCCTAATATTAATCGATCCGCCAGCGCATCTAATCGATTTCAAAACATTTTAAACAATGGGAGGTGAGCTTCTAGGGAACATGCACTTATCGACATAGCTGACTAAGGGAACCTGTATGTTGTGTGCGATTGAATTCCAATTCGTGAACATATATATATATATTATATATCGGGCGTATAAAAAATAGATGTGCGTAGATAAAAATTAGAAAGGAAAAATAACTTGCACCAAAAACTTTACATTTTCACGCTGACGCTGACGCTTGACGCTAACGGCTCACGTCCGGCGGGGTTCGCTATAGCTTCTCTGTTCTTCGAACAGCGAGCTAAAAATGTAAAACGTTCAGACCTGACGTAGGTACATTGATCCACGAGTGCCGTTCTAGTTATATTTAAAATCAAATCTGTCTTCATGTATATCAAATGAATCACAGTGATCCCCTTTTGCCCTTTGAGAACTGCCTCTACCCCATTTGGCATTGATTTAATGTAGTTTATAGGATTATGAATTGACGTCAACTTTTCCCAAACAATGGTTGTAATGCACAACAGAGCATAGTCAGACTGCTCACATACATTTTATCTTTCCTCTCAAAATGTAATCACCACTTATTTATTTATGGCTGACACTTTTGTCTTCAATAAGTGTCAGCCTAATAATAACTACAATAAATTTAAAGAATATGGGTGCATATCTTCAATTTATGGACAAATTAATAATGAAAATTGTGATTAAGAAAGCTTTGCCATTGATTTTCAGTGGACTCATACTTTGGCACCACACGGTATCGACCCACCTCCCCCCTCGCTCTAGTTTATCTATTTTTATTATATCAACTGTGAAACAAAATATTTCATGAAATTCCATTACAAATTTGGTTTTGCTGAGTTCCATCATTGCCATGCCAAAAGATCTAGTGCTATATAGATGAGAGAATTCACAATTTGCCTAGGATGGCCTCCATTTCAGAGACGGTACTGTGGCTTATACTTCAAAAAAAACCAATTTTTCCAACCCAAGGGCAAAACATGTGAAGGAATTTTTTATTAGGGTGGGGACAGCCAGCTTAACATTCCATCCAAAGGGGGCATGTTTGGCGGCATTTTACGGGCCTCGATCATTAATTCCATGGAAAAAACAATTGATATTCTTTGTCCGGCCAGACATCTTTCTTGCTGCTTCCTTCCCACTTCTCAGTGCTTTCTCTTTTGTGCTGGATAATGATTTGGTGTATTCATGGGCGTGAACACATTTCGTCGCTTCACATCTGAATCCTCCACGTGATCATCCTTTTAAAAACCTGCCGAAAGCCTGGATTCTCAATTGTAAAAAACCAAAAACTGAATACCGTTGTAGATTAAATTGCTGCCTCATTTTTTCTAATGACAAACTTCAGGCCTCACAAAAGAACAATAATGCAGGGGAAATGAGGGGTTGAGGGTAGAGAAGGCTATCTCTTCATTAATAGTTAACAAATTTGGTCAAACAATGAAAAAGTATAACAAAGAATAAATGAGAGAAAACTGAAGCTGAAAACATACAAGGTTGGTAGAACCTTGGGTGCCATGCCAGAGATTGAGCCTTTAGGACAGGGATTTGGCGGGGGGGGGTGGGAGAGGGGTGGCAAGGGGTTAGAGGAATGCAATTGGGAGGATTGATTCTATACTGAAAAGAAGCACCACTACACTCTTGAGATGAGCCTGGATTTAAGATAGTCATAACATAAGATTAAGGACAGTCACTAGTTAAGGGCAGATCGCAAATTGATAATCGTGCATGGAGATATACAGGGTGTTTCAAAAAGAGTGGACTATTTGAACGCGCATATTCTGTTCATTTATAATGCATGGCTACCCTTTCTTGCTTGCGGGCTATGGTGGTGCGTAACGCCATTTCTAACAAGTAGTCAGTCAGACCCGACATCAACTATTGGTATTCACAGTGGAACAAAAGGAAAATGTGACTTTGTGGTTTCAAACAAAACCTACGTTGCAGGTGCCTGATGATACTGCTCAGTATTACAATTGTTCACACCAGTAATGGACCCTTCCCTAATGGGAGCAATTCAGCAGGTTTGTTGAGCCCCACTTAAGCAGTGTGGAAGGTTGAAAAAATCCAAAATATAGGCAACAATGGCTGCCTTCACCAAATCCTTCCCAAGGACCAAGGGAACATTGATCTTGTTGAGAGATTGCTACTATAGAAAGTCCGAAGAAAGTCCCATCCGTCGGCGTTCCCGAGAATTGCGCGATCTCAGCCTCATCTGTTGTGGCACATTCTCACTTCTGAACACAGCTCTTACCCCCTTACACATATCTGGAAGGCATAAACTAACTCTGAATGACCATGGCAATCACATGTGTGATTGGTTCAGTGACGAATGGAAAGGTACCCAAATGGATCAACTCCTTTTGGTTCAGTGATGAAGGAAGCTTACAGCCGATTTGAATGGGCCTATCATACAATCACAAACAACATCTTCTGGGGTGCTGACCCTCCTGAGGAGGTGTCTGAGCATGTCTCTCAAGGTCCCAAGGTTCCACTTGCTTCTGTGCATTGAATGCCATTATGAGGATATTCTGGGACTGTATGGTTCGAGGACGCCAATGGTAAGACGTTGAAGGTCAACGGCGAGCAAGTGGTACCGTGAGTATTACGCCGAATTTCTCGGCTGATCTCGCCTCAACTACAGTCTCCAAACCAACGCAGACTTGCATGGTTCATGCAGGACTGGTGCCCATCGCACACTGCAGGATGAAACCATCGACTTGCTCCACCAGCTGTTTGAAATCATGTCATCAGCCTGGGCACAGTGCAATGGTGGGGTGCCCACAACTCGCGATTTGAATCCATTGGCTTTTTTCTTTTGGGGCGCTGCTAAAGGTCAAGTTTTACGCCAAACAAAACTCAAACCCTGGCTTTCCTGAAGCAGGAGGTGGGAAGAGGACGACAGTCAGGACTTACCACTCCAGCCACTTGCAGACGAGTTGTGGAGAATTCGGAGTCAGGAATCAAGCTGCTTGAACAGAGGTGCGAGCACACAATTGAACGATCAAATTAACAAGCAATACGAGCTGATTTGAAAACAAATGGAACGCGGGGTGTACGTATTGCTTTCCATCAACGTATCACTGGAATTTTGCTACCTCTTGCTAATTTTTCTGGCAATAAAACCCATTCAAATAGTCCACCTTTTTTTGAAACACCCTGTACACACTAAAGTCTTATACAGATAGTGTATGCATCTGATATGTAATGTATGCAGACACAGAACAGATATAAGCTTCGCTTTCCTAATCTCAATTAAAACTCTTTAAATCCTACCCTATGCGTAACAGTAATATAGTAATGAAACAAAATTTGTGGCATGAAATACAAAAGCCTAATCTGGACATTGCGGAACAGCTTATGCAAAACATTATTCAGGCACATACCAAGATGCAGGAATGCTTGCCTGTGGTGACTAGGCATGCCCTCCCAGCACCCTGCTGGACATTCACAAAGGATCACATTTAGAAGGGATCAACAAGTATGGGACTTTCACTAATGTGCATTTTAAACACTATTTTGCGAATCCCAACCCTTTTATCACAAACATGTATTTATAAAATTATGATGTTAAATGTACTGTATTATAGAAGCAACAATACATATTTTGTCTCCATCTCGCACCCATCTCGACCTCTGCCCATCCACTCCTCGGCCCCTCATCTATCTCTCCCAATTCCCCATCTCCTCCATCACTGCAATTAACTCTAAATGTGGGCAATAAACCTTGCGTTATGAAAAACCGTAGCTTTTAGATTGACCGTGGAAGATTTAATGAACTGAGATGAGTGATGTTGCGGATGTTCAGGAACAATTTTGACAAGTTCTGTAGTAATCATTCGTTGTATGACAAAATGAAGAAGTTATGACGTTAAAAACATGACAGGTAAAAAATCACAGTAGATAAAGCGAATTGCAGCTCTCCAAAGTTGAGAATAATTTGGGGTGAGACAAAAACCTCCTGCCAGGTTAAAGGCCTCACCCATGGCGGATACGGCGCGCTTTGCTTGTGGTCGCCTATGCTGTTGCCGCTTCAGTTTGGCCTGCAGGGTGTGCTGGCGGATGGAAATACTTGCATTTGTCACACGTAACATCGGCCCTTCATGTAGTCCATTGCAAACGTGGACTGTTACCTATCCGCTGGGTCGCACCATCACGCTCTCGGCAGGGTGTGCGAAGCGCATTCGGCTTCCCCGCGGCAGCAACTGCCGCGTAGGAATTCTTTCTGCCACACCTAAAGCATAACCCCCAATACGAATATGGTAACAACTACACCGGTGATTTTGATCCTGCCCAAGTTCATAAATAAAAAACTAATTGTATAGTCAAAGTACAAAAAATACATGTGCAAAACGACTATTTTTAGCTGGGAAAATGTGCATTATGCAAGCTCATTCAATGTATGTAACCGTACATTGGTCCCAGTACTACAAGCGTGAACAATAATGCAAATTGGTCTACACCCTGCAGCTCGTACCTCAAGCGGTCTGCGCGTTGGGGCATTGGGCACGTGAGCGATCTGCCCGCGCGTTGGACAACCATGACGGTGGCGGGCGTCCGGGACCATGTCGGATGAATGGTGCTTACTTAATTGTGGAAAATATGGGTTAGATGACGAGAGCGTCCAGCTGCCAGCCCAGGAGCCATTGCGATACCATGGACTGCACACCGGTGGTAAATGAGGAATTGCCAGGACAATACCTCCAAGATGCCGAGCCTTCGAAAGACAAATTGCAGTTATAGTGTTTAGCAGCTGAGGCCTGAAATCTCGAACCCAAAATGGCCTTCCAGGTAGTTAAAACTCTTTCTATCAGCCTTGACCCTGCACCAAAAATAAACTGCTTTTGTAAATATGAATAAAAACTGCTTTGACGACTGTGACTTGTGTAAATACTACCTTGCTGTAAAGGAGTCACATTTAAAAACAAACAACAATACCACACAAAGCAATCCGAACAAAATTGTGTTGCGTGAATTTACCCGTCATCATGCCAGAGGGCAAATATGTTTTTGGTTACCACAATTTTATGGTATGCGCAATGCTCAGCAGTTGGGAAACATTTTTGTTTGCTTCACAAGGATGTAAACCAAAGAAAACATAGACAGAGCGAAGCAGGTAATTTGGCCCATTAATGCCTGTACGTTTATTCCATATCCCATAAACTCATCTATCAATTTCCTTATGTTCCAAGCAGCTAACACCATCTTCTCATTAACCGAATGTAATGTACCATTCACTACTCCTGTGTGTGTATCATTAGTGTGTGTGTATTATGATACTGCAACATGTTCAGTTTGGGCATGTGATGTGGGGCAGTGATGGCGCATTAACATGCTCTTCAATCATTGCGTGTAAACACACACACACACACACACACACACACACACACACACACACACACACCACACACCACACACACAACACACACACACACTACACACACACAACACACAACACACACACACACACACACACCCACCACACACCCCTCAAAAAGACAATTTAAGCCCATACCATTGGGAACATAGCAAATGGTCAAGAAGAGAAGTGAAGCAAGGGAGAGAAATAAACAGACATAAACACTTAGGAAAAGAGCAGCTGAAAGTGGTAAAGCTCCCCAGAGCATGAGCCTTGAGTAAAGCACATACCATGCCGTTCTCAGCTGCAGTCTGTGCGCAAATCTACGGAGGGCACCCACATCATCAGCGCAGCCGTTTCTTCGGAATGATGCAACCACAGCTCAATTTGATACTTGTAGATGGACGAATGAACCACGAAAAATACTGTAGCCTTTGTAGTTGATGTGGGGCCTAAGGGTCTAACGGTTCTAATAGGTCAATAGGCTCTAAAGGGTCTTAATGGATCTTAGGGGTCAAAAGGAGTCTTCGGGTAATAGGGTCTTTGGGTTATAAAGGGTATTTCAGGTTTATAAAAGGGTCTAAAGCGGCCTTAGGGTTATAAAAGGCGTCTTAAGGGCCTTAGGGTTATTAAAGGGTCTTAAAAGTGTCTTTCAGATCTAAAGGAATCTTAGGCGTCTTTAAGTTGTTGAAGGTTCTAAAGGGTTAAAGGTTTAAAGGGTTATAATAAAGGACCTTAAAAGGTCTAAAGGGTTATAAAGATTGAAAAAAGCATCTAAAAGGGTTCTCAAAGAGTGTAAGGGTTCTAAAGTCTACATGTCTAAAAGGTATGCCCCAATAGTCTGTAATTAATAAAACGTAATAGGTGTAATCAAGCCTCCAATGATAATTAATAAATACACGTACTCACCGCGTCCAGCTCACATTGAAACAGTACGTGAATTAACAGACATCGCCAGGGTACCCGTCATCCAACGGGTCGTTAGATGTCTTCACCTCAAATGAGCAATTTTTTCAGTGTGTATGTTATAAGGAAATTCAACGTTTACTTGATTGATGGGCGACCGCTGGACACGTTGGTACATGTTTACCTATACACAATGGCAGGTCTGCTCAGAGAAGAACTATCGTATGTGTGAATAAAAATGGCAAATACAACTGCCCATTTCATGTCAGCTTGTTTTGGTAAATGTATCATGCACAGCTTCCACCATTTTTCATCACGTGACAGCGGGCAATGTAAGTGTTTGTGACGGTTAAGATGCCCTGATTACTTCCCCAAAATGTTGTACGAACGCCCCAAACTCGGTCTTAAAGTACTGCATAAGATACGTCAATACCGTACTACGTAAATACCACACTACGTAAATACCCGCACCATGTAAATATTTGCACTTTGTAAATACCAACAAACCACCAACTAGGGTAAATAACGGCTACTATGTAAAACAGTTCCACGTCAATACCGTAATTCTCCACAAAGAGAAAAAATAAAATACCGTAATGTAACATACGTAACATAAATTCTCAATACAAATACCATGTTTGTAAATACCACATGGATGTAAAATTACCACCTATGTAAAATACCACACGATGAATTCACCACACTATGTAAATATCATAACAATGTTAAAATACCGTACTACGTAAAACTGCACAACATAAATACAGCCCTAAGAAAATCACTGTTACTACGTAAATACTGCACAACATAAATACAGCCCAAAGGAAAATTACTGTACTACGTAATTATAGTACTATGTAATCCTAAAGTCACATTTTGCCACGGCGGCCGTCGTGATGGGTCTCCAAAATCTACGGCCACTAGCCAATTATACGGCGGCCGCAGTATTTCCACGGTCACACATTGTATCAGCACGTATGTTTTTATTTTTTCGGGGAGCTGCACGGCGTATTTAGAAATTGTGGAGACCAAAACGTGGGGTTTGCCGTAGAGTCTTTGATTTGATTGTCGCACCGGTGACTTAGGGGGCCCCTGCGCGCGGCCATATTAATTTCAAGGCCGACGCAAGGTAAGCCTCAAGGTGCCTGCAAGGCGACTTGCAGGGGGCCCTAGGCGAAACATGCGGCCAGTTACGGACGGTAAGAGTGGGTTCATTTTTTGTTTTTTTTTACCAGTTTTTTTCCGGGCTTGTCGAATTGCCTACGGCGAACGTAGAAATGGAAAAAAAGTTATAACTCCGCATTATAATTCCAGGGCGACCCCTACGGCCTGTGAAAGATAGCCAAACGGCGTAGGGGCCACCCTGAGGCCACCGCAGGAAACTCTGCGGCCGCCGCACGTTTTTCTGTCAATTCAGAGGGCGTTACGGCCACCGTATCCTCGCCGTAGAGCAAATGTGAACTTTAGGCCTAAAATACCGAACTACTGGAAAGCAATACTATGTACATAGAGGCACTAGATACAATACCCATACGATGTAAATACCACACTACATAATACCATAATACATAAATAGATGTCTACATAAATTTACCAGCATACTACTTAAAAACCATACTTGTAAATACCCACACCATGTAATTTTTTAAAAAATCATTTATTGATATTAACCCTAAACAAGGCCGAGAGCTCACAAAATTTGTGTAAGCTAGACATCATGCAGAGCCTATAACTTTTTGAATTCCAAGCCCAAGTTGCAATTTAGCACTTACATCTTCTTCACGATGAACCTATCAAACTTTTTCTCTTCAAGGTTGTATTTTTATCCAAGACAAATTAATTATACATTTGTTCGATCGGCTCCCCGTCGTGGTTTTCTTCCAATGTCGTGCTATTTCCTTACATCAATATCGTGCTTCCGACACACTTTCATCAACCTCTGTTTTAGGTTTAGACCAAGTTAGGATTGTTCGCCTCACTAATTCTTTTATCCAAGTTTGTTCCTGGACCACAGAAAGGGAATACCCTGGTAGATGTAATTCCCCTAGGATTCCAGTTGTAAATTTGTTTCCTGATAAAAACTTTGTATATCTCCCCCACGTTTGTGTTTGGAGATGAATTTACTCTTTTTAGAACCACACACCGAAACATATGCCTTTTTGTATAATCCTATTATTTTTACTTTTCAACATACAATATATTTTTCCGTGTTGGCTTTTCCTTTTACATTTGAGACAATAATCATTTATTTATGAGAAAAAAAAATCCCACAGAGTGCAAAACCTTATTTAGTTTCCAACATGCATATTGAATCTTAATTTTTAAAATATAAAGAATCCTAAGAAATGTCTTCACTCTCTCCTTTTCCCCATTTTTTTAATGAAAAAAAGAAAAAAAAAAAAGAAAAAAAAAAACCCTCCTTTTTTAACCCCCCCAAAGTCAATTGATACAAACATCGTCAATAATATAAACTTTTCCTTCTTTCTCTTCTTATCTCCACTTTCGCCGTTAAATATTTCTCCCTGAAATCCCTGTTAATACTCTTGATGCATATAATTTTTGCGAGACTTGTCAATTCTTTGTTTTCCTCCTCAGTGTGTTGATAGTCGATTTATTTTGTGAATACCTCTAATCGTTTTTTTAATCTCACCTGGTTTTCACATTTTATATTTATTCATTCTCTCTCTTTCCTTTTTCTGAGTCCTCCCTCTCTCTTTTCTCCTTGCCTCCTCCTCTCTCTTCTCCCTTGCCTCCTCCTCTCTCTTCTACCCTTGCCTACTCCTCTCTCTTCGTCCTTTGCCTCCTCCTCTCTTCTTCTCCCTTGCCTCCCCTCTCTCTTCTCCCTTGCCTCCTCCTCTCTTCTTCTCCCTTGGCCCTCCTCCCTCTCTTCTCCCTTGCCTCTTCCTCTCTCTTCTCCCTTTGCCTCCTCCTCTCTTCTCCCTTTCCTCCTTCTCTCTCTTTCTCCCTTGCCTCCTTCTCTCTCTTCTCCCTTGCTCCTTCCCTCTCTTTCTCCCTTGGCCTCCTTCTCTCTCTTCTCCCTTAGCGCCTTCTTCCTCTCTTTTCTCCCTAAGTGCCTCCTCTCTCTCTTCTGCTTGCCGTTCCTCCTCTCTCTCCCCTCTCCTCTTTCTCTTCTGCTCATTTTCTTCAACTCCTTCTCATCCCTTTACGACCTTGAACTATTTTAACCCCATAGAATATCATTACATATATTCATTCTGGATTTCTTTGATATTTTCCTGTTTCCAAAAAATCTTTTTTTTTACAACAGGAACAATTAAAATTTCTTCTGATTTCTAAAAGGCCTTGCTTTTTTCTCAAGTTAAACCTTTTCATTTATTTAATATTTTAGTTAAATCCAAACTTTGTTGGTTGAGCAACATTCAGTATTACAGCCAATCTTTTATGAAATACCCCATTCTTATGTTGTAGAAACATTATTTATTAAAATACGAATACCCTTTTACTTGTAGGTTGTGCTTGGACACAGAAAATGATAATTTTCTTAAAGCCTTCTTGCTGCATTTATGTATTCAGAAATATATGCAGATTAATATGAGGACAGGTTAATACCTCCCCATTCTTCCATTGTTGAATCATTTTGTATTCCCTTACTTACAAAATAAAATCCTATTCTTTGTGTTTACATGATATAAACGAGGGCAAAACCAATTGTGGATTTTATCCTTATTCAATTTTTTATTGTTGTTGCTAATTGTGCTTTCCACAAATCTCATTCTCGGGCATCAAGTGTACTATCTTCCCTTACGAGACTGATTTAATTCTTCCAGGTCTCCTCGGTTTATTTTAAATGACCAATGTTACCCTTAAATCATGAAATATCATATCCCCAATGTTTCTATTACTCAAGAAACGATATTGCCCTTTCTTTATAAAATTTTATTTCAATTGGAACTGTAAATTCTGTTTGAACCCAGAGAATAAAATCAACACTTCTTGTATCTTTTGGAATACCACAGCCGTTTTATTTCGGGATATGTATAATTGTGATAAATCACTCAATCTCACCAAGTCATTTTCTCAGTCGGGCTGAGGATAATTTATTAATTTATAAGATTTTTATATTAAGATTTTTTTGTTATGCTATAATTTTTGTCATTCACCTGTGGCTTTTTGCTGTAATAATTTGATAAATCAATTATCAGTTTCTTAGGGTACACCAAAGGGTAGAACCATCTTTTCCAACATAAATCATTGTATTAGATTTAAATAAACATCATAAATTTTTATTTTTGTTGAGTGAAAACTAATCACATATAGACATAATTGACAACAACACTTGAAATTTTAATTATTGGACTTTGAAATTTTGATAACACCATTCTGTAAGAATTATCATGACTTCAACAGGCTGGTGAAGATCATAACTATTTAAATAATATTTAACCTGATTTTATAAATACAAACCAATGAGAACCGTTTCCATGATGATCGTGGTCTAAATTCATAATAATATTCTTTCGGTATATTTAGACAAGTTTGTTCACTCAGCTCTCATTACAAATAACCACATTATCAATTTTTAATTTCCTACAAATGATTTGACAAGTTCTACCTTTGATGTTGTATCCTTTCCAAATTCTTTAAACCACTCATCAATGCTTATTTTATTTATGAAGGAAAGATTATAATCCATACCCCTTTTAGTTAATTTTACACCTGCTTGTGCGATACAAGAGAAGCATATCTTCGAACTAACAATCTATGCTTTATCAGGAAGGCTTTTTCAAGTTTTTCAGCAAAATCTACAATACACCACTTCCCACTAAATTTGTTTCTCCAACTCTTTGTTATGCCTTATCCAACGTATCTTTTGAGCCTTCCTTGTTGGCGTTTTCACCGCTGCTGAAAATACCACCCGCCAATCTCAAGCCACACATAAACCAGCAAATAAAGGAATTAGAAATGGTTGAGAAAATCCTCCCACTTGTCTCTCTTATTGATATTTTCTTCAACATTGGTTTGACATTTAATTTTAGTGGAGATTTTCACCTGTTCACCTGTTTTCACCTATCCTGGCAAGATTTTCACCTGTTCTCTTATGAGCCAAAACATCAATTCTTACTGCTTCTTTTTCTCTAATTGTATTAATTGCCTAATCATACAAGGCTTTTGATTTTGAATACAAGATGGCTAGTTTTATTAAGATTGATTTGACTAACATATACCCCAAGTTGCGTCACTTTTACTATTCATTTTATTTTTCAAAAATTATAGTTGAGACTATCATAACACCATTATCTGTATAAATCTCTGTAATTCTGTTTCTTCCAAAAAGCAAACTATATGTATTCAACTTCTTCACTCTCTCCTCTTTGAATGTAAGGGAGTCATCCACATAAGTCGACTTTTATTCCCTTTTTGAGTGCTCAGGTCAATCGCTGTAGATTGTATGTTAGGCTTTTAAGTGCAAACCATATCCAAACTTGGTTCATTACTTCCATTGCTTTAACACACCTTTTCGCGTAAGCTGTGTATGCTTCAGCCATAATAATTTTTTTCCCAATTAATTTCCAATCTATCTCATGATAAAATGTTCCATCCAGAGAAATGTGTTACCGAAGTTGTTCACCTTAGCATTATCACTCAATGCAATTATTCTTAATTATAGCAGCATCTCCATCTGTTTACTTAAAATGAGCCATAGGCATCGTGGCTTTCCTTCCAGAACACCAAAATTCCATGTGTAAGTGGTTTTGGTTTCAGTTTAACGTGTTGACATTTCTTTCAAGGTTGATACATTTAGTGGTTTCTTGAGTGAAGTCTTTTATTCAACATCTCTTCTGTTTTAAATTAGGAGTAAATTCACTATATTACCAACTCATTATCAATAACAAATTAATTTTGATCACCAAAAAGCATTAGCAGCACCAAAAGCAAATCTATTATCATTATCATTCCTTTGTAGTTGAAATCTAATTTTAAGTCCATACAGAATTTCCACAATCACAAAAATCCAAATTATACCTATTAGCAGGAACTTTGCCACGGTAAAACTCATTACCTTGCTTTTGTATTACCATTATACATTGCCGTTTCTTTTTGACTATACCAGGTCTGTGTTTGTTCCCGTTACCATATCAGAATAAAATCTTCGACAGCCCCTTTCCCAATTCTATCACCAAAATGAATAGAGTGTAAATTCATCAGTTTCAGATGTAGTAGAGATATAATCAAACCGCTTCAAACGTCTTGCTGTTTCCAAAAATTACAAACGAACATCATTCAAACATTTTCCAGAAAGAAATCATTTACGAGTTGTTAGCATTTGTGTTACTCCCAGCCTAGTGATTGTAAAATTTTCACAAACAAGAACCTATCGCAGCTAGATTGAAATAAGTTTGTTGATTATTTATTTCAAAACTTTTGTTGCTCCATTTGTATTCCAGTCTGTTCCTGTGTATGGCATTTACACTTGAAGTAGTCTTCATTTTTAGGAGAGTTTGAGATGATAATGGTATCCAAATCATAGATACTATCATTTGCTTCCATTACTGTTATTTATTTAGTAAAAAAAAAAAGACGAAGATTGCTAAAACTTTTTGAAACCCTGACCCAAGTATCTTGAATTATTTTCTTGTCGTTCTACCAAACGGAACACCGATCTGGGATTTCCAGGCTTATTTGCCATCATCAGTGATGGCATACCAATAAATATTCTCACCAATGATGACCACATTCATCATTTATACATCAGACGCATCCTGACGTTAATATTTATCGGTATGCCATCCTGATGAGGGCAAACAGCCCCGAAATCCGCGATCGGTTGTGGTTCCTGGTTTGATGTTTTAACTGGATGATGACCATAAATCTCTGTCCGTTTGACAGTCCGGGACGAGGCCTCTGGTGTGGAGGCGACGCTTTTGGTGGTGGACTGCGTTCAATGCAGGGATCGCGGAGTGCTCGTCACACTCCAAAACACATATTGTTTTTTCATTTGTTTTTCGATTTTCGTTTCGATTTTCCCGCCAATCACATCACGTGCCTTCTGTTGACATGATTTGCATTCGCAGGAACAATTGCCTGGGTGCAGACGAGTTGGTGTCATGTGCGGATTATGCGGTTTTACTGGGTGAGAACATAACTGCGGCTATGCTCACCATAACAGTCAGGATGTTGCGTCTGATATACATACACACATACCACACATACTGCTCCCAGGTGAGCATTAGGGGAGATATCAAGACGAAGTACGCACAGGTCTGATACTTTCTGTCAAGATCAAAGGGACCCATGGCATAGGATGGAAAAGATCTGTCTCTAGAAGATATCCTCGAAGAGACAGGGATAGCAATTTAGTTCTTCTTGGCATTGAAATGTTACCAGCTAATGTGACTCCACTTCACCATGTTCTCCAAATCATTTGTTACCTCTGCCCACCAAAAATGGACGGAGGTTATTGTTTTCACCATGTCTGCCTTTGTGTGGAGGATAACTCAAAAGTTGTGGGCGGTTTGGTGGGCAGGTTGTGTGTTGACAAGGGAAGAATTGATAGATGTTTGTGAATTATCCAGATCCAAATCCAGATTACTACAATTTTTTATTATTAAAGCGATTCTTCACCATTGAGAGATAGGCCAAAAACGAAAATATAGCACAATATCTCAAAAAGTTATGGATGGATATCAGATAAAATTAGGTTGTCAGGTTGGATGTATGACAAGGAGAATTAATTAATATTTGGTAAAGATCCGAATTCGGATCGGATGGAGGTGTGCGCTCTACCGAGATGCCCTTCTAGAACCCTCATGGTAGGAGGTGGATGGCTTTGGTGTAGGACTATGCTCCAATGCGGAATGAGGGAGTGCTCGTCGCACCTCCACATGTTGTGATTTACCCGACGATCACTTCACGTGCCCCTTCTGTTGAATGCGTTTGCATTTAGCGGGAACAATTGTGTGGGTGGCAGACGGATGCGTGCTCTTTGCGGATTTATTGCAGTTTTTACCGTGTGAAGACATAATCTGTCGTGTGATGTTTAAGCCTGTATTGGCTTAAACGTTAGGCGGTGGTGGCTTGGGATCCTCAGGTCCTGATTCAAGCCCATGGCCACTGATTTAAAACACCAGGGGGTGATCTCAGCCTTGCCCATCCTTCTGAGTCGCGAAATGAGTACCAGTGTATAGCAAGCCAAAAAAGGCTGCACACAAAGGAAAGTGGTATTGATGATTGATTAAATTCTGGTTTGGTGTGGTGCAGGCATGATGGGCCGAATGGCCCTGCACCTTAATTTATTGTAAATTCCTTGTAATAACAGTCAGGCAGGTTCCATCTGTAAATATTGTATTATATATATATATATATATATATATATATATATATATATTATATATATATATATATGTTAAACACTTATATGAGCAAAAACATTATGACCACCTGCCTAATATTGCTGTTGGTCTTCCGTTATACCGCCCAAATCAGCGCCGATCCCGCCGAGGCATGACCTACAAGAACCCCTGAAAGGTGTCCTGTGGTATCTGGCACCAAAACATTAGCAGCAGATCCTTTCAATTCCTGTAAGTTGCGATGTGGGAGCCCGCCGGGATCGCACTTGATCGGTCAGCACAATCCCACAGCATGCTCAATCGGATTGCAAGAACTGAAGAATTTGGAGGCTAGGGCAAACACCGTGAAACACTTCATTCATGTTCCTCAAACCATTCCCGAACAATGTGTGGCAGTGTGCAGGGCGCATTATCCTGCTGAAAGAGGGCCACTGCCATCAGCGGAATGCCATTGCCTGATGAGGTGTACCTGGTCTGTTAACGATGGTTTAGGTAGGTGACACGTGGTCAAATAGACATCCACATGAATGGGCTGCGACCCCAAGGTTCCCAGCAGACATTTGCCACAGAAGCATTCACACTCCCTCCACCGGCTTTTCGTCTTCCCACAGCTGCATCCTGGTTGCCATTATTTCCCCAGGTAAACGGCGCCACACTTAACGGCCATCCACGTGCATCTAAAAGAAAACGGGACTCATCGGACCAGGCGACCTTCTTCCACTGCTCCAAGTTCAGTTCCAATGCTCGCGTGCCCATTGGAGGTGCTTTCGACGGTGGACAGCGGGTCATCATGGAACACTTCTGACGGTCTGCGGCTATGCAGCTTCCATTATGGCAGGGCAGGGTGCGATGGCAGTGTGGATTGTGGAACATTCGTCCGAACCACCAATACATTTTCCTGTGACTTGTGCCACAGCAGACTTCTGTCGGTCGGACCAGATGGGATAGCCTTCGTTCCTCGCGCATCCGATAGCCTTGGCGCCCAACACCTGTCGCCGGGTTTGTGGTTTGTCCTCCTCGGAACACTTGTCGGTCCGTACTCACACTGCTGGACCGGGGAGCACCCCACAAGCCTTGCCATTTCAGAGATGCTTCTGACCAGTGTCTGGCCAAACAATTTGGCCCTTGTTCAAAAGTCGCCTCAGTCTTTTACTCCTGCCCATTTCTCCTGCATCCAACCACATCAACTTCAAGAACTCACCCCCCCCAACTGCTTCACTGTGCCTAATATATCCCACCCCTTTGACAGCTGCCATTGTTAAAAAAGATAATCAATGTTATTCACTTCACCTGTCAGTGGTCATAATGTTTTGACTCATCAGTGTTATGCATATATATTGTTGCGATTTGAAAGCTATCGCACACAACATTCAGGTTCCTATAGCTCAGTTATATCGGCTAAGTATTGTTTATTAGATAGCTTCCCGTCCCTTGTCTAATGGGGTAAATCAATTAAACTGCGCTGTGATTTATATTTTCGGAAAACTTCATCTCAAGTGACGAAAACAGAAATGACCGTTGGGGCGTTCTGCAGCGACGTAAACAAGAATGATGGTTAAAGCAACGCTGCAGAGAAAGAACAATGATCCCCCCACCCTGAGATTCTCCGCGGGCTTAGGAGGGGAGGGGAGCGCGCCGGAGCGCATAAAAGGAGAGAAAAAGCAGGAGGAGAAAAAAGGAGGAGCAAGCGAGAGAGAGCCAGCAGCGAGAAGCAACGAAGGAGCACCCACCTTGCGGAGCGTTCATCGCGTATTGGAGCGCTCCATGTGTGGAGCGCTCGTTTCTAATGGCCTGGACTGGTCTTGCTGCTTGCCATCTGGAAGGTTTTCTTCCTCCTCCTCCCTCCTGAAAGATCGAGCTTGGAAAGACCATCCGCCGCCGGAGCCGGAAGGGTTGCGTGTCGTCTCCGGAGGGAACGGAGTCGAGGTTTGGTGGCCGGGACGGGCGCCGAACCGAGTCATCTTGAAGACCGCATGAGGCGGACAGGTCCAAAATGACCCTGGCCTTCAAGCTCCACATCCTCCGAGCTGGAAGCCGAAATAAAGGCATCAGGCACACTTATTTTGTGTGTGTGTGTCGTGTGTGTGTGTGTGTGTGTGTGTGTGTGACTGTGTGTGTGTGTCTGTGGGCCCGTCCTGTAAGTTAGTAAACTGTTAATGCTGTGTGCTGTATATATTTGCATTGCATTTATTAATAGTCGCCGTTTAGTTCTGCTCCTTGTGGTTCCCCTTCCCTTGCCTTATTGTAAATAAAATATCCCTATTTGTTCAATGTATCAGATTGTTTTTGTGTTTCTTTCATTGGTTCGACATGACACCATGATTTGAGAATAGTAAAAGCTGTTACGGCCCTAAGGGCGACATGTGGACGACGGTTCTTGGCGATTAAACTGCTCAGAATCGCACACGGAACGAGCGGCGCTCAGCGGCTCGTTTTCGTACGAGTTCGTCGAGGTGAATTTCCCCAGTAGATTTCCCGCGTGGATACCTAGGTATATAGAAATTTGGATATTCACCCTATTGCCACGCGGTGACCTGTTGGCGATCTTTGGTCCAGGGCAGGACCCGTCGGCTCCGACTTCTCCGGATGACGACCTAAAATTCTTGGCGATCGGTTGAGCCGCACAGCTTACTCTCCATCTAGCGGTCGTGCTCGTGGCCGATACCCGGCCCCGCAACAATATAACCACTGACTGACTGACTGTTACTTAGGACCCGGTGCCTTCCAGATGACATGCTGAAAGCTGAAATTTTGTGTGCTGCATGGACATCAAAGCCAGTACAAGGGGGAGGGGGGGGGGGGGACAGAATCGTCAGACAACATCTATGGAATGGAAATAAATAAATAAATGAAACATACAAATGCAGGTGAGAACCCGAGACAATGGGGAAAACACGGTTCATCTGCTTACACAATGTGTAAGCACACCACGAAGAATATATATGTGTTGTGTATATATATATATAATATATATATATATATATATATATATATATATATATATATATATATATATATAATATCAGAAAAAAAACCCACACAATGTAAAATAACATACTACGTAAATACCACACGTTTGTTAATAACCGTACGACAGAAATTTACCATTGCTGCATAAAATAGCATTACTTAAGGAAATACCATACACTTAAAATATCTTACTACATAAATGACTGTACTATGTCAATTACCGCACTACGTTTAATTACCGTATTATGTAAATACCGTACTATGTAAATACTGCACATATGTAACTAACAATACGAACATAAATTCGTACTACATAATATGCATATGTAATACCATACTATAGAATAATATGCCTCGCAATACCGTGTTATGTAAATACCTCACCACATAATATACCACAATACGTAAAATACCGTACTATGTAAATACTGCACTATCCATACATACGTTACTCATAGTTGGAATGAAAAGCGGTTGGTTGCTGACGTTTTCATTCCAACTTAAAACTAAAGGACGTCTCCTTATAGCCGAACAAAATGGTGTCATACATTTACACTTTCAATTCAAATATAACGAATCCAAATGAAGTAAATGGTAAACAGGGTCATTCACACAGTCCCATATTACGATACAATTATTAATCTTACAGAAAACCCATGTATTTTTTGGGTATTATCAGTAAGTGATTTTGTAGCCATCAATAAGCAGCGGTGTAAATAACCAAACAAGGAGTGGCAAAATCCATGGTGCAAAAACAGATGCATGCAAGTATCATAATAAGTCCTCTGGGTGTGTGTGTTGATTCACCTTCAGTTAAGGAAGACCACAATGTGTAACTCGAAACAACAAGAACTGTCTATGCGTTCTAAAAAGTTCGTATTCAACTGAATAATTAGCTTGAACACCGCCGTGCCATAACGAGATGCAATGGGTTAGAAAGTTTGCTTGTGAGGGTTAACAAACCATTTGTTTGGAAACTGCTGTCCTTGGACACAACAGGATGCCCAGAGAACGGGTTTAACTGCAAGCAGAGCAGCTTCTGTTGGATCAGATTGTTTCTGCATTGATCTCAAGCTGGGTTTTTCAGGTGAGGCGGGTGGGGTGCAGTTACTTGCAATTTTCACGAACACATCGACCTGGGAGAAGATGAAGGTGTGGTGGAGAGGGAGAGAAATGTCGGTCGTAAGATATTTGAAACAAATTGTGTCCGATCATTATACCAAGGCAAAACCACAAATGTAGGTAAAAAAATTGGCAAAAAAATATTGGTCGATCGCACAATGCAAAATTGCAGATAGTGCAACTTTCAATGCGAAGGCACAAAACCGGACAACCGATTGGAGAAGAGTTTTAATGAATTAAAAAAAGATACATCCTGTTCATCAAAAGTGAGCCAAATTCAAGAAGAAGAAATAAAGAAAAGAAAAAATGTCTCCGTCTCCTAATAGTCTCTGTTCCCTCTGTTTTTGTTCCTTCCCTCTCCCGCCCCTCTTGTCTGCGTGCCCCCCCTTGCTGTTGTGTTGTGTGTTAGCTCTCATACGAGCTCGACAAGGTCTACAAAAAAAAAATCAAATAAAAGAATTATTACCAGAGAAGGAGAAGATTAATTTGTTTCTATTTTGTGCACAGGTAAGTGGGAGTTTGGATTTCATCCATGGTGCTGGTACAGACATGTATCTCTCTCTTTT
>CM068966.1:54626721-54654277 GCA_035128595.1 Eptatretus atami
TTTCATTTATTTATTTTTTTTTCATTTATTCAGATGCTCACCGACGGTTCTGCAATTTTTCCTGGTGTATCGGCTTCGATGTCCGTCAGCACACAAAATTACCGTGCTTCCCCATTGTCTCGGGTCACTCACCTGCGGTTTTTTTTTTTCATTATTTATTCATTATTTATTTTTAATTTGTTTAACATATTTTCATTTCCGGATGTTTTCCAAGGATTCTGTGATTTTATTTTTCCAGTGTACTGGCTTCGATGTCCATCAGTATGCAAAATTTCAGCTTTCTACGTCACCGATCTTTAATATCAGTCAGTCAATCAGTCAGTGAGTCAGTGAATATATATATATATATATATATATATATATATATATATATATATGGATACAAAAAAACACGACATAATAGTGACCGAAGCTTTTCGTGCTGCACTCTTCAGGGTAAAAAAATCGCAGCAAATGAAGAAGGAAGTGAAGGTGCGTGCTTTATACGCAGGTCTCAATAAGGTAGACGCTGATTGGTTCAACCGTAATGACGTCACGGTTAATCCGAACGCCCATTGGTCGGATCATCATCTTCACCTCGAGCTCCATTGGCTGGAGTAGAGTTCGTCGATGATTGACGTTTGCACCACATCCTGGAGAGAGGGGGGATGGGTTTCCCCGAGGGTCCATTCACCATTTGTTACCGTACTTCCCTTGATCTTTCCATGCTGAAAGAAACACAGAGATCGTACAAATTCCTTTTACGACTAATATTAGATCGGTGGTAAGGATGAAGGTTGCTTCCAACATACGTAAATGAAACGAGCTCCGATCTCGGCTCAATATCCTGACATATCTGCATTGAACTGGTCTGCACAGAGAGGGTTGGTAACACAGGTGCTGTGCAATGGCAGATGAAGCAGGTACAGTGGCCGGTGGTTACTGGATATTTCTACATGCTCACACTGGTTGTGTTCTAACCCTCACAATCTTTCTTCGATCGCCAAGGGACGTGTTGTTTGATCCGATCAGCCAATCTTAGTGTTGTGGCGCCACGTACGCGAGCTTCACATCGGCACTTAAACTCATAAATAACATCGCTGGTTTGTGAGGTGGGAAGCACATCCTTGTTGACTGACGTCAGCCAACGGCGAGAGGTAAAGTATCTCGGGTTGCACAACCAGAAACGTGTTGGACACAATATGTTTGATTTGTACTTCAAACCTTCGTGATGGTTGCCCTTTCCAGGGCATCCTGATATGGACTGGACATTTGTCCGGACCAATCTTCCGATCTTTTGTCATGTTTAGAAACTTATATATGTATCTCTTAACTATATGCTCAGGATAACCATTTTCACCGAGTATATTCATGATTTTGTCAATTTCAGCAGGAAGATTACAAGGTGAACAAATCCCTGTGCTCTGTTAACCAGGATATTAATCAAGGCAATTTTGTTTCTCGTGGAGCTGTAGAGTCCCACCGAGTATACTGCCCTGTGAAAGTCGGCTTCCGGTAGACGGATGTTGTGAAACCAAGGTTGGATCTATCAACCAACACGTCCAAACCGGTAACGTGTTTGACGATTCCAGCTCCGTGGTAAACTTCAGCGCCAGATGGAGAGTGTTGAGCCATGCCTGGAAATTGTCACATGCCGTCCGAGACTCAACAAAGGCAAAATATCATCAACATTCCGATAATATACGATGGGGGAATCGACCCTTGCCGACCAGTCAGTTTCTGCATTTCGTGATAGCCGACAAAGATATTTGCAAGAGCTGGGCCGAATGGAGAACCCGTGGCCACACCGTCCGTTTGAACATACATCATGTTGTTAAAACTGAATTCCACCTCCCTTGTTGCTCTGTTCATTAATTCCACGAAGACGTGTTCCGAGATCATCGGTTGTTCCAGATCGGTGTGATACAGCAATGTGCGCATATCTCAATCGTCTCCGCCAATGGGACATTCATGAACAAGCTTTTAATATCAAAGGATGCCATGATGTTGTCCTCACTTGTCGGTGTTTTAGCTCTAATTGATTCTGCAAATGTGAAGGAATCCTTAACCACTAAATGAGAAAGTGAATCCAATACTGGTTGCAGTACTTCTCCCAACCACTTGGCAAGTTCATGTTGTGCTGATCGCACCATGGACAGTATGGGTCTTAGAGGGATATTCTCCTTGTGAATCTTCGGCAGGCCGTACATTCTTGGACGTTGGGCTCCAACAGGTTTAATTCTGTCGTTCACCTCCTTTGATAGTTCTCCACGTTTGAGAAGCTGCAACAGTCGTTTGACGATCTGACCTTCCACCTGATACGTGCAATCATGTTCCGTTACACCGCCCAGATATTTAAATTTGGTTTGGTCTTTCAGGATGTCCATCATCTTGTCGATGTAATCAATCTTATTCATGATTACCACTCCGGTGCCTTTATCCGGTTTGCAGATGTCAATGGCAGCATTCCTCCTCAATCCTTGTATTGCCAAGAGAACATCCCGTTGCATGTGAAAATCGTGACGTCATTCGGGATTCCACACAACGCATGTGCGAGGTCCGATAGTCTAGCCCTCAGCGACTGGTCTGCTTCATTTGACACAGCCTGATGTGTTGATAGTTGAGCATACAGGAGTTCAAACTCGGCAAAAATGTCTTCCCTCTTGATATTCCGGTTGGGAATGCCGAAGTTAAACCGTACGCCAACGCGAACCTTTCGTGTCAGATAGATTATAGTCCGATTTATTGAGTTTGGTCACTATTATGTCGTGTTTGTTTTGTATCCATATTAAAGTTCTGTAGTACCAAACATCTGTTTATATATATATGTATAATATATATATTTTTTTTTTTATTTTTTTTTATTTTTTTTCAATACATATATATATATATATAACAATATACAAATAACCACAAATATAAATATATATATATGAATAACCAAAAATATTAGTCGATTCTGTCAATGTATAATTACGTTTCCTTCGATTTACTTTGCCGAGAAACCTTACCAGTTTTACCAGTTCATGACGATTATGTTGTCAAAGGAAATTAATCGCAAAAAAAACATGAATTTGAATTCCTTTACAAATGAATTCCCTTACAAACAGAACAACTGAATTACATTTCACATTACGTGGAAGTTCCACAGGTCCCCTGCCATGATGCTGTCAAAGGACATTCCTGGCAAACTCTCAAAATATTCCACTCTCTATTGGAAATGAATTCCCTTCCAACAGCCCATTCGAACCAGGTTGACTGCTAGTTTTCAATATACAAGTACCTCTGATGAGTAAGCAAATATTTTTTATCATAATTATATTTACTTGAGTTATGAAAAACAATATTCTCGGCAGTTCTTGTACTATTACAAGTATCTCTTTCAAATAACTTTTTAAACGGCTCTATTATCGTCGGCTCCGCAAACGTGAACACAAACCTGCACAAAAAGTTAACATTTGCTGCTGGAAAAAAAATGTAACCTTTATTTATATAATCACCTTTCAGCAGGATGTCATGATGTCATATTAATGGAGAATTGTATTCTACTAGTTTCTAGTCCTTTGTTAGCCCACGCTCACGAAGCGAAAAGCGGGATTAAGCAATCGGTCATATATGCATTTTGTTATTCCTTTTTCTCTGCAACCGCTTGTCGATTGACACAAAATTTTCACCATAGATTGAAACTTGGCTCTGGTCTCATGGCGAACTAGAAGGGCGCTCAGTGGGGCACATACCTCTGCCACGTCATGCCTGATCCACGAGAAGAATATTGGGCCCATTACATTTTGAAATATCATGCTATACAGTACTATATAGTTTTTGGCCCTATCTCTCAATGGTGAAGAATCACTTTGAGATTAAATAATTCTCATATCCAGATCCGGATTTGGATCTTCACCAAAATCGAATCAATTCGTCGTGGTCACACACCCAACCTGCTCACCAAATTTCATCCGGATCCGTCCACAACTTTTTGAGATATCGTGCACACAAACAACCAAACAGACAGAAGTGGTGTAAACATGACCTCCTTCACCTTCAGTGGCGGGGTAATAAGTGTGATAGTTTTTTTAATGTCATCGGTGCCTTCATTATGATGTCATGATGGCATACGTTGAGCGCTACATCCGATCAGTACGAGCATTTTTGAGGGTCATCTGGGATAAATTGGTCAACAGAAAAAAAATTGATGATTGTCATCGGTCACGTGGTTCGGCAGCCATATTTAAAATATTTAAAATAAATAAATAAACATTCAAAAATGTTCTTCTCCGAAATGGCTGAGCAGTTTGAGGTGAACCTTTACAGGTATGACCGCCTATCCATGAGTAACAAAAGGTTCCCCACGTATGACATCATAGGTCACATGTTTGGCAGCCATGTTGGATTTACCCCATAACCGATGAAATCTTCGCCAGAACAGCTGGACAGATTGAGGGAAACTTCACACACATGTTCCCCAAGCCTTGGGGATACCAGGGTGTTCACGAATAGTTTGATAGGTCACATGGTTTGGCAGCCATATTGATTGAAGGAAATATTTTTTTAATTCTTCTCTTGAACTGCATCAATTGACATGAAATTTCAAAATTATGATCTACTAGTGATGGGGAATATATGTTTTAAATTACATGATCAGATGCTAGGTCTCGCAGCTAGAATTATTTAAATTTTTTGGAATCTGGGTCTTTTTGATTTTTTTATGTTTTTTTTGAATAAGGCTCACTTGGCTGTGCCTTTGGATGGGTTTGAGGGTAGAAGAGTAGCAGTTGAAACCTGAGTCCGATCCAGGTTTCTCCTGATGACTTCATCTTTGCTTTTTTGCTTGTTCAGTTCCTTCTGATAATTCCAATGCGTACCTATTTTAATTGGTCTTCCATTTGATTTTAATTTCATTTTTTTTTTAAATCCCATTCTGAATTAAATTGACAAAAGAGGACGTAATCGGTCAGGTGCTGAACAAATGGGGTTGCATCAAAGCAGGACGTCTTGGTGCCCGGTCATCAGTGCAGAAGTTCTAAAGTGGCAGTTCCAGTGTTAATTAGAGCGTACATTGAAACCACTCAACGGAGGAAAATGAAACTTTACCGCATGTTACTTGACCATGTGATATAGCGGCATATTACTTGTATGACACACACCCCTCAGAACTTACATGGTGAATTTACAAAATCCTCATGCCCAGAGACAATGTCACTTCCTCATGTTAGAAATTCAAATCGTTGTAATCGCCTCAGCCTTTATTGTGCTCGCTGGTGAAAAAAGCTAAGAAGAAGAAATAATAATAATAAGAAGAGGCTTTTCAAAGTATAATTTGTGCACATTTACCTTTGAAGTGTAGATGATGCAATTACAAATTTGCTACAAAAGAGTTGTCTCGCACCAAGTCCTTCTCAAGACTGCGCGAGGTAAGTATTCTATGAACACCATGTGTTTGTAATGGCACGGGAGTGACCTAGAGGCATTATGACCAATATTTGTTTGAATCGGTATTTAACAACTACTTTACGGGTTTTTTCTTTTTCCCTGAGAGAACCAGTTATTGTGGCAATCACTTTTCTGCCTAAAATCAAAATTGTATTGTGGGCATCAACTTCCCTCCATGGGGTTCTTCTGCGCACCCAACTTCTGGAATCCATCGTGCATGTCACCGGAGGATAGGTATAAAGTTCTTCTTTTTAAATTATATAATCTCAACGAATATTTTGTGCTCAATGTCTACCATCACTACTTCTTTAATGGCCCCCAATTATTTTCACCTTCTTGTGGGGTCAGTCAGAGAACGTTTTTGGCCCAATCTTTCACAAACAGTTGGTCAGGCCTGATGATCGACTGAAGGTGATTTTGGCAGGAATTATATCATTGTCGCCACAGATAACTCTCCTACTCTTCGTGAAAGACACCTTGAGATCGTTAACGTCCACAAATGGCACAGAAGCTGGCAAGACGGGTCCTCGGCATCCATCCGAGGGGCGGCACATTGATGCGTCACCTACTTGCGAAACACTAGGAAGGTAGTTTGTAGCTGAGTCAAGATTCATTTCCAGACTAGACAGCTGATAAATATTATGCATGCTAGATTATACAGGCAGGCTATCCTGGCAGCCCCACTGTGGCACTCATTGTGCGAGTAAAACACAAGGTTTTGTTATATTAGGAATTGTTTGGTGAAAAACGTTTAAATTGCTATGAAACAACAAAGGAAAAATCATTGACTCTGTGACATCATTAATCACCCACCACCGTTTTATGGATGGATTTCCTGATCATCGCCGCATACATTGGAATCCATAACATTTTCCCATTCGGTGAATTAAAATAAAACAATTCATTGAGCTTTGACAGCTGTTCGATTGTGGAATTTTGATTTTGAAACATTGATTGGACTTGTAACACTATCGTCCTGTCACATGAAAAAATATTTATCCTCCCCTGTGACCTTCAATTTCTCTTCACCACTTGCCCTCCCACCCCACCCATTAACATTTCCAAACTCCCCACTCTCACTACTCTCTGCCCTCACTCCCAGATTTGTTTCCTCTTCTTGATTTTGTGAATACTTTTCATTTTACAGTTATGATACAGGAATATGTTGAGAAGAGAATGAGGAAAATCAGGGTTAGGATTTCTGTCTTAAGACATGTTCTTTCTAATGTTTAAACTGTTTTCTTGAATATCATGTCAAGAGTAACAATTCAGGCATTCGAGTTCTTTTGAGAGAAAAAAAAAACACATCACGGTGTTGTCACATCATCGTCCAACTAATTGGAGGCAGCAAGGAAGTTCACCCGTTAATTGTAATTACTCATTTAGACAAGGAAAAAAGGAAGTTGAAGAAATGTGAAATCTCAGATGTCACGTCACAGAAAATGTACTGTGCTTGACTTGAGCTCAGTCTATAGGTCACATGCTCATCACAGAATTTCTCTGTTGGTGAAACCAATCAGTTTAATAGACAAAACAAGTACAATTCTTGTGATTAGATTTTCACCTGATAATTGTTTACCTTCTGAGTTGTAGCCCATTGTTTCCGACTCATCAATATATACTTCATTCATTGGCTTAATGTCACATCAATACATGCTTCATTTCATTCGCTAATACCTCATCAATATAACTTCATCCATTTGCTACTGCTCATCATTGCATACTATCATTGATTGGCTAATATCACATTATACATACTTCATAATTGGCTTAAAGTCACATAACAATACTCATCATTGGCTATGCTATCAATGCATACTTCCTTCAATGGCTCTACCTCATCAATAATACTTCATCAATGGCTACTGCCTATCAATACATCTTCATTCATTGGTTTAATATCACATTAATACATACTTCATTCATTGGTTTAATGCACATTAATATATACTTCATTCATTGGTTTAATGCCAACATTAATATATACTTCATTCATTGGTTTAATGCACATTAATATATACTTCATTCAATGCTCAACTGAAGTGCAATACATACTTCATTCATTGGTTTAATATCACATTAATACATATTATTCATTGGTTAATATCACATTAATACATACTTCATTTATTGGCTTAATATCACATTAATACATACTTCATTCATTGGTTTAATATCACATTAATACATACTTCATTCATTGGTTTATAATATCACATAAATACATACTTCATTCATTGGCTTAATATCACGTTAATTACATACTTCATTCAATTGCTTAATATCACATAATACATACTCATTCATTGGTTTAATATCACATTAATACATACTTCATTCATTGGCTAATATCACGTTAATACATACTTCATTCAATTGGTTTAGTATCAATTTAATAATATACTTCATTCATTTGGTTTATATCACGTTAATACATACTTCATTCATTGTTTAATATCACAATTATACATACTTCATTCATTTTTTAATATCACATTAATAACATACTTCATTCATTGGCTTAATATCACATTAATGACATACTTCATTCATTGCTAATATCAGCATTATATAATACTCTCATTCATTGGCTTAAATACACATTTAATACATACTTCATTCATTGTTTAATATCACGTTAATACATACTTCCATTCATTTGTTTAATATCACATTAATACATACTTCATTCATTGCTTAATATCACATTAATACATCCTTCATTCATTGGCTTAATATCACATTAATACATACTTCTTCATTTGCTTAATATCACATTATATATATACTTCATTTAATTGGCTTAATATCACATTAACTCATACTTCATTCATTGGCTTAATATCACAATTAATATATACTTCATTCATTGGCTTAATGCCACATTAATACATACTTCATTTCATTGGCTTAATATCACTTAATATATACTTCATTCATTGGTTTAATATCACATCAATACATAATTCATTCATTGGCTTAATGCCACATTAATACATACTTCATTTTCATTGGTTTAATGCACCCATTAATACATACTTCATAATTGGCTTAATATCACATTAATACATACTTCATTCATTGGTTTAATACCTACATTAATACATACTTCATCCAATGGCTTAATTCACATTAATACATACTTCATTCAATTGGTTTAATATCACATTAATACAGTACTTCATGCCATGGCTTAATTCATTCACTTCTATATACATACTTCATCTCATTGGCTGTTAATACACATTAATACGATACTTCATCCAATGGCCTTAATATCACATTAAATTACATCTTCATTCATTGGTTTAATACCACATTATACTACTTTTCATCATGGTTATATCACATAATTCATTCCATTGCTTAATATCACATTAATAACATACTTCATTTTCATTGGTTTATACAACATTAATAGCTATTACTCAATGCTGTTACATACTTCATTCAATGGCTCACACATTAATACATACCTTCATTCATTGGTTTAATGCCACATTAATAATACTTCATCCAATGGCTTAATGCCACATTAATGCATACTTCATTCAATTGGCTAATGCCACATTAATACATTACTTATTCATTGGTTTTTAACGCCAACATTATACATACTTCATCCAATGGCTTAATATGGCAACATTAATACATAACTTCATTTCATTTTTAAATACAACCATTAATACATACTTCATCCAACTGGCTTAATATCACAATTAATACATACTTCATTCATTGGTTTAATATCACATTAATACCATACTTCGTTCATCTGGTTTACATGCCACATTAATACATACTTCATTCATTGGTTTAATGCCACATTAATAGCATACTTATTCATTGGTTTAATGCACATTAATACATACTTCATCCAATGGCTTAATAATCCACTTAATCAGACTGTCATTCATTGGTTTAATCGCACATTAATACATAGCTTGCATGCCAATGGCTTAATATCACATTAATACATACTTCATTTATTGGCTTAATATCACATTAATACTTTTACTGTCGTCATTGGTTTAATGCCACATTAATACATACTTCATTCATTTGGTTTAATGCGCCATTAATACATACTTCATCCAATGGCTTAATATCACCATTAATAAGCAGACTTCATTCGATTGGTTTATACCTACATTAATACATACTTCATCCAATGGCTTAATACAACATTAATACATACTTCAATTTATTGGCTTAATTCACATTAATACATACTTCGTTCATTGGTTTATGCCAACATTAATATATACTTCAATTCAATTGGTTATTCACATTAATACATCCTTTCATTCAATTGGTTTAATGTCACATTAATACTTACTTCATTCATTGGCTTAATATCCATTAATTACATACTTCATTCATTGGTTTAAATATCAACATAATTACATACTTCTTATTTGCTTAATATCACATTAATACATAAACTTCCATTCATGTGTTTTTAATGCCACATTATATATACTTCATTCATTGGTTTAATATCACTTAATTACGATACTTCATCTCATTGGCTTAATAATCACATTAATACATGACATCATTCATTGGTTTAATGCACATTAATATATACTTCATTCATTGGTTTAATATCACATTACTCATACTTCATTCATTTGTGTTTATTTATATTGCCACATTAATATATACTTCATTCATTGGTTTAATGTCACAATTAATACATAACTTCTCATTTGGCTATATCAATTAAATAACATACTGTCATTCATTGGTTTTAATATCACATTAATACATACTTCATTTATTGGCTTAATATCACATTAAACATACTTCGTTCATTGGTTAATGCCACATTAATATATACTTCGGTTTGTACCATATTTTTCTTGATTAATTGAGTTTAATATCACATCCATACATACTTCGTTCATTGGTTTTAATGCCAGCATTAATATATACTTCATTCATTGGTTTTAATATCACATTAATATATACTCATTCATTGTTAATATCACATTACATACAATACTTCGTTCATTGGTTTAATGCCACATTAATATAATACTTCATTCATTTGGTTTTAATATCAACTATTAATATATACTTCATTCATTGGTTTAATATCACGATTAATATATACTTCATTCATTGGCTCACTGAAGTGCAATACAATACTTCATTCATTGGTTTAATATCCATTAATATATACTTCCATTCATTGGTTTTAATATCACATTAATAATATACTTTCGTTCATTGGTTTAATGGCCACATTAATATATACTTCATTCATTGGTTTAATATTCACATTACCATATACTCCATTCAATTGGTTTAATATCACATTAATACATACTTCGTTCATTGGTTTAATGCCAGGTCATTAATATATACTTCATTCATTGGTTTAATATCAACATTAATACATACTCGTTCATTGGTTTAATGCCACTTAATAATACTTCATTCATTGGTTTAATAATCACATTAAATATATACTTCATTCATTTGGTTTAATTCAATTAATACATACTTCATTGCATTGGTTTAATGCCCAACATTAATATATACTTCATTCATTGTGTTTTAAATATCACATTAATATAATACTTCCATTCATTGGCCTCACTGAAGTGCAATACATACTTCCATTCATTGGTTTAATATCACCATTAATTATACTTCAATTCATTGGTTTTAATATCAACATTTTATACATACAATCTTCATTCATTGGTTTAATGCCAACATTAATATATACTTCATTCATTGGCTTAATAATCACAATTAATACATACTCATTCATTGGTTTAATGGCCAGCATTAATATATACTTCATTCATTGGTTTAATATCACATTAATACATACTTCATTATTTTGGCTTAATTGCCACATTAATGCATACTTCATTCATTCGGCTTAATGCCACATTAATAACATAACTCATTCATTGGTTTAATGCCACATTAATACATACTTCATTCATTGGCTTAATGCCACATTGAATACTACTTCATTTGATTGGTTTAATGCTAGAACACATTAAATACATACTTCATTCATTGGCTTAATGCCACATTAATACATACTTCCATCTCATTGGTTTAAATGCCACTAATTAATATATACTTATCAATGGCTTAATATCACAGTAAATACAATACTTCATTCATGTGGTTAATATCCATTAATACATAGTTCCCTTCATTGGTTTAATATCTACATTAATATAATACTTCATTCATTGGTTTAATATGCACAATTAATACATACTTCATTCATTTGGTTAATATCACATTAATATATACTTCATTCATTGCTTAATATCACATTAATCATACTTCATTCATTGGCTTAATGTCCACATTAATATATACTTCATTCATTGGGCTTAATATCACATTAAAAAAAATAATATACCTTCATTCATTGTTTAAATATCACATTAATACAATTACTTCATTCATTGGTTTAATCTCACATTTACAATACTTCATTCATTGGTTTATGCCACAATTAATATATACTTCCATTCATTGGTTTTAATATCACATTAATACATACATCATTTATTGTTTAATGCCACATTAATATATACTTCATTCATTGGCTTAATATCACATAAAAATACATACAGCATTCATTGGTTTAATGCCACATTAATAATATACTTCATATCATTGGTTTTAATTCACATTAATTACATACTTCATTCATTGGCTTTAATGCACATTAATGGCATACTTCATTCATTCGCTTAATGCACATTAATACATACTTCTTCATTGTTTAATGCCACATTAATACATACTTCATTCATTGCTTAATGCCCTTAATACATAACTTCATTCATTGGTTTAATGCCACATTAATATATAGCTTTCATCCAATGGCTTAATATCAGCATTTAATAATATACTTTTCATTCATTGGGTTTAATATCACATTAATACATAGTTCATTCATTGGTTTAATATGCACATTAATATATATCATTTCATTGGTTTAATATCACATTAATATGATTTTACTTCATTCATTGGCTTAATATGCACCATTAAATCCATGTTCATCATTGGTTTAATATCACATTTAATACATAGTTCATTCATTGGTTTAATATCACATTTCTATATACTTCATTCATTGGTTAATATCACATTAATAAATACTTCATTCATTGGTTTAATATCACATTAATACATAGTTCATTCATTGGTTTTAATATCACATTAATGATAATACTTCATTCATTGGCTTTTAATAATCAATTAATATATACTTCATTCAATTTGGCTTTAATATCACATTCAATATATACTTCAATTCATTGGTTTAATGCCACATTAATATTAATTCATTCATTGGTTTAATGCCACATTATATATACTTCATTCATTGGTTTTAATATCACATTAATCCATATTCATTCATTGGTTTAATGTCAACATTAATACATACTTCATTCATTGGCTTAATATCAACATTAATACATACTTCATTCATTGGTTTAATATCACATTAATATATACTTCAACATTCATTGGCTTCAATATCACATTAATCCATACTTCATTCATTGGCTTAAATAATGCACATTAATATATACTTCATCCATTGGCTTAATATCACATTAATATATACATCATTCATTGGTTTAATATCAACTTAATACATAGTTCATTCATTGGTTTAATATCACATTAATATATACTTCATTCATTGGCTTAATATCACATTAATCCAATACTTGCATTCATTGGCTTAATATCACATTATATATTAAATTCATTCATTGGCTTAATATCACATTAATATATACTTCATTCATTGGCTTAATATCACATTAATATATAACTTCATTCATTGGTTTAATGCCTCCACATTATATATACTTCATTCATTGGTTTAATATCACATTAATACATTAACTTCATTCATTGGGCTTAATATCACATTTACATACAGTCATTCATTGGTTAATGCCACCATTAATATATACTTCATTCATTGGTTTAAATACACATTAATAGCATACTTCATTCATTGGTTTCATGCAACCATTAATATATACTTCATTCATTGGTTTAATGTCACATAATACATACTTCATTCATTGGCTTAATATCACAATTAAATACATACTTCATTCATTGGTTTAATATCACATTAATAAACATACTTCATTTATTGGCTTAATATCAGCATTATATCATACTTCGTTCAATTGGTTTAAATGCCACATTAAAATTATACTTCATTAATTGGTTTAATATCACATTAATACCTACTTCGTTCATTGGTTTAATGCCACATTAAATATATACCTTCATTGCTTGTTTAATATCCACATTAATATATACTTCATTATTGGTTTTAATAAAAAAAAATGAAAATAAATAAATGAAGAATCAAATGCAGGTGAGCGGCCCGAGACAATGGGGAAACACGGTTCGTATGCTTACACAATGTGTAAGCACACTCCGCTAGTATATATGACTTCCGTTATGTGTACAAATCAATGACTGGGCGTATATACCACATGCGCAACAAAAATGAATACAACTCTAAATTACATGAATATCAATATTTGTAAGCCTCCGCATGCACTGTCTACAACCAAAAGAGCTCTTGAATGAGGTATCATCCAGCATTATATGTGCTGTAGTTACGACGTTTACCCCACTCAGAGACAATCGGGCAACTTGCATTTATTTATAGAAAGAAGACAGATAGATGTAAATAAAAAAAATTTGTGCTTTTCTTGGTCTGTTATTCGTATAACTTTGTGAACACTCCTCATATACTTAATGTGAATGTGCTATAAACTGCCATTTTGGTACATAGCAGCCAGGGTGGTGTTGCATAAGTCCATCGCCCATCAGATGGACGTTAAGCTGAGTGTCCCCTCTGATATCATCAGCTGGTGGATGTTAAAGATCTCACGGTGTTTTTGTGATGAGTGGGTGAGTTATCATCGGCACCCTGAACAATCCACGCTCACCCCTTAAGTTGCTCTACAAAGCACTCTTCAAACTCCGATTCCGAGTCGGGACTACGACAACCACCCATTCACTCTGGACCAATGGTCCATGGCAGAGCCTGAATCATGGCTGTGATTTGTAACAACAAAACTAGTGTGTGCCAAGCTTGCTTAAAATGCTTTCATTAAAGTCGATAAATGATCATTTTCGATCATTATTATCATCCATAAAAATACTGACCAATGTCATGTCATATGAACAGTGTATGGAATATTCGAGTTTGTGAAGTTTAAACGGTTAGGACATGTGGTTTGCATCAGAAAAAAAAAGAAAGAAAAAAAAAGAAACATTATTATGCAAACAAGCAATGCAATAATTATTGTGGGAATGACGAAGATGGCAATTATAATTAGGACTTTGTGGCCAAGAAAATGAAATAATGAAAATGATCCACAACGAATAACCATCTTCACATCGGTGACCACACCTGGCTGGCGGTGGCAGCAAACTGCATGCTGTTGTTGGTTGTTGTCGTTGGAGATAGTGTCGTGGTAGCTCCAGTATGCATCATGGGTACTGCAGATGGTGGGTTCAAACAAAGAGCAGCGTGAAGTCCACAGTTATCTGTTTTACACATGAAGAAGAATCGTATTTTATGAAGCCTTTCTCCCACCTAGTGATTCACCCTGAGATCCATCAAAGCAAAATCAAACAGAACATAGAGATGATATTGAATGTTCAAAATATCTTCAAAACAGTAAAGTAACCAACCAGACAACCAACCAACCAACTAACCGATGAGCTATCCAACCAACCAACGAACTATAACCAACCAACCAATTGAAAAAACGAACCCAAGTGAATTTGGCTTTAATAAGACAAACAATTTGATTTTGGGCTACGTTATGAGGCAGCATCATAGATCTCTCTGACTCTGGAAAATCCTCTTCATCTATTTGTTGACGACTCCACCCTCTGCCACGACATCGCTCATCCTTTGCAGGCGGGCTGCAGCTTATTCCCTCTCTTTCGACCTTGAGAAAATCACAAATTGGTCAAACACTTGGAATATGTCTTTCAATCCTGACAAATCTCACACTCTCACTACCTCTCTCTGAAAGGACCGTCTGGCAACCCCCCCCCCCCCCATCTACTTTCTCAACAATACTTGAGGAAGTTCAGTCAGTGAAACTTTTGGGCCTTACTATCAGCTATGAACTTCTTGGGCAAACCACATATCGATGTTGGCTTCCAAAGTGGTGACTGACTGGGTATCCTGCGTCATGCAAAGTCCTTCCTTGGCACATTTGAACTCTTATCTAACTACCAGGCCTTCATCAGCAACTTGATGGAGTACTGCTCTTCCCTCTGGGCTGGTACCCATACCTCACACTTTAACAATATGGAAACCAAGGCCTTCAGGATCATTTGAATCTCCCATGTCCCCCCATAACCTCCCTGCTGCCAGGTCTGCAGGGTGCACGCGGTCTGCCAGTAACCCTCTTTCTGGTGAAACTCCCAAAATCCAGATCACTGCTCACCTCCACTCATTCATTCCTCATTTTTTTCTTGCCTGTTGAACCAACTTCCTCAGTCTCTTCAATCTCATTATTCCCTGCAGGACTACAAGAAAAATTTTCACCACTATCTCAGGTGATCCTCCATCCACAACTATGATCTTTTCTACCCCCAATGCTCACTTCTTTTCAGGTTTACAGTTTTTCCTTCCACTTTTGTGATTGGTAGTTTATGACTGCATTCATCTTGCTCACTCCCTGTGTCCTCCCCTTGCCCTCATTCTTCCTCACATCCCTTATTTCTCCAAGTCTCCCACTATTTTGTCCCTTAACACTTCTATTGGAGTGTCTCCCTCTCTTTATCCTGTTCTTTTCGTTCTGTTATGCCCTGATCCGTTTTGGTTCTAGCTCCCCCATGAGCATCGACACGACAGACAAAAAAGCATTCCCCTGAAACCCTTTTTAATGTTTTTCCCTTTGTAATCTGTCTTTTATGTCATTTTAAGTGATCTGGCAGGCTAACAAGCACCAAGTTCAGGCAGGAGAGCACCATCATGATTAATCATGCCAAAAGAACTGGGTGAAAGGTTGGGGAAGGGTTGTCCTGCCCACAGACTGAGTTACGGGCACATTTTTGAATGAAACCTTTAATGTGCAATCAACATTGGAGGACGCATGAAATATGCAATTACTTTTTTGGATTCGACTCCCGGTTCAGCCCCAGGAATGGGGATGTAATGTCACAGGAGTCAAAACGGGAACCCGTCTTTCTGTCTGTTTGTGAAGAGAATATCTCAAAAAGTCGTAGACTGATTCGGACCAAATTTGGTGGATAGGTTAGGTGTGTGACAAGGATGAACTGATTATATGTTGGTGAAGATTGAATTGGTGAATCCGGATCCAAATTGGTGATTTGGTGAAGATTGAACTGATTAGATGTTGGTGAATCCGGATTCGGGACATTTTCAATTTTTAAAAGTGATTCTTCAAAAATGATACATCGCATGATATTTCAAAAAGTTGTGGAAAAGTTATTACAAAAACAAAATTTCAAAACTATGTGGATGAGTTGGTTAGGTGACAAAAACAAGCCGATTAGATTTTGGTTCAGATCTGGATCCAGATACGGCCTATCAGTGGGATAACCAGAGTTGGTGTCAAAGCCACCCAATGCTCGCCTGTTTATACATTTATCGTTTTTAAAAGACTCGTCTAATAATTAATATTTTTTATAAAGCATTGCAGTGAAGTCTGATCCAAATAATTTTAAAGCAACATATGCATTTGTATATTGTAATCAGTAACAAGAGCGCAAGTGAGCACAATATACGCCCGAACAAGAAGTTAGAAACAGAATTGTGCTACAACATGGAAAACAGCATCCTGGTTGCCATGGCAACCACTTTAGATGACGAACATATGTCGGCGACACACCGTCTCACAGTCTGTACCTATGTACCAGATATGAAACGTGAAAGGTGAAAACTTTGGGAGTTAGAGTGCGGACAGGAACGGATGGAAAACAGCATCCTGGTTGCCATGGCAACCACTTTAGATGACGAACGTATGTCGCGACACACCGTCTCCACAGTCTGTACCTATGTACCAAATATGAAACGTGAAAGTTGAAAACTACGTGAAAGTTTCACGAAAACAAACGCGAAAGTTGACGGACGACCATTATCACATAATACGCCCCAATATATATATATAATATATATATATATATATATATATATATATATATATATATATATATATATATATATATATATATATTGTTACAGGCCGGGGGTCCAGCCCCATGCTCTGCATCTCACCCCGCAGCGTTTGCACATTCTCATCCATTTTTGCCAGCAATATTCCTAATAGCTGGCCCATGTCAGGTGGCCCGGTGGCAGTCGCTTCGCCATTATTGGGCGCGGATCTGACGGGGATTGAGGAGGGATTTTGACGGAGGAGGGGAGGGGGGGTGCATACACCGCGGCCCCCGCGCTGCGCCCATTGCGGACTCTGCATTTATTTGCGGGGAATAGTCAACCTGCATAATGGGAGTGTCCTGCATGGTCATTTCGTCCTGAGCCATAGATTCTAACATTTCCAAATCCATTCCTAATCCCTCCTGCCCCTGCTCGCCTTGGCTGAACATTTTACGTGCTGGGAATAAAATTTATAACGCTCGTAATTTGGGGACACGGGGGGTTTGCTCCGTATACCCCTGATCCGACTCCGTGAATTTTGCTACGGAGGCGGAGGGGGCCGAATCGCACTCCTGACAACCAGTTGTTGCGGATTCGAACCTAACAATTTACGGAGGTGGATGGGTTCACACCCCACTCCTGACTACCAGTTGTTACAGGCCGGGGGTCTCGGCCGCCAACCGACCGCTCTGAACGGAGCGCAAGTCGAGTCGGCCCGACCGATCGCCCGGAATATAGATCGCCGCCTGGATAACTCCGAGCGACGGGTCCTTGTACAAGAACCGAAATACGCCATCGGCAGATCACGTGGGGTAGGGTCGATTGCCAATCTTCAATGTACCTAAATACCCACGTGATCCAACTACCGGGGTATTCCACCCTCGACGGATCTCGTACGGACAAAACCGCCGAGGCGAGCATGTCCGTGCGCGATTCCGAGCGGCGTAATCGCCGAGAACCGTCGGTCCAAATGTCCCCCTATTACGGCAAACCAACGGCTTTCTAACTCCCAACACACGAAATGTTCAGTCAATGAGGGAATGGACGAAGCGAGCAGGTTTACATTTACACAAGGACATTTATTATAATGAAACACGTATGCAATTAACAAGCAACAAAAGAACTACAACCGTCTATAAGCAATTATTAATGTACAGTCACTTACACAGTTTTACTTACGGGACTCGGCGCCACAAACATTCATTCGAAAGAAAAGCAGGAAAAAGACCCCATCAAAGGCAATGGGGTCAGACTGGACCTCTTGGGTCTTTATGGCGTGGGACTTGGCAGACCGAACGAGTCCCACGAGACCGTTGCAGGTTACCTGCACCCTCGTGGTGTCTGGCTTGGGCGACCCACGATGCTCCTTCCCCACAGCAGCTAGCGTAGCCGCGGTCGAGCTCGGCCTTCCGTGTGGCAGGCGAGCTCTATCCGGCTCTCTCCACACGAACGCGCTTGGGCGACCCGCGATGCTCCTTCCCCACGGCAGCTAGCGTAGCCGCGGTCGAGCTCGAGCCCCCCGTGTGGCAGGCGAGCTCTCTCCGGCTCTCTCCACACGAACGCGCGGTTTGCGCGACACAGCAGGCAAGCTGCGCCCCCAGCTCGCGTCTCCTTCGCGACGCCCGGACCTCCACGCAGCTCCCCGGCCTCTGGCCTCCTCCCGACTCCCCCAACTGCCGAAGCAAAAAGCTTACTCCTCCCACGGGACTCAGCACACGAACTCTGCCATGGGACTCCCACGAACTCAGCCCACGAACTCAGCCCTACCACGGGACTCTTTCACGAACTCTCTTTACGAACTCTTTTGGGATTCTCCCCGAACAAAGAAAAGATGTCCTCTTTATCCTTTGCACCCCCTCCCCCACACCCGGCGTGACTCATGCCTCGTGATCCACCTCCCCCGCTCAACCACGGGTGGGAGGGAGTTGTTGACGTCACCGCAGGGTTCTCTTCCTCTTCGCAGAAAGGGGGAGGGACGTCTCCATTGTTTCTTTCCCTAACTATTAAATCGATCCGCAGCGCATCTAATCGATTTCAAAACATTTAAACAATGGGAGGTGAGCTATCTAGGGAAACATGCACTTATCGACATAGCTGACTAAGGGAACCTGTATGTTGTGTGCGATTGAATTCCAAATTCGTAACAATATATATATATATATATATCGGGCGTATAAAAATAGTGTGGTAGATAAAACATTAGAAAGGAAAAAATAACTTGCACCAAAAACTTTAACATTTTCACGCTGACGCTGACGCTGACGCTAAACGGCTCAACGCCGGGGGTATCGCTATAGCTCTCTGTTCTTCGAACAGGCGAGCTAAAAATGTAAACTGTTCAGCCTGACGTAGGTACATGATCCACCGAGTGCCGTTCTAGTTATTATTTGAAGAATCAAATCTGTCTTCATGTATAATCAATAATCACAGTGATCCCCTTTTGCCTTGAGAACTGCCTCTACCCCATTTGGCATTGATTTAATTAGTTTATAGATTATGATTGAGTCAATCTTTTCCCAACAATGTTGTAATGCACAACAGAGCATAGTCAGACTGCTCACATACATTTTATCTTTCTCTCAAATGTAATCACCACTTTATTTATTAGGCTGACACTTTGTCTTCACAAAGTGTCAGCCTAATAATAACTACAATAAATTAAAGAATATGGGTGCATATCTTCAATCTTATGACAAATTAATAATGAAATTGTGATTAGAGAAAGCTTGCCATTGATTTCAGTGGACTCATACTTTGGCACCACACTGTATCGACCCCCTCCCCCCTCGCTCTATTTATCTATTTTTATATATCAAGTGAACAAATATTTCATGAGAATTCCATTACAAATTTGGTTTGCTGGTTCCCATCATTGCCATGCCAAAGATCTAGTGCTATTATAGATGAGAGGAATTCACAATTTGCCTAGGATGGCCTCCATTTCAGAGAGGTACTGTGGCTTATACTTCAACATCCACAAGCAAATGTGAGAATATTAGACAGCCAGCTTAACATTCCATCCAAAGGGGGCATGTTTAGGCGGCATCTTACGGCCTCATCATTAATCCATGGGAAAAAACAATTTGGATATTCTTTGTCCGGCCAGACATCTTTCTGCTGCTTCCTTCCTCACTTCTCAGTGCTTTCTCTTTTGTGTGATAATGATTTGGTGTATTCATGGGGGTGACACATTCGTCGCTTCACATCTGAATCCTCCACGTGATCATCCTTTAAAAACCTGCTCGAAAGCCTGATCTCAATGTAAAAAACCAAAACTGAATACCTTGTAGATTAAAGGCTGCCTCATTTTTTTCTAATGACAACTTCAGGCCTCACAAAAGAACAATAATGAGGGGAAATGAGGGGTGAGGGTAGAGGAAGGTATCTCTTCATAATATAACAAATTTGGTCAAACAATGAAAAAGTATAACAAAGAATGAAATGAGAGAACTTGAAGCTGAAAACATACCAAGGTTGGTAGAACTTGGTGCCATGCAGAAGATTGAGCCTTTAGGACATGGATTTGGGGGGGGGGTGGGAGAGGGGTGGCAAGGGGGTTAGAGGAATGCAATTGGAGGATTGATTTATACTGAAAAGAAGCACCACTACACTCTTGAGATGAGCCTGGATTTAAGATAGTCATAACATAAGATTAAGGACAGTCACTAGTTAAGGGCAGTATCGCAAATTATAATCGTGCATGGAGATATACAGGGTGTTTCAAAAAGGTGGACTATTTGAACAGCCTCATATTCTGTCATTTATAATGCTGTACCCTTCTTGCTTGCGGGTTATGGTGGTGGTACGCCATTTCTAACAAGTAGTCAGTCAGACCCTACATCAACTATGGTATTCACAGTGGAACAAAAAGTGAAAATTGTGACTTTGTGGTTTCAAACAAAATCCTACGTGCAGGTGCGCTGATGATACTGTCAGTATTACAATGTTCACACCAGTAATGGACCTTCCCTAATGGGAGCATTCAGCAGTTTGTTGAGCACTTCCAAGCAGGTGGAAGGTGAAAAATCAAAATATAGGCAACAATGGCTGCTCACCAAATCTTCCCAAGGACCAAGGGAACATTGATCTTGTGAGAGATTGTACTATAGAAAGTCCGAAGAAATCCCACCGTCGGCGTTCCCGAGAATTGGCGATCTCAGCCTCATCTGTGTGGCACATTCTCACTTCTGAACACAAGCTCTACCCCTACATCATATCTGGAAGGCATAAACTAACTCTGAATGACATGGCAATCACATGTGTGATTGGTTCAGTGACCGAATGGAAAGGTACCCAAATTGGATCAACTCCTTTTGGTTCAGTGATGAAGGAAGTTCAGCGATTTGAATGGGCCTATCAACAATCACAACAACATCTTCTGGGGTGCTGACCCTCCTGAGGAGGTGTCTGAGATGTCTCTCAAGGTCCCCAAGTCCACTTGCTTCTGTGCATTGAATGCCAGATGAGGTATTCTGGGACTGTATTGGTTCGAGGACGCCAATGGTAAGACGGTGAAGGTCAACGGCGAGCGGTACCGTGAGGTATTACGCCGATTTCACGCTGATCTCGCTCAACTACAGTCTCCAAACCAACGCAGACTTGCATGGTTCATGCAGGACGGTGCCCCATCGCACACTGCAGATGAAACCATCGACTTGCTCCACCAGCTGTTTGGAAATCATGTCATCAGCCTGGGCACAGTGCATGGTGGGTGCCCCACAACTCGGATTTGAATCCATTGGCTTTTTTCTTTTGGGGCGCTGCTAAAGGTCAAGTTTTACGCCAACAAACCTCAAACCCTGGCTTTCCTGAAGCAGGAGGTGGAGGACGACAGTCAGGCTACCACTCCAGCCACTTGCAGACGAGTTGTGGAGAAATTCGGAGTCAGGATCAAAGCCTGCTTGAACAGAGGTGGAGCACACATTGAAGATGTCAATTACAAGCAATACGAGTGATTTGAAAATGGAACGGGGGTGTACGTATGCTTTCCATCAACGTATCACTGAATTTGCTACCTCTTGTAATTTTTCTGCAATAAAACATTCAAATAGTCCACTTTTTTTGAAACACCCTGTACACACTAAGTCTATATACAGATGTGTATGCATCTGAATATGTAATGTATGCAGACACAGAACAGATATAAGCTTCGCTTTCCTATCTCATTAAACTCTTTAAATCCTACCCTATGCGTACAGTATATAGTAATGAAACAAAATTGTGGATGAATACAAAAGCTAATCTGGACATTGCGGAACAGCTTATGCAAAACATTATTACAGCACATACCAGGATGCAGGAATGCTTGCTGTGGTACTGGCATGCCTCCCAGCACCTGCTGACATCACAAAGGATCACATTTAGAAAGGGATCAACAAGTATGGGACTTTCACTAATGTGCATTAAACACTATTTTGCGAATCCACCCTTTTATCACAACATGTATTTATAAAATTATGATGTTAATGTACTTGTATTATAGAAGCAACAATACATAATTTTGTCTCCATCTGCACCCATCTCGACCTCTGCCCATCCACTCCTCGGCCCCTCATCTATTCTCCCAATTCCACCATCTTCCTCCATCCACTGCAATTAACTCTAAATGTGGCAATAAACCTTGCTATGAAAAACCGTAGCTTATTATATGACCGTGGAAGATTTAATGAACTGAGGATGAGTGATGGTGCGGATGTCAGGAACAATTTGACAAGTTCTGTAGTAATCATTCGTTGTTGACAAAAGAAGAAGTTATGACGTAAAACATGACGGTAAAAATCGACAGTGAGATAAAGCAATGCAGTCTCCAAGTTGAGATAATTTGGGGTGAGACAAAACCTCCTGCAGGTAAAGGCCTCACCATGGCGGATACGGCGGCTTGCTGCTGGCTCGCCTGATGCTGTGCCGCCTTCAGTTTGGCCTGCAGGTGTGCTGGCGGATGGAAATACTTGCATTTGTCACGTGAACATCGGCCCTTCATGTAGTCCATGCAAACGGTGACTGTACTATCCGCTGGGTCGACCATCACGCTCTCGGCAGGGTGTGCGAAGCGGCATTCGGCTTCCCCGCGGCAGCAACTGCCGCGTAGGAATTCTCTGCACACCTAAAGGCATAACCCCCAATACGAATATGGTAACACTACACCGGTGATTTTGATCCTGCCCAAGTTCATAAATAAAACTAATGTATAGTCAAAGTACAAAAATACATGTGCAAAACGACTAATTTTTAGTGAAAATGTGCATTATGCAAGCTCATTCAATGTATGTAACCAGTACATGGTCCAGTACTACAAGGTGAACAATATGCAATGGTCTACACCCTGCAGCTCGTACCTCAAGGCGGTCTGCGCGTGGCATTTTGGGCACGTGAGCGATCTGCCCGGCGTTGGACACCATGACGGTGGCGGGTCCCGGGACCATGTCGGGATGAATGGTGTTACTTAATTGTGGAAAATATGGGTTGATGACGAGAGGTCCAGCTGCCAGCCCAGGAGCCATGGATAACATGGACTGCACACGGTGGTAAAATGAGGAATTGCAGGACAATACTCCAGATGGAGCCTTCCGAAAAGACAATTGCAGTTATAGGTGTTTAGCAGCTGAGGCCTGAAATCTCGACAATGGCTTCCAGGTAGTTAAACTCTTCTATCAGCCTTGACGCCTGCACAAAAATAACTGCTTTTGTAAAATGAATAAAAACCTGCTTTGACGACTGTACTGTGTAAAACTACCTTGCTGTAAAGGAGTCACATAAAAACAACAACAATACCACACAAAGCAATCCGAAGCAAATTGTGTGCGTAATTTACCCGTCATCATGCAGGGCAATAATGTTTTTGGTTACCATCAATGTTGTATTTGCGCAATGTCAGCAAGTTGGGAAACATTTTTGTTTGCTTCACAAGGATGTACAAAGAAACATAGACATGAGGAAGAGGTAATTTGGCCCATTATGCCTGTACGTTATCCATATCCCATTAAACTCATCTATCAATTTCCTTATGTTCAATGCAGCTAACACCATCTTCTCATTAACCGAATGTAATGTACCATTCACTTCTCCTGTGTGTATCATTAGTGTGTGTGTATTATTGATACTGCAGACATTCGTTTGTGGGGGCAGTGATGGCGCATAACATGCTCTTCAATCATTGCGTGTAACACACACACACACACACACACACACACACACACACACACACACACACACACACACACACACACACACACACACACACACACACACACACACACACACACACACACACACACACACACACACACACCTCAAAAAGACAATTTAAGCCATACCATGGGGAACATAGCAAATGTCAGAAGAGAAGTGAAGCAAGGAGAGAGAAATAAACAGACATAAACACTTAGAAAAGAGCAGCTGAAAGTGGTAAAGCTCCCCAGAGCATGAGGCCTTGAGTAAAGCACATACCATGGCCGTTCTCAGCTGAGTCTGTGCGCTAATCTACGGAGGGCACCACATCATCAGCGCAGCCGTTTCCTTCGGAATGATGCAACCCACAGTCAATTGATACTTGTAGATGGACGAATGAACCACGAAAAATACTGTAGCTTTGTAGTTGATGGGGCCTAAGGGGTCTAACGGTTCTAATAGGGTCAATAGGCTCTAAAGGGTCTTAATGGATCTTAGGGGTCAAAAGGGTCTTCGGGGTAATAGGGGTCTTTGGGGTTATAAAGGGTATTCAGGTTATAAAGGGTCTAAAGGGCCTTAGGGTTATAAAGGGTCTTAAGGGCCTTAGGGTTATAAAGGGTCTTAAAAGTGTCTTCAGGATCTAAAGGATCTTAGGGGTCTTTAAGTGTTGAAGGGTTCTAAAGGGTGTAAAGGTTTAAAGGGTATAAAGGACCTTAAAAGGTCTAAAGGGTATAAAAGATTGAAAAGCATCTAAAGGGTTCTCAAAGGTGTAAGGGTTCTAAAGGTCTACATGTCTAAAAGGTATGCCCCAATAGTCTGTAATTAATAAACGTAATAGGTGTAATCAAGCTCCAATGATAATTAATAAATACACGTACTCACGGTCCAGTCACATTGAAACAGTACGTAATTAACAGACATCGCAGGGTACCCGTCTCCAACGGGTCCGTAGATGTCTCACCTCAAATGAGCAATTTTTTCAGTGTGTATTGGTATAAACGGAAATTCAACGTTACTTGATGATGGGGACCGTGACACGTGGTACATGTTTACCATATACACAATGGCAGTCTGCTCAGAAGAAGAACTATCGTGTGTGAATAAAAATGGCAAATACACTGCCATTTCATGTCAGATTGTTTTGTAAATGGTATCATGCACAGCTTCACCATTTTCATCAACGTGACATCGGCAATGTAAGTGTTTGTGACGGTTAAGATGCCCTGATTACTTCCCCAAAATGTGTACGAACGCCCCAACTCGGTCTTAAAGTACTGCATAAGATACGTCAATACCGTACTACGTAAATACCACACTACGTAAATACCGCACCATGTAAATATTGCACTTTGTAAATACCACAAACCACCACTAGGTAAATAAGGTACTATGTAAATACAGTTCCACGTCAATACCGTAATTCTCACAAAGAGAAAATAAATACCGTAATGTAAATACCGTAACATAAATTCTCATACAAATACCATGTTTGTAAATACCACATGATGTAAATACCATCCTATGTAAATACCACACGATGTAATTACCACACTATGTAAATATCATACAATGTAAATACCGTACTACGTAAATACTGCACAACATAAATACAGCCCTAAGAAAATACTGTACTACGTAAATACTGCACAACATAAATACAGCCCAAAGAAAATACTGTACTACGTAAATATAGTACTATGTAAGGCTAGTCACCATTGCCAGGCGGCGGGGGTCTCCAAATTACTACGGCCACTAGCATTATAACGGCGGCCGCAGTATTTCCACGGTCACACAATGTAGCAGTCACATATGTTTTTATTTTTCGGGGAGCTGCACGGCGTATTTAGAAATTGTGGAGACCGAAAACGTGGGGTTGCCGTAGGTCTTTGATTTGATGTCGCACGGTGACCTTAAGGGGCCCTGCGGCGGCCATATAATTTTCAAGGCAGACGCAAGGTAGCCTCAAGGTGCCTGCAAGGCGACTGCAGGGGGCCCTAAGGCGAACATGCGGCCAGACGGACGGTAACGAGTGGTTCATTTTTTTTTTTTTTTTACCAGTTTTTTTCCGGCTTGTCGAATTGCTACGGCGAACGTAGAAATGAAAAAAGTTATAACTCCGCATTATAATTCCACGGCGACCCTACGGCCTGTGAAAGATAGCCAAACGGCGTAGGGCCACCCTGAGGCCACCGCAGAAACTCTGCGGCCGCGCCACGTTTCTGTCAATTCAGAGGGCGTACGGCCACCGTATCCTCGCCGTAGAGCAAATGTGACTTAGGCCTAAATACCGAACTACGGAAATGCAATACTATGTACATAGAGCACTAGATAAATACCATACTATGTAAATACCACACTACATAAATACCATAATACATAAATAGTGTACTACATAAATACCATACTACTTAAAAACCATACTTTGTAAATACCACACCATGTAATTTTTAAAAATCATTTATTGATATTAACCCTAAACAAGGCCGAGAGCCACAAAATGTGTAAGGCTGAGACATCATGAGAGCCTATAACTTTTTTGAATTTCCAAGCCCAAGTTTCAATTTAGCACTGTACATCTTCTTCACGATGAACCTATCAACTTTTTCTCTCAAGGTTGTATTTTGTATCCAAGACAAATTAATTATACATTTGTCGATCTGCTTCGTGTTTTTCTTCCAATGTCGTGCTATTTCCTTAATCAATATCGTGCTTCCGACACACTTCATCAACTCTGTTTTAAGGTTTAGACCAAGGTTTAGGATTGTTCGCCTCATCTAATCTTTTATCCAAGTTTGTTCC
>CM068966.1:54656489-54698586 GCA_035128595.1 Eptatretus atami
TTATTGGACTTGAAATGTTTGATAAACACCATTCTGTAAGAATTTCATGACTTCAACAGGTGGTGGAAGATCATAACTATTAAAATAATATTTAACCTGATTATTATAAATACAAACCCAATGAGAACCGTTTCCATGATGATCTTCTAAATTCATAATAATATTCTTCGTATATTTAGACAAGTTTGTTCACTCATCTCTCATACAAATAACCACATTATCAATTTTTAATTTCCTACAATGTTTGACAAGTTCTACCTTTGATGTTGTATCCTTTCCAAATTCTTTAAACCACTCATCAATGCTTATTTATTTATGAGAAAGATATAATCCATTACCCTTAAAGTTAATTTTACACCTGCTTGTGCGATACAAGAGAGCATATCTCGAACTAAAAATCTTGCTTTATCAGGAAGGCTTTCAAGTTTTTCAGCAAAATCTACAATACACCACTTCCACAAATTTGTTTCTCCAACTCTTTGTATGCCTTCCACTATTTTTTGAGCCTTCCTTTCGTTGGCGGTTTTCACCGCTGCTGAAATACCACCCCAAATGCTCAAGCCACACTTAAACCAGCAAATAAAGGAATTAGAAATGGGAGAAATCCTCCACTTGTCTCTCTTATTGAATATTTCTTCAACATTGGTTTGGAATTTTAATTATAAGTGAGATTTTCACACTGTTCACCTGTTTCACCTATCGTTCAAGATTTTCACCTGTTCTCTTATGAGCAAAACATCAATTCTTACTGCTTCTTTTCTCTGAATTGTATTAATGCTAATCATACAAGGCTTTTGATTTTGAATACAAGATGCTAGTTTATTAAGATTGATTTGACTAACATATACCCCAGTTGGCACTTTACTATTCATTTATTTTTCAAAAAATTATGTGAGACTAATCATAACACCATTATCTGTATTAATCTGTAATTCTGTTTCTTCCAAAAGCAAACAATATGTATCAACTTCTTCACTCTCTCCTCTTTCAATGTAAAGGGAAGTATCCACTATAGTCGACTTTATAGTTTCCTTTTGAGTGCTCAGGTCAATCGCGTAGATTGTATGTAGGCTTTTAAGTGCAACCATATCCAAACTTGGTTCATTACTTCCATTGCTTTAACACACCTTTTGGTAAGACTTGTATGCTTCAGCATAATAATTTTTTTCCCAATTAATTTCCAATCTATCTCATGGATAAAATGTTCCATCCAGAGAAATGCGAAGTTGTTTCACCTTAGCATTATCACTCAATGCATTATTCTTATTAGTAGCAGTATCTCCATCTGTTTTCTTAAAAATGAGCCATAGGCATCGTGGCTTTCCTTCCAGAACACCAAAATTCCATGTGTAAGTGGTTTGGTTCAGTTTAACGTGTTGACATTTTCTTTCAAGGTATGATACATTTAGTGGTTTCTTTGAGTGAAGTCTTTTATTCAACATCTCTTCTGTTTTAAGATTAGGAGTAAATTCACTAATATACCAACTCATTTCATCAATAACAAATTAATTTTGATCACCAAAAGCATTAGCAGCACCAAAAAGCAATCTATTATCATTATCATTCCTTTGTAGTTGAAATCTAATTTTAAGTCCATACAGAACTTTACCACAATCACAAAATCCAAATATACCTTTAAGAGGAACTGCCACGGTAAAACTATTACCTGCTTTTGTATTACCATTATACATTGCCTTTCTTTGACTATAACCAGGGTCTGTGTTTGTTCCCGTTACCATATCAGGAATAAAATCTTCGACAGCCCCCTTTCCCATTCTATCACGAAATGAATAGAGTGTAAATTTCATCATTTCAGATGTAGCAGAGATATAATCAACCGCTTCAACGTCTTGTGTTCCAAAATACAAACGAACATCATCAAACATTTTCCAGAAGAAATCATTTACGAGTGTAGCATTTGTGTTACTCCCAGCCTTAGTGATTGTAAATTTTCACAACAAGAACCTATCGGCTAGATTGAAATAAGTTTGTTGATTATTTATTTCAAAACTTTTTGCTCCATTTGTATTCCAGTCTGTTCCTGTTATGGCATTTACCTTGAAGTAGTCTTCATTTTTAGGAGAGTTTGAGATGATAATGGTATCCAAATCATAGATACTATCATTTGCTTCCATACTTGTATTTATTTAGTAAAAAAAAAAAGAAGAAGATGCTAAAACTTTTGAAACCCTGACCCAAGTATTTGAATTATTTTCTGTCGTTCTACCAAACGGAACCACCGATCTGGATTTCAGGCTTATTTGCCATCATCAGGATGGCATACCAATAAATATCTCACCAATGATGACCACATTCGTCATTTATACATCAGACGCATCCTGACTGTTCAATATTTATCGGTATGCCATCCTGATGAGGGCAAACAAGCCCGAAATCCGGATCGGTGGTTCTGTTTGATGTTTAACTGATGATGACCATATAATCTCTGTCCGTTTGACAGTCCGGGCCGAGGCCTCTGTGTTGGAGGCGACGCTTTGGTGTGGACTGCGTTCAATGGGGATCGGCGGAGTGCTCGTCACACTCCACACATATTGATTTGTTTTTCGATTTTCGTTTCGATTTTCCCGCCAATCACATCACGTGCCTTCTGGTTGAATGATTTGCATTCGCAGGAACAATTGCCTGGGTGGCAGACGGTTGGTTGTCATGTGCGGATTATGCGGTTTTACTGTGTGAGACATAATCTGCGGCTATGCTCACCATAACAGTCAGGATGTGCGTCTGATATACATACACACATACACACATACTTCTCCCAGGTGAGATTAGGGGAGATATCAAGACGAAGTACGCACAGGTCTGATACTTCTGGCAAGATCAAAGGACCCACGTGCATAGGAGGAAAAGATCTGTCTCTAGAAATATCCTCGAAAGAGACAGGGATAGCAATTTAGTCTTCTTGGCATTGAAAGTTACCAGCTAATTGTGACTCCACTTCACCATGTTCTCCAAATCATTGTTACCTCTGCCCACCAAAAATGGATGGAGGTTATGTTTTCACCCATGTCTGCTTGTGTGCAGGATAACTCAAAAAGTTGTGGACAGATTTGGTGGGCAGGTTGTGTGTGTGACAGGGAAGAATTGATAAGATTTTTGTGAAGATCCGGATCCAAATCCAGATACTACAATTTTTTATTATTAAAAGCGATTCTTCACCATTGAGAGATAGGGCCAAAAACGAAATATAGCACAATATCTCAAAAAGTTATGGATGGATTCAGATAAAATTTGGTTGTCAGGTTGGATGTATGACAAGGATGAATTAATTATATTTTGGTAAAGATCCGAATTCGGATCTGGATGGAAGTGTGCGCTCTACCGAGTGCCCTTCTAGAGACCTCAGGGTAGGAGGTGATGCTTTGGTGTAGGACTATGTCCAATGGGAATTGGGGGAGTGCTCGTCGCACTCCACATGTTTTGATTTACCCGACGATCACTTCACGTGCCTTCTGGTTGAATGGTTTGCATTAGCGGGAACAATTGTGTGGGTGGCAGACGGATGGTTGCTCTTTGCGGATTATGCAGTTTTACCGTGTGAGACATAATCTGTGGTGATGTTTAAGCCTGGTATTGGCTTAAACGTTAGGGTGGTGGCTTGGGATCCTCAGGTCCTGAGTTCAAGCCCCATTGGCCACTGATTTAACACCAGGGGGTTGACTCAGCCTGCCATCCTTCTGAGGTCGGCGAAATGAGTACCAGTGTAGCAGCCAAAAGGCTGCACACAAAGGGAAAGGGGTATTGATGGATTGATTAAATCTGGTTTGGTGTGGTGCAGGCATGATGGGCCGAATGGCCTCCTGCACCTTAATTTATGTAAATTCTTGTAAATAACAGTCAGGAGGTCCATCTGATAAATATGTATAATTATATATATATATATATATATATATATATATATATATATATATATATATGTAAACACTAATGAGCGAAAACATTATGACCACCTGCCTAATATGCTGTTGGTCTTCCGTATACCGCCAAATCAGCGCCGACCCGCCGAGGCATGGACTCTACAAGACCCGGGTGTCCTGTGGTATCTGGCACCAAAACATTAGCAGCAGATCCTTCAATTCCTGAAGTTGCGAGGTGGAGCCGCCGGGGATCGCACTTGTCGGTTCAGCACATCCCACAGATGCTCAATCGGATTGAGAACTGAAGAATTTGGAGGCTAGGGCAACACCGTGAACACTTCATCATGTTCCTCAAACCATTCCCGACAATGTGTGCAGTGTGGCAGGGCGCATTATCCTGCTGAAAGAGGCCACTGCCATCAGGGAATGCCATTGCTATGAAGGGGTGTACCTGGTCTGTAACGATGTTTAGGTAGGTGACACGTGTCAAATAGACATCCACATGAATGGCTGGACCCAAGGTTTCCCAGCAGAACATTGCACAGAGCATCACACTCCCTCCACCGGCTTTTCGTCTTCCCACAGTGCATCCTGGTGCCATTATTTCCCCAGGTAAACGGCGCACCGTACACGGCCATCCACGTGATCTAAAAGAAAACGGGACTCATCGGACCAGGCGACCTTCTTCCACTGCTCCAAGGTTCAGTTCCAATGCTCGCGTGCCCATTGGAGGTGCTTTCGACGGTGGACAGGGGTCATCTGGGCACTCTGACCGGTCTGCGGCTATGCAGCTCCATATGCAGCAGGGTGCGATGCAGTGTGGATTGTGACACATTCTTCCCGTAACCACCAATACAATTTTCTGTGACTTGTGCCACAGCAGATCTCTGTCGGTTCGGACCAGATGGGATAGCCTTCGTTTCCCTCGCGCATCGATGAGCCTTGGGCGCCCAACACCCTGTCGCCGGTTTGTGGTTTGTCCCCTCGGAACACTGTCGGTCCGTACTCACCACTGCTGACCGGGAGCACCCACAAGCCTTGCCATTTCAGAGATGCTCTGACCCAGTTGTCTGGCCATAACAATTTGGCCTTGTCAAAGTCGCTCAGGTCTTTACTCCTGCCCATTTCTCCTGCATCCAACACATCAACTTCAAGAACTAACTGTTCACTTGCTGCCTAATATACCACCCCTTGACAGGTGCCATTGTAAAAAGATAATCAATGTTATTCACTTCACCTGTCAGTGGTCATAATGTTTTGACTCATCAGTGTATGCATATATATTGTTGCGGATTTGGAAAGCTATCGCACACAACATTCAGGTTCCTATAGCTCAGTTATATCGGTAAGTATGTGTTTTATAGATAGCTTCCCGTCCTTGTCTAATGGGTAAATCAATGTAAATGCGCTGTGATTTATTTTCGGAAAACTTCATCTTCAGTGACGAAAACAGAAATGACCGTTGGGCGGTTCTGCAGCGACGTAAACAAGAATGATGGTTAAAGCACGCTGCAGAGAAGAACAATGATCCCCACCCTGAGATTCTCCGCGGGCTTAGGAGGGGGAGGGGAGCGCGCCGGAGCGCATAAAAGGAGAGAAAAAGCAGGAGGAGAAGAGAAAGGAGGGAGCAAGCGAGAGAGGAGCCAGCCAGCGAGAAGCAACGAAGGAGCACCCACCTTGCTGGAGCGTTCATCGGTTGGAGCGCTCATGTTGTGGGAGCGCTGTTTCTGAATGCCTGGACTGGTCTTGCTGCTGCCACTGGAAGGTTTTCTTCCTCCTCCTCCTCCTGAAAGATCGAGCTTGTGAAAGACCATCCCCTCGCCGGAGCCGGAAGGGTTCGTGTCGTCTCCGGAGGGAACGGAGTCGAGGTTTTGGTGGCCGGGACGGGCGCCGAACCGAGTCATCTTGAAGACCGCATGAGGCGGACAGGTCCAAAATAGACCCTGGCCTTCAGCTCCACTATCCTCCGAGCTGAAGGCCGAAATAAAGGCATCAGCCACCACTTATTTTGTGTGTGTGTGTGTGTGTGTGTGTGTGTGTGTGTGTGTGTGTGTGTGGTGTGTGTCTGTGGGCCCGTCCTGTAAGTAGTAAACTTAAGTGCTTGTGCTGTATATATTTGCATTGCATTTATTAATAGTCGGTTTAGTTCTGCTCCTTGTGTTCCCCTCCCTGCCTATTGTAAATAAATATCCCTATTTGTTCAATGTATCAGATTGTTTTGTGTTTCTTTCATTGGTTCGACATGACACATGATTGAGAATTAGTAAAAGCTGTTACGGCCCTAAGGGGACATTTGGACCGACGGTTCTTGGCGATTAAACTGCTCAGAATCGCACACGGAACGAGCGCGCTCAGCGGCTCGTTTTCGTACGAGTTCCGTCGAGGGTGAATTTCCCCAGTAGATTCCCGCGTGGATACCTAGGTATATAGAAATTTGGATATTCACCCTATTCCACGCGGTGACCTGTTGGCGATCTTTGGTCCAGTCAGGACCCGTCGGCTCCGGACTTCTCCGGAGTGACGACCTAAATTCTGGGCGATCGTTTGAGCCGACGCTACTGCTCCATCTAGCGGTCGTGCTCGTGGCCGATACCGGCCCCGCAACAATATAACCACTGACTGACTGACTGTTACTTAGGACCGGTGCCTTCCAGATGACATGGAAAGCTGAAATTTTGTGTGCTGATGGACATCAAAGCCAGTACAAGGGGGAGGGGGGGGGGGGGGACAGAATCGTCAGACAACATCTATGAATGGAAATAAATAAATAAATGAAACATCAAATGCAGGTGAGCAACCCGAGACAATGGGGAAACACGGTTCATCTGCTTACACAATGTGTAAGCACACCCCGATAGAATATATATGTGTGTGTATATATATATATATATATAATATATATATATATATATATATATATATATATATATATATATATATATATCAGAAAAAACCCACACAATGTAAATAACATACTAATCGTAAATACCACACGTTGTAAATACCGTACGACAGAAATACCATGCTGCATAAATAGCATACTAAGGAAATACCATACTACTTAAATATCATACTACATAAATACTGTACTATGTCAATACTGCACTACGTTAATACCGTATTATGTAAATACCGTACTATGTAAATACTGCACTATGTAACTACAACACTACATAAATTCCGTACTACATAAATACTGCACTATGTAATACCATACTATAGAAATAATATGCTACGCAAATACCGTGTTATGTAAATACCTCACCACATATATACCACAATACGTAAATACCGTACTATGTAAATACTGCACTATCCATACATACGTTACTCATAGTTGGAATAAAAGCGGTTGTTGCGGACGTTTTCATTCCAACTTAAAACTAAAGGACGTCTCCTTATAGCGAACAAAATGGTGTCATTACATTTACCACTTTCAATTCAAATATAACGAATCCAAATGAAGTAAATGGTAACAGGTCATTCACACAGTCCCAATATACGATACAATTATTAATCTTACAGAAACCCACGTATTTTTTGGTTATTATCAGTAAGTGATTTTGTTTAGCATCAATAAGCAGCGGTGTAAATACAACAAGGAGGTGCAAATCCATGGTGCAAAAACAGATGATGCAAGTTTCATAATAAGTCCCTGAGGTGTGTGTGTGTGATCACCTTCAGTTAAGGAAGACCACAATGTGTAACTCGAACAACAAGAACTGTCTATGGTTGAAAAAGTCTCGTATTCAACTGAATAATTAGCTTGAACACCGCCGTGCCATAAACGAGATGCAATGGGATTAGAAAGTTTGCTTGTGAGGGGTATAACAAACCATTTGTTGGAACTGCTGTCCTGGCACAACAGGATGCCCAGAGAACGGGTTTAACTGCAAGCAGAGCAGCTTCTGTTGGATCAGATTGTTTCTGCCATTGATCTCAAGCTGGGTTTTCAGGTGAGGCGGGGGGTGCAGGTACTTGCAATTTTCACGAACACATCGACCCTGGAGAAGATGAAGGTGTGGTGGAAGGGAGAGAAATGTCGGTCGTAAGATATTTGAAACAAATGTGTCCGATCATTATACAAGGCAAAACCACAAATGTAGGTAAAAAAATTGGCAAAAAAATATTGGTCGATCGCACAATGCAAAATGCAGATAGTGCAACTTTCAAATGGAAGGCACAAAACCCGACTAACCGATTGGAAGAAGAGTTTTAATTGAATTAAAAAAGATTTACATACTGTTCAATCAAAAGTGAGCAAATTCAAGAAGAAGAAATAAGAGAAAGAAAAATGTCTCCGTCTCCTAATGTCTCTGTTCCCCTCTGTTTTGTCCTTCCCTCTCCCGCCCCTCTTGTCTCGTGCCCCCCCTTGCTGTGTGTTGTGTGTTAGCTCTCATACGAGCCTCGACAAGGTCTACAAAAAAAATCAATAAAAAGAATATTACCAGAAGAAGGAGAAGATTAATTTGTTTCTATTTTGTGCACAGGTAAGTGGGAGTTTGGATTTCATCCATGGTGCTGGTCAGACATGTATCCATGGTACTGGACCACGTACACAAGCAATTTCAACCCTGTAGACTGTTTGGGTTCGAGTCCCGACCCAACACCTTTGAAATTTATGCTTCACAAGCTGAATGTTGCATCAGAAAGGATGGATGTTAAGCCGGGTATCCCGTCTGCTGGCATTAGTTCGTAGACGTTAAAAAATCCGAAGGTGTCTTTCACCATGGCTATGTGAGTTATCTTCGGCTATGAACAACTTAAAATTCCTGCACCAATCACCTTAAGTCGAACGTCAGACCTGGCCAGCGGTTTCGGGAAAGACTTGGGCGTAAAACATTTCCTGGCCGACCCCACAAGAAGGTGGCAACAATTGAGATGTTGAAGTACTCATAGTAGTTATGGTAGTAGTAGTACTACATAGTAGTCGTAGAGAACCGCAATTACATGCAAACTGGACAGCTGGCTAAACTCCTGATCTGAATAAAGGATGACTCAAAAACACATTGCCCTGCCTAAGAAAATGAGCTTGACAATTATTTATGGTTTGAACAACTGTTTCATGATGCTGCGAAAACTTGTTCGAATTCCATCGAGCATGTTAATTGGCCAATTGTGACTTTCATGTAGCATGTGTTTTTTAAGATCCTCAATGGGCCTTTTAAATTATTCGGGGCAAATGTAATCAACAACACATCAGTTTAGATTCAGACAGCGATTGTGTCAGTGAGCAAACCCAGCATGCATTACAGCCCAGGTAAGGGTAACCACGGTGAAAGTGAAGACTCGAGCCGTACGAATAAACCCTTATGAGGCGAAGCAGGTGCTGGCTTCGTTAAACCATAATGGCAAGACCTCTGGGATGGTGTCATCGACCTCATATCTGGAGATCGTGTTCACATTCGACACGTAACCCCGAGGTCCCGAGCACAGGTGTACGATTGCGACACCAAAGAAAAATCACATGTACATGTTGTAATAGTCACACAGTAAGAACCAATCAGACGTTCACAGGGAGGTGACATAGTGAGCAGGTGTGCATTCAAGAGAGGTTTACAGCTCGAAGGTTTCGCAAAAATGCTTGCGATTAAGACGTGCCGTCTGTATGGTTTGCATTACAGTGGCACACGTGTCCAAGTTACGCCACATCGACTCCTGACACCATTGGCAAGAACCAAATAATTGGATTATAAGTTGGGAAAAGTGAAAGAAATGAAAACAAGAGGATAACAAATTTCAGTTCGTACATACAAGTTATTTTCTATTTTTTGTTTCCATGTCGAGGGTTCAGTGGTTTGGTGGTGGATTGGCAAAGCATTGCATTTTCTTCATCGGTGTTGGTTCAATCACCATAGCTGCTCAAAAAGATTGGGTTCTGGATTGTTTGTCTGCATTTCCATGAAGACGCGCAAACGTCAGGCCTGATCAGCCAATTGGTGAAAAATTGAGCCCACTCTACACGAGCCTCCAACCACAGAACAATAGGACATAGCATGTGATGATGATGATTATGTCAAAGGTTATGGAAGATGTAAAATACCAAGGGTAGCATGTTTACAAACCAATGTCAGGGTGTTCACAAGCAAGCAGATAAACAACGCTAGAAAGTAACAGAAAGGTCAGAAATAGTTAAACAGGTAGATCACCATCTTCAAAATGCATCGTTGTACCATGAAGCAACATAGTCCTCCATAATAACCCAAATGTTTGTTTTCATGTTTGTTCTCAACAAGTATTGTACTGTTATGGTTAATTGTAACGAGCCCCCCTGCCCCCCCCATGCCCCTCCCTCATCCTTCATCCCTTCCTGAGCACAGCACACTGTCAAACATCTGGCATTATTATGTGGCAACATGAAGGAATTAGCACGCCCGGAATCTTCAGTGAAGCTCAAAACATTTCTGAACATATGGCTGACGAGTAATCTCTCAAACAATACGAAGACCAACCAAGAGAAGGCATGATCGCATCTCACTTGGTTTTGAAAGTAAAGGTTTTGTTCATTGACAATATGGTTACTTCGACATTAAAAGTTTATTTGACACAGAGGTTGAGGCTCATGGAGGAGCTCAATGACAGAGGGGTAGATGAGAACTTGGGGGGCAAAGGAATTAAGACACAAACACATAACAGTATGAGAAGGGGCAGGAAAAGGTGTATCAGGGGTAAGCCCAAGTATAAGAGGTCAGGAGTGGGAATTAGTGTCTTGTATATATTACTCTTGGGATGAAACGATTATTTATTTATGAGTTTATCTGCTGCTATATTCATGCAAATCCCTTCTTATTTGGTGCTGCATGAAAGATATTCAATCCATAGATCAGACCTATTCTGACATACCAATCAGATGTGTGCACAAGGTCACATGGTTAGTGAATAAAAGCAGATGCCACTTTTGACGAAAAAAAGAAAAAAAAATTGGTCTCAACGACGATAGAATGAAGATCTTGGAGTTTGCGCAAAGTTGATGACAAGTGTCCCGAGGGACTCCCCTGGACCTTTCTTCTGTTGCTAAATCCGAAAAGGCATTCAAACTGATTTGTCGGAAGCTAAGTCGGCTCCAATCAGTGGGACCTAAGGGATGATATTGCTGCATTGGAGCAGGAAGCCAAGACGGGGCCAGAAGGGTTTGTCGAGGGAGCCCAAGGAATGTGCGGAGGCTTGAAAGGACCAGATGGGATTTTGCAGTCGGAATCATAGTGAATTGATAGTTCAGGGAGCATAGCGGCCGGGCCGGAGTCGGGCACAACTTCCGTGTGTCCTCCCCGTTGCGAAAGTCGAATCTAATTGATGGAGTGTGAGGGTTGGTACTTAGGCGCAGGGTGTACGTTTTAATGTCCTTTGGAAGTCTGTGCTATCTGTCGTGACTCCTCTGATGGTAATGTCCCAATGTTAAATTACAATTCCCATGAACATCAATGCTTTAATCTTTGACTCAAACTTTTGGGTGTAATACCTACTTAAGGTGTAGTAATGTCCCAAACTCAGTGATTTAATGGTTTGAGCAACTGCTCTGAGTCTGGGAGGTCGATGGTTCGAATACTGACTGAGTCACACCAAAGTCTTAAAATGGTACGTGCTACTTCCTCGCTTGATGCTCATCATTTTAAAAGGATAAAGCACAGAAAAGCAACTGTTGGTTGGCAATCATTGCAGAGCCTTTTTGGATGGGACCAACGGCCTCCTCCTGTGTTGATGTTCCTTTGTAAGGGAACCTATATTATTATCAATGTTCACATGATTTCAGTTGAGTGTCTGACATTCTGCCAAGAAGCATAATCAAATTTTGTCGGACTTTCTGGACAAGCTGTCTTCAAAATATTTCTGGCCACCAATGGCAAACCAAGGTGTGGAGGATCTATTCTGCCAAGAAGCAGTCAGATTTTCGAGAACATCTTCGACACGATGTGGTAGCAGGATGTGGAACTGGATAAAAATTGAACTGCCATTTGTGGCAGCTCCAGCAGGAGGCCAAAGCGATTATAGAGTATGGTCACTTTCATCATAAGCTACCAAAATCAAACTACCTGTATAGTGTATAGGATGAGTACAGTATCATCAGATCACCTTGCCTTGATATGATGCTTTATGGTTTCAATGGAGATCACAGCACATCGGTCGAATGGTCTATGTTGTGTTCGCCATTGATACTGGAGATTTAAACTCAAAATGTGCTATGTTTGTTTTGCCCTCTTGATCCCACTCCATATCCTATGAAGTTATTTGTTCTCCATTAGCCTACACTTTATGTACAACGATAAGCAACAAAAACCTAGAGCCATGGGGTTTAGTTCTTTACAATATTAAACACCCCCATGCTGTTTTCATGTGTGACCAATCAGCCTCCTGAAGCCCTTTCCATAATGAAACTTTCCTATATTGTTGTAATACACCTGCAAAACAAACATGCCATGGTGTTTTACAATGTAATAATGTGATCTTGCTGATAAGGACACAATTCTTCTCAAATATTAGTCTGAATGAGACTATAGAATAAGTAACATGAAAATACAGGGTGTCCCCAAAGTCAGTGTTCACCTCTGCAAATTCCATGTAAACTACGAAAAGCATCTCGATTGTTCATACGTAAATATGGTCGACATGACGTTTGACGTGGGTATTACGTCAGCCCTTTGCATTGTTGAAAGCCAGGTGTTTTTGAGAAGTGGATTCGCTTCCAAGATGATTTTGCCACTTGAGGCATGAGTTTTTTCATGGAACATGTGTTTCGTAGTGCAGGTGAATATATACTGAGATGTTACGATAAGAGTTCACAGAAAAGTCTCCTGACAATGATGTTCCACATCGTAACACGGCACTGGAGTTAATGTCCAAATTTTGTCAGGCCTTCAGTATTATTAGATGAGAAAGTTAACGATATTTCGGTTTCCATATTAAGAAGCCTGAAGAAATCTGTTTGTAAGTTGTCACAGCAGGCAAGTGTCCCGCGAAGCAGTACACACACAGCACTGAAGAAACGTCTGCACCTCCATCCGTACAAAGTAACAGCTGTGCATGAACGGCAAGCAAGGGACTGCATCAAACGTTCCGATTACTGCCGATGGTTTTAAAACTTTATAACTGCTAATGGAGACAATATATGGAAGTCACCTTTTCACAGATGAGGTGTCGTTCCATTTATCTGAATGTAATCAGCCAACACAGCTGTGTTTGGTCAGCATAAAATCCGCACGTGATATTGAAAATCCACACGTGATATTGAAAATCAAACGTGATATTGAAAATCCACGACGATATGAAAATCCCACGTGATATTTGAAAATCCACACGTGATATTGAAAATCCACCATGATATTGAAAATCCACACGTGATATTGAAAATCACGTGATATTTAAAATCACACGTGATATTCAAATCCACACGTGATATTGAAAATCCACACGTGATATTTAAAATCCATGAGATATTGAAAATCCACACGTATATTGAAAATCCAACGTGATATTGAAAAATCCACACGTGATATTGAAAATCCACACTGTGATATTGAAAATCCACACGTGATATTGAAAATCCACATGATATTAAAATCCACACTGATATGAAAATCCACACTGATATTGAAATCCATGAGGATATTGAAAATCCACACGTGATATTGAAAATCCACACGTGATATTGAAAATCCACGTGGTATTGAAAATCCACAGGTGATATTGAAAATCCACACGTGATATTGAAATCCACACGTGATGTTGAAAATCCACGATATGAAAATCCACACCTGATATTGAAAATCCACGTGATATTGAATATCTACACGTGATATTGAAAATCCACATGATATTGAAAATCCACACGTGATATTTGAAAATCCACACGTGATATTGAAAATCGACGTGTATTGAAAATCCACACGTGATATTGAAAATCCACACGTGATATTGAAAATCCACGAGATATGAAAATCCACGAGATATTGAAAAACACACGTGATATGAAAATCCACACGTGATATGAAAATCCGTGATATTGAAATCCACACGTGATATTGAAAATCCACATGTGATATTGAAAATCCATGAGATATTGAAAATCCACACGTGATATTGAAAATCCACGTGATTATTGAAAAAATCCACGTGATATTGAAAATCCAACGTGATATTGAAAATCACGTGAATTGAAATCCACACGTGATATTGAAAATCCATGAGATATTGAAAATCCACACGTGATATTGAAAATCCACACGTGATATTGAAAATCCACGTGATATTGAAAATCCAAACGTGATATTGAAAATCCCCACGTGAATATTGAAAACTCACGTGATATTGAAAATCCACACGTGATATTGAAAATCCACGTGATATTTGAAAATCCAAACGTGATATTGAAATCCACACGTTGGATATTGAAAATCCACGTGATATTGAAAATCACGTGATATTGAAAATCCACACGTGAATTGAAAATCCACGTGATATTGAAAATCACACGTGATATTGAAAATCCACGTGATATTGAAAATCCACACGTGATATTGGAGTCCAAACGTGACCGCAGAAAATCCACACACAATATTGAAGACCACACATAATATTGGAGTCCACACATGATATTGAAAATCCACAAGTGATAGCAGAAAATCCACACATACATTTCCACCAGATGATCAACTGGGAACACCATTGTGATTTAATTATTTGCCCTTTGATTGGGCAGCTGAATGAAGATGAAATGAACCATGTATCTTTCCAAAAGGACAGTGCCCCTCACCCTGCACACACTGATAATGGCTCCTGATGCTGGTCCATGACGTGTTTGTATACAGATTAATTTCAAAGAACATTTGGCCACCGAGATCTCCCGACCTTTCACCTCTGGACTTTTATCTTTGGTGAGCAATGAAAGGCACCGTTTACAAAGATAATCCCCACAGTCTTCAAGAATTCCAGGAAGCTATCACCAATTTCATCAACAACTACAAGGGCACTCAGCAGAGCGCAAACCTCCGCCATGCAATGCCTGAACCACGAGAACATAATGGGCCCAATAACTTTTTGAACTGTTGAACTATATATCATTTTTGGCCCCATCTCTCTCAATGGTGAAGAATCACTATGAAATTAAATAATTCTCGTATCCAGATCCGGATTTGGATCCTTGTCACACACCCAACCTGTCCACCAAGTTTCATGAGAATCTGTCCACAATTTTTTGTGATATTGTGATATATATATATATATATATATATATATATATATATATATATAATGTATATATATACAGTATATATATATACAGTATATATACAGTATATATATACATATATATATATATATATATATCAGTTTAGCCCTTTCTCGCAATGGTGAAGAATCACCTAAAAAAAATTCGGATCCAGATACGGATCTTCACCAAAATAGAATCAATTCTTCCTTGTCACGCACCCAACGTGTCCACCAAGTTTCTTATGAATCCGTCCATAACTTTTTGAGATATCGTGCTATATGTCGTTTTTGGCCCTATCTCTCAAAGGTGAAGAATCACTTTAAAAATTCTAGTATCCGGATCCGGATCTTCAACAAAATCTAATCAGTTCGTCCTTGTCACACACCCAGCCTATCCACAAAATTTCATCCGAATCCGTCAACAACCTTTTGAGATATCCTGCACACAAACATACAAACAAGAAAAAGACGTCGTGCAGAGTACGATACTTGTAAAATCCACCCCCTCTCCTATGGTTGCCATGGATACATCAAATTCTCCATTTTATTGAGATTAAAATTGACAATCTAAATCAAAGCTCACATCAATCGGATGAAAATTGATTATTTTTCAGATTAAAATTGATGATTTTAGAAGTTTGACCTTTTGACCTTAAAAATAGTTGGTTTCCAAATTAAGTGATGCACTATGCAAATCCTGTTCAACTTTCAGGTTAATAAGATGTAAATTGATGATTTTTTCATTTGAAAATTGATGATTTTAGAGGTTTGACCTCGAGTTGACCTTTGATGTCAAAAATAGTTGGTTTCCCAATTCAGCAATGCACTCAGAAATTGGTGTTTAATTTTCAAGGCAATCGGATGAAAATTGACGATTTTTTTTCAGATAAAAATAGATGATTTTAGAAGTTTGACCTCAAGATGATCTTTGACCTTTGACCTCAAAATCAATTGGCTTCTCAGTTGAGACTACCTCGACAATTTGGTAAAGTTTCATGACGATTGGTTTAAAATTGTGACCTGTTGGCGATAAACAGACAGACAAGCAGACAGACAGACAGACAGACATACAGAATACCAAAATCGACTGACCAATATACTTGAAAAATGTTTGATTTTGCAAGTAACAAACAAACAGACAGAAAGAGGTGAAAACATTACCTCCTTCACCTTCGGCGGCAGAGGTAATAAGGCTGAGTTGATGCGTGTCTTCGCAAGGACATATGGATGCTTGTCTGCATGCACGTAGCCGCCATTTTCAACACTTATTGTAAAGGTAAAATTTATTTCTGAATATTTCTTCATAATTTTGATCGTATGTTCTCGTGCACAGTAACTTTTGGGACGCCCGGGAGATGACTTGACTTTTGACAGCTTTAGCTGCAATGCAATGGTGACTCATGCCTGCACTCATTTTACGCAGATAATTAATCAAAGGCCATTAGTAATCAGACACGAACGTCATCAGAAATTAAATTAATCAAGTGTGCTTGTCTATTGCTGATGCCTATAGTCGTCGGACTCAGAGAAAGCATGATTGTCGATCAATGTATTTGTAAACCGTTATATAAATATTGCCTCTCAAATTATTATTGGTCCCTCTCCGTTGAGAACCGACTGTTCCAACTCTACCCTCAAGTCCCATCCGTACACAATTGTTGTGGCTCCGTCCGGATAACATGGATCTTGGTTGTAATGCTCGGTATAGGACTCTGGTGACCCCGAGAAAGCCATAGATGACAAGTTCGGGCAGGAAGATGTAATTAGTTCAAGGTGTCAGCCACATTTGTCTACTCTTTCCAAAAAAACACCGTGGGATCTTTCACATCCACCATCAGCAAATGTTAGCAGATTAGACACCCGGCTTAATGTCCCGACCGAAGGACGGTGCACTCATCGATACTTCGCCCTGCCTGTGAAACACAAGGACGACGGTTTATATACGAGTCGGGACTCAAACGCAGACGAGACGGCTCAAAGGTGGAGTGCGCTACCTGTGTGCCATCGTGTCATGCCAGAACAATGTTGATCCCTGGGGAACAATGACCTGTTCCCTTGGTTTCTGGGCACAAAACCTCAATGTCAATTTATTTGAAACTAATGAAGCTCTAATTAGCAGTTCCCTTTTATTCGTTTGCACTCTTTCAGATTAGTGTCGTCCATTTATAACTCTGAGGACATTGCTAGCGTGTATGTTTTTGGCGTGGAGAAGGTGATTGGGGACAATGGTGTAGAGGTAGGGGAAAGAAGGCAATGCGGTCAGTGGATGGGAGGAGGTGTGGGGTTAAATGCCAGCTCGGATGAAGGCTGAAAGGGGGAAGTTAAGGGTGGCAATACAAAACAAAGGCTGGAGACAGAAGCGTAGACTAACATCGACACTTACAGGAAGTGGGAAAGAAATTAACAAAAACAGGTGAAAATGTTTAACCAAGGCTGTATTTTTGTCTTTGTACAGAAGTGCCTTAAAGTTTATGTTACATTATATATCCTGTACATATTAACACATCCATCGCTCTACAGTTGTAATAACTCAGTCACTTTGGATGACGGCAATTACTGCTCCGCCATGAGCCTGGATTTTGTATTTTAAAGAAAATTGCTGAAATAACAAACTGCCTGTTACCATCTACAATCTACACACAGTTTTTCCGTGAGATGTCCGGTCTCATCGAGCTTGCAGCTCCACAGGTGCGATCTTGGGAAGCTCTGAGCTTCAAGTGTTTTCTGTTTCATGGAAGACAAATCAGACCAAACAGTGGTTCTAACAGTATTCCAGCAGAGGGCACTCAGGCTGGACTAAATCATTGCCACTCAGGCTGGTGTCCTTCTGGAGATGTTGCAAACGGTTGTAAGAAGATGCCTCCTCTCCTCCTCCTCACTCCTCTAGAGTAGGACTTTTTGGATGGTTCTTCACGGCATATCACATGACCTGCAAAGTGAAGATGGTGTTGCCTCACAATAGCAGGTATGTGGAGAAATGGACCACACAAATCTCTGTTTGTGATATGGTCTCACCAGTAAATGTTCAGGACTTTGCGAAGCAATTGGGTGTAGGTACCATCCAATGATTTATCATGTAGTTGGCTCAAGTTCCAGGATTTTAACACAAAGAGAAGGATTGACTCAACAGTGGTTTTGAAGATCCTTAGCTTACTCTGTCCATGAACTGAAGATTTCCAAATGTTGTTGAGGGTATGAACTGCTGCCCAAGCCTGAGCATTTCCACATTCGATGTCATACTGCATGTTAGTGAAGTAGTCGAGGTATTTTAAAGTCATTCACATTCTATAGGACTTCCATCAACAGTAAGTAGAGCACAATCAGGAGGATTGATGTGTATATACTTCGTTTTTTTTTAACATTGAGTACCAGTCCAATCGACTTAGCCAGCAGTTTCAACCTTGTGAAGTAGAAGTTGAGCTTCACGCAACATGTCAGAGAGAAGCGCGATGTCTTCAGCAAAGTCCAGGTCAGAAATGTGCTGGGCTAGATGTATGCGACTTCTATGCTGAGAGAGAGTTAAACCGTCCCAGGCTTCTATCACAGTTCTTCAGGTGTAATCCAAGGGAATGGTAAACAGGTAAGGAGCGAGTAGGTCACCTTGAAGAACTCTAGCATTGATTTGGAAAATTGCAGCCTCTTTCAGGAGTTAATACCACTGCAGAGCTGTCTTCATACATGATTTTTAATGGCCTTAATTGATTTACCAGCCTCGGTGATGTAATGGTTAGAGCGTCTGCTCTGAATTTGGGAGGTCGGTGGTTCAAACCCTGAGTGAGTCATACCAAAGACTTTTTTTAAATGGCAAGTGCTGCTTTCTTGCTTGATGCTCAGCATTTAAAAGGACAGAGAATAGACAAACAACGTTGGGAAGGCAATGGCAAACCACCCAGTATAACCCTCGCCAAGAAACTGTTTCGGCAGCATGAACGCTCTGTAAAGAGCATGGTACTGTACATCAAAATCAGAATAACAATCGATTCAGGGATGCCATATGGACGGTGAAAACTTTAGTGATGAAATTCAGGGATAAAAATTCAGCGATTCAGGGATGGAAAAAAGCCGGATGAAGTAGGCTGGACACTTGGTGTGGATGGAAGAAGAGGGAATGGCAAAGAGAGGGGGTATGTTGAGGGAGCAAGGTAAGAGGAAAAGAGGTAGATCGTGGTTGAGATGGAAACATTGTGTGAGGAGGGATATCAATAAGGTGGGGGTGGTTGGAGAGCGGATAGAGATGGCTGAGGACAGCAGGAAGTCGAGGAGTATTGTGGTCGAGGAAGGGGAGAAGCTTGGTGCAGTTGGACCTCACCCTTAAAAAAAGGAAGAGAATGAGAAGACATGTGTGGGAGATTAGGAAAAGTTTATTCCTGTCAACAGAATTGAAGGCTTTCTTGAAGTCGATGAAGATGACCTCTTTGTACCTCCACCACCAACGGTGGAAGGAGGTGAAATTTTCACCCCTGTCTGTCTGTTTGTGTGCAGGATATCTCAAAAAGTTGTGGACGGATTTGGATGAAATTTGGTGGACACGTTGTGTGTGTGACAATGAAAAATTGATTCGATTTTGTTGATGATCCAGTTCCGGATACAATAATTTTTTAAAATATTTAAAGTGATTCTTCACCATTGAGAGATTGGGCAAAAACAATATATAGCATGATATTTCAAAAATGTATTGGGCCCGGTATGTTCTCGCGGATCAGGCATTGTGTGGCAGAGGTATGTGCTCTACTGAGTGCCCTTCGAGTTGGTGATAAATATATTTCCTTAATAATGCGCCCGAGAGCAAGAATCTGAGAATGTAGATCCAAAGAGCCGAAACCATTTTGATTTGGGCAGAGGAACTTTTCTAGTTCAGGGTGAATTCTGTTAAGGAGGAGACAATTGTAAATTTTTGTTTCAATATAAAATTCAGCACAAAAGGATATTTTCTGCAAATCCCAAGCCATTTCACCATCGAATATCATTTGACATCAGGAATGCTTGGCCTTTCAATAAAAAACATCTTACCAAGAGCAAGATAAACAAATTCCCACAAATACAAAAGTAGATAACTGAGTTGTTAGTCATGGTCTGGTAAACGAGTTCTGTACTTTTATAACTTGAAGTGCAGAAAGTAACCAAAATGGCACTTGGTAGAGCGCAAACCTCCACCAGGCTGATTAGTTTACGTTTTGTATCCAACGGATAGGCCGGATATGGATCCGGACCTGAACGAAAATCGAATCCTCATGTTCTCGTCACATAACTAACTCATCCACCTAGTTTTGTCATAACTTGTCCACAACCTTATGAGATACCAATGCTCTATGTCGTTTTTGGCCACATCTCTCAATGGTGAAGAATCACTTGAAAAATTAAATATTTGTAGTATCCGGATCTGGATCTTCACCAAAATCGAATGAGTTTGCCCTTGTCATACACCCAACCCGTATACCAATTTTCATCTAAAATAGTCCATAACCTTTTGAGATATCTGCTCACAGACAAACAAACGAACAAACAGGGGTGAACACATAACCTCCGGTCCATATTCGGTGGGGGAGGTAATAAAAAAGTACATAATATAATCTTGCAATTTGTGAAAGTCAGGCATAACGAGCATGCCGAGTGTCAATGAACACTCAGAAATGACAGTCCATGGAGTCAGATTTGAGACCTACATGAGACGTATCAAGTACAAGCAGAGGTACCTGCACGGAAGGAATTTAGAGTTTAGAAAAAGAGAGACAGGTACTATGTATAATTCCATTCACATCTAATTTAGCAGGGATGATGATGATGATGATGATGATGATGATGATGATGATGATGATGATGATGATGATGATGATGATTTAATGGTTAGGGTGGTGTGATCTTGTGGTGGCTTGTGATCCTAAGATCCTGAGTTCAAATCCCACTCTGCTGTTGAATTAATACCAGGTGGGGTTGACTCTACCTGTCATCCTTCTGAGGTCAGCAAAATGAGTGCCAACAGTAAATAATACGATACAATACTGCAATGTCTGCATCGACAACATTTCGAGTCTGGTTGTTGGGTGCCAGGATTGTGAGTTTGGCAATGCAGATAACAAGATGATTGATAATACTGCCTACCACTGGATGGTGCTACACGATACACATTCACACACAGAGAATTGGGGTCTTCCCCCCTCCCTTGAACACCCTACCCTCTTGGTTTGAAAGATGTTTTCTTACATCTCCATTTGCCAAAAGGATTTCTACGGTATGCAATAGGATGGGGTTACTACTAGTGGGGCCGATTCTATCGATGGACAGACAGCCAGATTAAATTAAATAACTACAATTATATATATAATATATTGTATGTATATTCTCTCTAGATGGAGTACTGCCGTACTGCATGATAGTATCGAAGGTTGAAAAGTGTGTTCAGTGGATGAAAACAAGTTCATGTGACAATTAGTTATTAGGAAAGTAACATAAATAATGGAAACGATGCAGGTGCGATTGGCCAAAGTGTGTGTGGTTTTATTTGTTGATTTAGTGTGTGTGAAAAACACCGAGATGTGTGTGTGTGTGTGTTTGTCTTTTTGACTGTTTGTATGTAGTGTGTGTTTGTTTTGTATGGTTGTGTATGTGTATGTGTATGTGTGTGTGTGTATGTTTTGTTTTGTTTGGGTGTGTTTTTTATTTTTTTATTTTATATTTTTTTTTTTTTTGTGTGTGTGTTTTATTTTTTATTTAGTGTGTGTGAAAAACACGAGATGTGTGTTGTTGTTGTTATTGGTGTTGTGTGTATGTGTGTGTGTGTGTATGTGTTGTGTATGTGTATGTGTGTGTGTATGTGTGTGTGTTTATTTTTTTGATTTAGTGTGTGTGAAACACGAGATGTGTGTATGGTATGTGTGTGTGTATGTTAGTGTGTGTGTGTATGTGTATGTGATGTGTGTGTGTATGTGATGTGTAGTGTGTGTGTATGTGTGTGGTGTGTATGTGTGTGTATGTGTATGTGTATGTGTGTGTGTGTATGTGTGTGTGTGTATGTGTGTGTATGTGTATGTGTATGGTGTGTGTGTTTATTTTTTGATTTAGTGTGTGTGAAAAACACGAGATGTGTGTGTGTGTATGTGTATGTGTGTGTGTATGTGTGTGTATGTGTATGTGTATGTGTAGGTTGTGTGTGATGTGTATGTGTGTGTAGTGTTGTGTGTTGTTTATGTGTATGTGTGTATGTTGTATGTGTGTGTATGTGTATGTGTGTGTATGTGTGTATGTGTGTGTTGTGTGTATGTGTATGTGTATGTGTTGTATGTGTTGTGTATGGTGTGTGTGTATGTGTTGTGTGTGTATGTGTGTGTGTTGTATGTGTGTATGTGTATGTGTGTGTGTGTGTTTATTTTTTGATTTAGTGTGTGTGAAAAACACGAGATGTGTGTTGTAGTGTGTGTTGGTATGTGTATGTGTATGTGTGTGTGTATGTGTGTGTAGTGTGTATGTATGTGTGTATGTTGTAGTGTGTATGTGTGTGATGTGTATGTGTGTATGTGTGTATGTGTGTATGTGGTGTATGTGTTGTATGTGTATGTGTATGTGTGTGTGTGATTTGTTTTTTGTTGGGTGTGTTTTTTATTTTTATTTATTGTTTTATTTTATTTATATTTTTTGTGTGTGTGTGTGTGTGTTTATTTGTTGTTTTTGTGTGTGAAAAACACGAGATGTGTGTGTGTTTGTCTTTTGACTGTTTGTATGAGTGTGTGTTTTTTTTGTATGTGTATGTGTGTGTGTGTGTGTATGTGTATTGTGTATGTGTGTGTGTGATTTGTTTTTGTTTGGGTTTTTTTTTTTTTTTATTTATGTTTTTATTTTATTTATATATTTTGTGTGGTGTGTGTTTATTTGTTGTTTAGTGTGGTGAAAAACACAAGATGTGTGTGTGTGTTGTTTGTCTTTTGACTGTTTGTATGAGTGAGTGTGTGTTTGTTTTTGTATGTGTATGTGTATGTGTATGTGTGTATGTTTTGTTTTTGTTTGGGTGTTTTTTTGTTTTATTTTATTTATATATTTTTGTGTGTGTGTGTGTGTTTATTTTTGATTTAGTGGTGTGTGAAAAACACGGATGTGTGTGTGTATTGTATTGTGTGTGTGTATGTGTGTGTGTGTATGTGTGTATGTGTATGTGTATGTGTGTGTGGTGTGTGATTTGTTTTTTGTTTTGGTGTGTTTTTTATTTTTATTTATTGTTTTTATTTTATTTATATATTATATATTTTTGTGTGTGTGTGTGTGTGTGTTTATTTGTTGATTTAGTGTGTGTGAAAAACACGAGATTGTGTGTGTGTTGTGTTTTGTTTGTTTTTTGATCTTTGTATGAGTGTGTGTTTGTTTTTGTATGTGTATGTGTATGTGTATGTGTATGTGTATGTGTGTGTTATGTGTGTGTGTGTATGTATATGTTGTGTGTGTTGTATGTGTATGTGTATGTGTTGTTTGATTTGTTTTGTTTGGGTGTGTTTTTATTCATATATTTTTTTTATTTATTTATTTTTTTGTGTGTGTGTGTGTGTTTATTTGTTGATTTAGTGTGTGTGAAAACACGAGATGTGTGTGTGGTGTGTGTGTTTGTTCTTCTTTTGACTGTTATGATTGTGTGTGTTTGTTGTTATGTGTATGTTGTATGTGTATGTGTATGTGTATGTGTGTGTGTGTGTGTGTGTGTGTGTGTGTATGTTTTGTTTTTGTTTTGTGGTGTGTTTTTATTTTTTTTGTTGTTTTTTTTTATTTATATATTTTTGTGTGTGTGTGTGTGTGTATATTTTTGATTTAGTGTGTGTGAAAAAAGCGAGATGTGTGTGTGTGTGTTGTGTTGTTTGTCTTTTTGACTGTTTGTATCAGTGTGTTGTTGTTTTTGTATGTTGTGATGTGTTGTGTGTGTGTGTGTGTGTGTGTGTTTGTGTGTGTTTGTTAAGCTTTATTATTACACGTCCATTTTTCCAACTGTCTCTTTGACTATTCCCAACACGTCCTGCTACAAACCATCAAAACATAAGCTTGGATACACCAACCTACATGGCGCAACCAGAACTACAGGCTCGTTGAACAATGTTATGGCCAAAGTAAACAGTTTGAAAGAATGGGATCGCCTGCAGTCATCTCTTCTCAAACACAGGCTTCAGTCCACAAGGCTCTGCACATGTCAGCAACAATATATACTCAATCTTCCCTCTTACCACAATATATTATTTTCTGACAGCAATGGATGACTTTCTCAAACGTCAAACAGAAGGTCAGAATAGATATCTATCTCTCTCTCTCTCTCTCTCTCTCTCTCTCTCTCTCTCTCTCTCTCTCTTCTCTCTCTCTCTCTCTCTCTCTCTCGTCTCTCTCTCGTCTCTCTCTTCTCTTCTCTCTGTCTCTCTCTCTCTCTCTCTCTCTCTCTCTCTCTCTCTCCTCTCTCTCTCTTCTCTCTTCTCTTTCTCTCTTCTCTTCTCTCTCTCTCTCTCTCTCACCATACATCATTGTTCCATGGTGTTGCAGCCAAGGCCTTTTTGTACCGTTATGGCCTCAACCAAGATGCTGGATTCCAAACCCATTTTCCCCAACTGGCTGCCACTCTTGCTTCACTTGTCATTTGCCATTTTCCTCCAACCTTTCCGACTCATCCACTGATCCCCGAGCCGCTTCTCAGATCATTGTACTTGAAAGTGTGTTTCCGGTGATATTCAGGGATCGACCCAGGCATTTCATGTCACGAAGTTTAATGCGGAAAATTGGTCTACCCTGCAGTCCAACATCTCTTCCACTGACTTATCCACTATCTCTTCATCTTCAGACATAGAACACAGGGTCGCATTTCTCAGCAAACTATACTATTTCCCAAAAATACTGTCTTTATCGTCATGCCTTCACACCTCAGTTATCCTGCCAACATCTCATTCCTGGTACCATGATTCATGTGGTAGACAATTGTCAGAGGCAGCTCCTCCTGCAAAGCCACCCCACTGGTGGGCACTTGCAGTCTGTCCAAAGAGCTCAATAAATATTGTGTGTTCCATCCTCAGATGTACCAGATCTTTCAGCATCCACAAGCACTTGTGTGGCAGTTGATAAAGTCTGTCTCTGGAACATGTTGGAGGATGGAGTCACAATTGTCACTGTTCATGCTGACTGCCCTCTCTCTCTTTGCATAAAAGGCCATGATCCTTTTCCCTCTCTTCTTTTACCTATATCCTCTCACTGGAAACCTTCTCCACAATCAACTGTTTTGGGTTTCTTGACATCCTGAGATTTTATGGTTCAAATCTGGCTGAAGGAGGCACCAATAATGATTTATATTCTGAGTTTAATGAAAACCGAGCTAGTATTTGACAAATTACCATCAGAATGTCAGTTGAAAGACCACCTGGTTCCCTTATGACGTCCAGGGAGACGGTAATCGGCCAGCGCCGTCTGGTCACGTTTACATGTGATGGCAGTCGACACAGGATACTTAACGCCCTTAGGGCAACTCGGATGGCCATGAAAATATAACGGACGAAAATGTTGCGCTACCCAAAGAGTCCCCCTAAATGAATTTTAAAAACCCAGATACCATCGTGATTTTCCCATTGTTTTCAAAGGTCCTAGTAATGCACGTGAAAGTACATTATGTGCCATTGTCATTCATTGTGCTCAATATATAAACTCTATTAAGGCTTTAGGTCATGGTAAATAATTTAAAAAAAATTAACTTTGGAGAGAGACAGACACAGAGGCCAGAACCCAAAGATGACCGAGAGAGAGAAGGAGGAGAGAGAGAGAAGAGAGAGGAGAGAGAGAAGAGAGAGGGAGAGAGAGAGAGAGAGAAGAAGAAGAGAGGGAGAGCAGTCGGGGAAGGGGGGAGAGACAGACAAGCAGGAGAAGGACAGACGACAGGACAGACAGAAAAGAGAGAGAGAGAGAGAAGAGAGAGAGAGATGAGAGAGAGAGACGAGAGAGGAGGATGAGAGAGAGAAGAGAGAGGAGAGGGAGTATCCATATAAAGGATAAGAGGGGTTTAAAATTGGGAGAAACCTCATACAGGAAGTCATTGGTTAGGAGGGTGATCAACCAAACAAATCAACAAGACATTGTGACATAGAAGGACACGTATCCAGAGATATTCACAGGGATTAGGTGGAGTGGACAAGGCAGAGGATTAAGAGAAGGGAGCTTCTGATGTAGACTGTAACACTGCCACTAGCATGAGCATTGTATGTCTCACAACCATCCATAAAATAACCAGGGAGGGAGAAACATAAATGGGAGACATATGTTAAAGAAAAGTCTCAGTTCAACAGGTAACATATGGAAATGAAGCAACAACCTGTAGGAAGAGTTCCATGAGATTGGAGCGTAATCCTCAGATGTTAGTGGAACAGATGGAAAGAGCTGGGTGGTGCATGGCAAAGTGTGTAGAATGGGTGGTTTGGGGGATAGGTGGGTCATAGAGTGAGGAGTGGGGTTGGAGCAAAGGCCATGGTTTTGGGCATGCAGGTAATGGTGGTGGGGGCACAGGCAGTGGTGCTGTGTGTGCAGGTGTGGGTGACAGCAGAAGAGGCAGAAGGGAGTGGATGGGGTTGATAAGGAAAGATGGACACGTTTGTCTGCATTTAGGGCAAGACAGTTTCCACTCAGCCTAAAGCCTAAGTCAGCATATGGGCACACCACTGTTGGGGTGAAAGGTAGGGTTATTGAATGTGAACAGGGAGGCAACAATGTACCTGTTGTGGTCTCTAGTTATGAATGGCCTATTTACTACCGATCAAGGGAAAAGAGGGGGGGGAGGACAGAATGAGCATAGTGTGAAGGTGGGAAGGGGTCAGAGAAACAGGAAAAGGGGGGAAGGAGATTAATAAACGAGATGAATATAAACGGCAAAGGATTCAACTTTAGCTTGTGGGAGGAGAAAAAAAAGATCACAGTCACTCCATACATGAGAAACGGAAGAGGAGCGAATGGAGGAGATTAAATCAATGGAGGATGATAAACCTATCTATTTTTTATGAGCAGGAAGGAGGAGAAGATGAGGGGAAGAGAGAGAGAAAGAGAAAGAGAAGAGAAAAGAAAGAGAAAGAGAAAGAGAAAGAGAAAGAGAAAGAGAAAGAGAAAGAGAAAAGAGAAAGAGAAAGAGAAAGAGACAAGAGAAAGAGAAAGAGAGAGAGAAGAGAGAGAGAGAGAGAGAGAGAGAGAGGAGAGAGAGAGGAGACGAGAGAGAGAGAGAGAGAGAGAGAGAGAGAAGAGAAAGAGAAGAAAAAGAAAGAAAAAGGTGAAGACCATGGAAGGACAAGAAGATATCAAAAGAAAGCCAAGTTTATAAGAATGGAAATCATTTTATTAATTTTTTTTTTCATGGATTCTTCGATAGGATAGAGAAGAAATTAAAGAAACAGGCGAAGCAGAAAATGGAGATGAGGTGGTGGGAGGTGTGAAGGAACCACCCATGTGGAATATGAACGATTAACATCATAGGAATACACAAAGATGTAAGGGTGCCTGGGCCTGGGCCTGGGCCTGGCCATACTAACCCAAGGGCCAGAGCTTATCTGATGGCACTCTGCTCTCCATACTTGTGTCATTTTGATGAACAGGTTTTGTTGCTACAACGCCACCAACGTACATGGTGTTTAAAAGAACAGTTTGGGGTGAACGAGAAGGGCAGAGAGCAGCGATGGAGACAGAGAAAGCAAAAAAAACAAAACAAAGACAAATCGATACCATGGAGGCCTTGTGAGAAACACGAAGCGATAACGAAAAACAACTGGGAAAAAAGATAAACAACAGCAGGAAACTCTCAATGACTCAATCAAGTTGGTGATGTTTGACAAAATGTAAAAAACTACATTTACAATAGGTGGACACTCAGTCATAATCCGACAGGTAAAACTGCTCTTTGCAGGAGTGAAGCAAATCGGCATCCAGAGGCCGTGAAACCAGAAATGGAAAAAGATTAGAATTCGGATTGAGGCTTGTAAACCTTTCCTCCCCGTTCTGAAATCTCACTTCACTTTGTCCCTTCATCCATCCATTGGGACCATACTCTGTGCACAGCGTTGGTGCTGCCTAAGCCGTCTCCTTGGCTATTAGGCACAATCCTGGACGGGTCACCACTCTGACACAGGATAACAGCAAGCTGGCACTCATTTTGCCAATCTCAGAAGGATGACAGGCAGAGTCAACCCCACCTGGTATTAATTCAACAGCAGAGTGGAATTTGAACTCAGGAACCTCAGATCCCAAGCCCACCACCGCAACCAATAAGCCAACACGAGGCATACTTTGTCCCTCAACAGCTTCGCAACATCAAACATGGGCGTCAGCATCCATCATCATCATCTCACCTTATCAGCCTAATTCATTTGCTTCACTTTATTTGTTTTACCCAGAAACTCTTGAATGCTCGACTTGAAGCCAGCATGGTAAATACACTTCTTCCTGGTCTTTCCCTGAAAACTTGCTCCACAGTCCACAGGTACATCACCTCACAATGGAAGCTACTCAACCTCTTCTGTTCTCTTTTTCCTCCACATCTTCATTCCACCTTTCTTCTCTTGATATGCTCCGCTCGTGACATCTCCACCATGAATATTGACAGAAATGTCAGAAGCTCAACACTCAACTCAACCAACTGGGTTGGCTGGCCTGACTTGGTGTTCCCATCTGAGCACTTTGCCCATGACGCTGGATCCTAAGCATAAATCCCATCAAGAAATCGGCAGACTTCTCACATAGGCATGGCCTGGACACTCCATTGGCTCAACCTATATATTACTAAAACTCTCATCTTGTATGTATGTATGTATGTATGTATGTATGTATGTACGTATGTACCCAAAATACAGCCAAAACGGTACACGATAGTGCAAAAATTTTCGGCCCACATTACTCACCATTCTCCTGCGGTGTGCAGTATCAAGTTTCGTTCAAATTGGGTAACGGAAAAAATTATTAAAAAATCAATTCCCGATTCAGTCAAGTACTCTTCGGGAGTATTTGATCAATTCAAACAACCTCAGCGGTATAGTTCGCTGGAGCTATCTTTTTTTTTCTTAAAATGATTTTTTTCATCAACCGCCGTCACAACGGGAACCTAACGGGTTCACGGGTCGTCGAGTACAACATAAATCCTCAAATAAAATCTACAACGATAAAACGTATAAACCTATAAGTTACCGAACAATCATCTGCGGAGAATTTCCCATCCAGTAACACTCATTAAACTTTGGGACATCATCGCTGAACTCAAAACATGAGAGACCTAAAAGTGTCCATTTGTCATTCATTCATCTTCTTTTCTGACAGACTAACTCAAAATTGGAAGCCACAATCTTGGTTGAAACATGAACGTACTGCATTTTATAGTGGGAAGGCACAAACTGATCAAAATTTTAATGGCTTTTCAGGGAAGTTTTGCAAGTTTTCAATGAAAGAATTCTACGAAAAGTACGCAAAACTACATTCCTTCGCAAAGGAATGGGAAAGGAACAGAGGGGTGGGCAGGACTACGACTGTCAATCAGCCTGTTGGGTGCAGGGCCGCTCGACATTTTCTCAAGGGCCGATCAGACCGATATGGGTGTGGTTAACGGTGGAATATTATCAGGAAGTAATGGTAGACTTCCTATCCTACGTATTTTGGATTGGTCTCAGGAGGTTGATTGGCTGTCTCCATTCCGCTTCCCTTTTCATGAAGGACAGGCGAGGGCGCAATCGTCAGCAGCAACACACATATTTCTCTAAAGTACGTACGATTTAAAATGTTAGATCGTCTATAAAGTATGTACGACACCATTAAAATCTGAGCACATCGATAAAGTTTGTCTTACAACATTTGTAAATCAGTAGTGGACATATTCAATGTGTTATTCCTCATGAGATATGCACAGTTCAATGTGCCATGCAAAATTGCAATGAACATGTCAGATGCCTGGGCCATCCCAATCTCCTTGAGATGTTGATCAATCTGCTGCAACAACGAGGCACGTGGTCGGCCCATTGGCCTCCTCCACTCACGAGACTCCCTCGCTGAGAGAATCTGGTGAGCAGGATCAGCATCAGGAAAACGAGCCACATGTCATACAGCCGCAGCTGACGTTCTCGGACTATACAGGTAACAAATCTCATTTGAGTCTCTCTCAGCAACCGCTCGTTGGACACAAATTCTGACCAGCGAAAGCCAAGGATTCTCCGAAGAGACCTGGTACCAAAGGAATGAAGCCTCCCTCTCAGATCCCGGTCAGAGTCCAAGTCTCACATCCATAGAGCAAGACTGGAAGCACCAAGGACCTGAAGACCGGACTCGTCCTCCCACACAGGTACCAGCAGCGTTACACCCCATGATCCAGTGAACCCATGACTCTCCAGTCCTGACCCAGACGTCTGTTGACCTCTGGCTCACAACCAGAAGAGACATGAATATCACTGACAAGGTGAGTGAATCTCTCCGTGACCTCAACATTCTTGCCACAAACAGGTGCAGACAGGATAGCAGCATCCAAGATGTCATTGAAAGCCTGGATCTTAGTTTTTGACCAAGAAACCGTAATTCTCAGCGGCTCCGACTCATCAGCACCTCGAGGGCCCCCAAAAGATATCCAGTCTCCGAAAAGATGAGTGCATCATCTGCGAAATCAAGTCAGAGATCTTGACATTCTCAAACGATGCACCGCAGTTTGATCTCTCCGACATCCTCCTCAGAATCCAGTCCATACAAGCGCTGAAAAGTTGGGGCCAGTACAAACCCCTGATGAACTCCAGTAACAACTCGAAATAAGTCAGAGATGGTACCACCACATCTCACAGCACTCTCAGTACCAGAGTACAGTTCAGACATCAGATTGATCAGTTTTGGTGGCACACCATAACCAAGAATCCTCCAGAGGTCATCCCGATTCACTGAATCAAACGCTTTACAGAGATCAACATACGTAGGCTGCAAGCAGCTCCTGCTGAAACTCTCGACTGCGTTCGGTGAGGACCCGAAGAGCAAGGATACAGTCAATCGTTGACCTCTTTGGTCGAAAGCCTGACTGCTCTGGACGCTGTGCTCAAGCAATGGTGGCAACCCTATCAAGAATTATCCAAGCAAAGACCTTGGCCGGCACTGAGAGCAGTGTCACCCCTCAGTGTTGTTTTTGAGTATTGAGGAACTGAGCACTCCGGAAGACCATTAAGATCCCAAAGTCCCTTAAAGACCATTAAGACCCCAAAGATCCTTAAGACCGCTAAAACTTTGAAAACACCCCAAAACTCATCAGACCTCAAATATCCGTAACATCCCCAAAGAGCCCCCAAAAGCCCTTAAACCCTTTAAAACTCCAAGGTCCCTGTCACCCTCAAGACCCTTAATACACCTAAGGACCCTTAACCTTAAGACCCCACATCTTTAAGACCCCTTTTCCCTTTAAGAACCTTTTGACATTTTCGTTCCCTTCACCCTTCAGACCTTTATACCCTTTAGACCCTAAACCTTTAAACCACTTAATTCCCTTTTGACCCCTGAAACCTTAACACCATTTTGACCCCTTTTACACTCTTTAGAAATAGTAGACAGCTTCGATCCTTGACCATCTCGAGCTGTAGACCACTTGGACCATTTTATACCCTTTTTACATGCTTGAGAGATCAATTGATGTGATGGTGATGCAAGCGACGCAAGTTTTTTTAAGCAAGTGATGCACAAACCCGACCCACCCGGGGGCTGGGTACTCTGGTCGTAGTTAATAAAGACACTGTTGTCACATACTCTCTTGGCAAAACACTTTGGAACCAGAAATTACAGTTACATCAGTTTAGTTACTAAATTAGCTTCAACAAAGATTTTACTCCACTTCAAATTCCACTTCTGTACCCATATCATTCCACCCGAAAGTGGGGAGTGTGTGCGTGTGTTATGTCACACAAGTTATTTTCACACACACACGCGCACACACACACACACACACGCGCACACACATACACACACACACACACACACACACACACACACACACACACACACACACACACACACACGCACGCACACACATAGTGGCTTTTCTCAGGCCAACCATTATTCAAAGAAAGATGTAGGGATGGTTTCACATGATCATTTATTGTGACCATCCCGACCTTGTTTACATGCTTTTTGGAGTGACATCCCCACATCCTTTTGCATTATTACTTCCACCACCGAAGGTGAAGGTGGTTATGTTTTCACCCCTGTCTGTTTGTGTGCAGGATATCTCAAAAAGTTGTGGAGGGATTCGGATGAAATTTGGTGGACAGGTTGGGGGTGAGACAAGGACGAACTGATTAGATTTTGTGAAGATCCGGATACTATCATTTTAAAAGTGATTCTTCACCATTGAGAGATGGGGCAGCCATGAGCACTCAAAATTCAGGTCCTAATAGAACAGTTATATCGGTAAGTGTGTGCTTATAGTTAGGGCCCCCTACCTGTGTCTAACGGAATTACATGTGTGCGCTGTAGAGTTTCGTTTACAACAAACCTCCTTCACTTCGCTCCACACACCGACGCCATCGCCCACGTGCGTTCGGCCACGTACGTGGCGGAGATTTCCATCGCCTCAGACCGGACTCCGCCCAGGAAAGCAGGGGCGTTCCCCTTGTCCAATCACGCACAGAGGGCGACTTTCCCACGCCCGGCCAATGGGTTGAGATTGTCACAGAGAGCGACTTTCCCACGGCACCCCGGCCAATGGGTTGAGATTGCCACAGAGAGCGACTTTCCACGGCACCCTGGCTGGTTGTGCCACAGACGACTTTCCACGGCACCTGGCCAATGGGTGAGATTGCCACAGAGAGTACTTCTATGACACGCGAATGAGGGTTGAGATGCAAGAGAGCATTTCCCACGGCACCCTGGCAATGGGTTGAGATTGCCACAGAGAGTGACTTCCATGACACGCCGGCCAATGGGGTTGAGATGCCACAGAGAGCACTTTCCCACGACGCCCCATCCAATGAGGGTGGAGAGCGCCTCAGAAGGCGATTTGCTCCCCCTGGAGGAAAAAGGAATAAAAAGGAACGCCAGGCTGGGTAGTGGTGGTGGTCGTGTCATGGTGGTCATGGTCGTGGTGGTGGTTGTGATCGTGTGATCGTGGTGGTCGTCGTCGTCGTCGCTGGGTCATCGCCGTCTCTGATCTTCTCCTTGGTCTTGGTCGATTGGTGCGTGGCTGGTTGGAGAGCACGGTACCTGGTGCTTGGAGCGGCATCGTGTTGCGGGTTCGAGTCCCGCCGAGCCGGATCGTCGAAGACCACACGAGGTGGACAGGTCCAAGCACAGGCTCTGGTCTCCAGCTCACCTGTCCTCGAGCTGGAAGCCTTCAATAAAGACCCGACAGGGTCCATTTCTCTGTGTGTGTGTGTGTGTGTGTGTGTGTGTGTGTGTGTGTGTGTGTGTGTATGTGTGTGTCTGTGTGTGGGCCCGTCTTTAAGTAGCAACTGTATAAGTACTTGTGTGTAAATTTGCATTTCTTATAGTCGTGATAGCTCTGCTCTTTGTGTGTTCCCTCCCTGCCTATTGTAAATAAATATCCCTTTTTGTTGAATGTATCAGCTCGTTTCTGTGCTTCTTTCATTGGCTTAGCACGGTGCGTGTTGGGAAATTGGGAAACGGTAAATTGTGCATTTGGACCGACGGGTTCTGGTAACCATCCGCTCAGGTTACGCACAGTTCGAGCACGGTAACGGCTCGTTCCGCTCGAGGCCTGCCGAGGGTGTGAATTCCCGGTAGCTTTGCCGCGTGGATACTTAGGTATATAGCGAAGTTGGCAATTAACCTATTCCACGCGGCCGAATTATTGGCGATTCAGCGTCCTGTGAGGGACCCGTGCTTTCGGAGTTCTCCGAGAGGCACGATCTAAATTCCGGGCATTCGGTGGAGCCGACTCTCCTGCTCCACCTAGCGGTCGTGCTCGCCGCCGACACCCGGCTCCACAACAATATCACACGATATCTCAAAATGTTGTGGACGGATTCGGACGAAACTTGGTGGACATGTTGGGTGTGCCACAAGGAAGAACTGATTCGATTTTGGTGAAGATCCGAACCCGGATCCGGATCCAAGCTTTATTATCTTGCCAAAACGAAGTTTTTGCAAGATATGTTAGTCAGTCTGTATGTTTTTTTGTTTTTTTTTAAATTTTTTTTTGTTTGTTTGTTTGTTTGTTTGTCTGTAATCACGAAAAAAAATTCTGCAGAGCACAGTTTTCATTGGAAATTTTTGTAACTTCGCATATCAGAGGCCTATGGAGGTCCTTTCAGGCCATAAAATTTTGAAGGTCAAGGTCAAAGGTCAAGGTCACTTTGTCGCAATCAGGGGAGTCGACGAAACCTTATTTTTGGAGTAATTTTGATCGGATCGTCTTCAAACTTCATGGGAATATAGTTCATGGTCTGGCATTCAGCTGATTAATTTTTGGTGGCGATTGGCCTTGACCTTCATGGTTAACGCCTAAGGTCAAACATATTTGACCCCAAGGTCAAATTTCAAGTTTTAGGAACTATCGTGTAGTACCTCAAATTGAACACCTCGATGAGTGCTTTCTAGATATATCAAGCTTGAGACATTATGACGTGATTTGGTGACGTTATGAGGCAAACATATTTTTCATGGTTACTCTGTAGAACGATTCTCATGGAATCTCTCGTAGGCAGAATATTCCTCAAGGAGTCGCTCCTGGTGGATAGCAGCTCTGTTCACCTCAGTGTGACCTTAAAGAAGTCACACGTGGTCACCTTTTGGCAAGATACGGATCACCCTACGGGTGACATTGGTTTATTTAATTTTCAAAGTGATTCTTCACCATTGACAGGGCCAAAAACGATATACAACACGATATTTGAAAAATGTATTGGGCCTGATATGTTCCCGTGGATCACGCATTGCGTGGCAGAGGTATGCGCTCCACCGATTGCCCTTCTAGTTAATATTTTCATCACTTGTTTACTCTCTACTGACTTTTCCAATATCCATTATGTACTTTTCCTGGTAGTTCATGTGAAAGCGAACTGATAATCTTCTGGTGTCTCCACTTTGCAGGAAATATATGTCCAAGCGCCTCCACAAGCATGAGGTCAATGTGAAAAATAAATAAAAAAATAAAAAACATAAAGAAAGAAAGAGAGAGAAATGAAGATTAATAACCTTAAAGAGAAACCAGGGGAACGTTAGGTCAGCAATGAGGGGACGGGCAAGGGAAGGGCATATTGGAACATTCGCTGCTTATGTGCACCATTTCCTGGTTCTGTTCAGTTTGAGGATGAGAGGGGTGGAGAGGTGGAGGGAGGGGATGGGGGGGTGAGAGATGAGAAAAGCAGTGAATGTTATGAGCAGACAATGGTTACATGAGGGAGGATATATTTTACAGCAAATCTAAAGCACAGCACACAAATGGGGAATGTCTGGATAAAAGGAGTCATAAATGATTGCTTATTTAAGTGTTGCAGCAATGACAGTGATGCAGGAAAAGAAGTCATCTCGATGAGCCTGCCTACACATTATCAAGGAAGAACCGTCAAAGTATTCCCAGCACAAGGCCTCGTTTCAAACCTCGAGTCATTCTGCCCCAACGGGAGAAATAATTAAGGGTTAGTGTGGTGGCAAAAGTCATTTAGTCGAGGTGAAAGCTTGGTGTAAATCCCTAATCTCGCTCGATGGCACAGGGTGTGAACACAGGGTGTGAACACAGGGTGTGAACACAGGGTGTGAACACAGGGTAGCCTATGCCACATGAGATCAGAATTTACCCTTTTGAACCAAAAACAGCACAGACACTTTCGAACAACATGTACTCGTACACCATGTATATACGAGCATCAGTTCTGCCAAAGCAGTTTCCTGGCTAGGGTTGCAATCCTGGATGTGTTGCCACTCTGACGCAAGATACTCGGCAGGGATTTGTGATTTGTTGAGGGTGCCGGTGATAACTCGTCTACTCTTCTTTCGTGTGCAGCCCAAGGCTGTGGGAAAGCAACATTGACTGAGGGTGCAGCTGTGTTGCTGATGCAATGCCCTCTGTAGGTTAGGACAGGAATTTGGAATTTGTTCAGTGTTCCAGTGATAGCTCTCCCACTGTTCACGAAGGACAACATGGGATCTCCAACATCCACCAACTAATTCTGGCAGACGGGACATCTACTTTCACATCCCTCCAAGGGATGGCACACACCACACACACACACACACACACACACACACACACAACACACACACACACACACACACACAACACACACACACACACACACACACACACACACACACACACGTTGAATGCCTTGACTGTGAAACATCAGGATGAGAGTTTGGCTGCGGGTCAGGATTCAAACATGGGCAAGACAGCTCAGAGGGGAATGTGCATTAGGGATACAACTTTTTTGCAACTCCATAGTCCTGTATCATATTCTGATGAGCTTTTGCTAGAAAACAATGAAATCATTGTTTTTTTTGTATTTGTTCAAAAAAGTTCACCCATGACTAACTTTGAAATTTTTATACTCAGTTGCATTTGGGTGGATTTCCAAAAACTAGAACCCTGTTTAATTATTTATTTAACTTTAAAAAAGCCTTACTACCCTGCAAGACTGCTTTGAAATCCTTGACAAATCACTGGAAACAAGAGCCATCAAAACTAAACATCAGCAGAAGTAATCAATGCTGTGAGCGAGCAATTAAGGTCATGCAAGTCATGCAAATTTCAAAGTTAGTCATGGGTGAACTTTTTTGAACAAATACAAAAAAAACCATTGATTTTCATTGTTTTCTAGGTCAAAGCTCATCAGAATATGATACAGGACTATGGAGTTGCAAAAATGTTGTATCCCTAATGTGCATCCCTCTAGGCTCTCCTGCAGCTCTTCAAAACGAGAGACTCAATAAAATACAAGTGCTCCTCATGTATATTTCAATTAAACCTTGTGTTGTGTACAGTAGAGACACCATGGTATGGGTTTGATCCTTTGGAAAGCATATGTTTAGCGGGTATCATAGTCGAAGTTTCAAATTGTCTCTGTAGCTTGAATACGTCGTAGAACATTTCATTTTAAAATAATAATCCTCCAGGTTAGCAAAGAAACCTGTTTTTGGCAACCTTGAGCGTGAACGACAAGTCATACCATAATGTGAGCGGTTTATCTAATAAGATAAGATACTCAGCTAATAAAGCATGTGTTCGGTAACTCAGCTGGCCAGTTGGCTGCAATTCACAGTGCCTATCAGCATTTTCCTGATGAAGTTGCACAGAAACACAAGAGATTTCAACAGGAAAACACCAGTGCAACAGGTAACAGCCTGTGAATCATCGGGCCCACTAGTGTCCACAATCATCGGGCCTGCAGTTACTGCAGAGGTAATGTTGCTTGCTTCGCCGCAGCCGCATGTGTTGCAGAGGTTTGCATGCCGCGGCGGAGCCACGTAACCACATGCATAATGCATAGGCCGCACTGCTGCAACGTAACGCTCAGATCCGCATCAGCGGTTGCTAAAGATAGGAACAGTGAAGTCTCTGAGGACAGCATTGCAGAGCCATGCCTGGGCCTGGCCATACTTACCCAAAGGGCCTGAGCTTATCTGATGCACTCTGCTCTCCATACTTGTGTCATCTTGATAAACGACTCTACCATGAGGCTGCACAAAACCAATCCTATGTGATGTCTAAACAAACAACCGAGCGGCTTTGGTGTAGTTTGCACATCGTCTGCAGTGTATGGAAATACATACAGATTTGAACCAGGACAACAGATTAATCTCAACTGACCACAGTCTCATGTGGACCAAAAAGAGTCAATGCTGATGTGAACAGTCCAAGGGCATGGCGGGTAGACATGGGATGTCGACTGCATACAAAATGCTCAGACTATTCCCGATGTACCTTGTACTTCGCTCACAGTCTATTCATGTAGGAATAAAAAGCCAACGGAGGTCATTATTCAGCAGAGGCAAGAGGTCAATCGTGCTCTCAAGAGGCTTGCGTTTAAGAAAGGGATTGGCAATTAGAGTGAGAAATATGAACGCGTGAGACACGTTAATGAAAGGTTTTGGGGAGAAGGAAAGAGGATGAGAAGGGGGACGGTCAGACTTAGTTGTGCGGACAAGTCAAGTTAGAAAAGGTGAAGAGAAGGAAGATAACGACGAGGAGGGTCAAACAGGAACAGGAAATGAGGAATGGAAGAAAGTGAGACTAGTTGGAAGAGATTCTGTTCCGGCATTGCTTTATGGTATAACGGAACCCACACACCGTCGGGTGGATAATAATTCAATATGTGGAGAGCCCCAGTATCTGATGCAAATGGCTGCACAAAATGACTCAGAACTCCGCTCGATGTTCACATCCTTGAAATCTGGTTTTCAACATCACCGTCTGCAAACACCAGCTTGCTCGACATCGTGCAAAGCTTTTCTTAAAAACTGCAATGGCAAAAACAAGATCCCCGGCACGCAAAGTACGAGAGAATTGTGTGCAGGCCCTGTGAAAGGAAATGCAGTGGGAGTGAGGAGGAAATGGATATGTGTGGGTGTATTGCATTTCACCAGGAAATACCCCTCATGTTATAAACTGCCATGAATTATCATCTCCTCGTAAAACTCCCCTCCATAAGAGTTTGGAAAACTCCACATCGCTACATCCGAGAACCAATGCGTCTGACTCTGTAATGACTGCGGAACAATAGGTCATCGACATATTGCATTTGATAGTAGGGATAGGGCGGGGAGGGTGGGCTCAAAATTGAGGATATTGAAAAAGATAAGGAAAAGGGAGAAGGATCGAGGAGGGAAGAGGAATGTGTACGATGTAAAGGGAAAGGGGTTACACATTTTAGGCTTGCCATGGCCGTTAATCGTAATGAGGATAGGTGATCGTTAAACTGGACCCAGAGAGGGATTTACTAATTGGACCAGGATGCTGGCTCAGAGGCAGACCGTTAGCACGTGTTGCCACGGAAAATCCTTAACTTCTACGAATGAGCACAAACAGATGAGACGGACGACAACATCGTGAAAGGGTGGTGGACTCTGATGCAGAACCCCTTATAATGGGAATTGTACAAGAGGGCAGTCATAATCAAATAAAATTTTGTTTCCTGTTGTGAATCGAACACAAAATCAGACGGCTTCTTGGGGGAATTTCACGAATTTCTTTCTTCATGTTCTGGCATATTTGAACATCAATTTTGATCTCTTTTACAACCAATTCAATTGTTTGAATTGCTTTGTTGGGCCTTGGGGGGGATAAAAAGGAAAGACCTCTTTCACGTCACAGACTCGGTGACATTCTGGTGAGAGCATATGCTCGGGATTTGGGAGGTCGGTGGTGTGACGTAACCAAGTATGAATGTAAAATGTATATTGATGCTCCACCCATGTCATTTTTGTTTTTTTGTATACCTTGTCGAGGCTCGTGTGAGAGCGAACACACAACGCACAGGAAGGGGGGCATGGGACAAGAGGGGCGGGAGAGGGAAGGACAAAACAGTGGGGAACAGAGACATTAGGAGATCTGTGGAAGGGAGAGGGATGGGGCGGGGAACATGGGGAATACATGATGGACACTACAGAGACTTTCACGAAGGAAGGCAGGGAATTTGAAGGAGGTGGGTTTGGGGTGGATTAACGGGGTAGAAAAGATCGAGGTTTTAGATGGGGGGTGATAAGAGGTGGTGGTGAACAGCTGTTTTGAAGGCCTGGAGGGAAGAATGGGATTGAAGAGATTGTGGGAGTTTATTCCAAAGGTGGGGAAAAAGAGGAATAAAAGAGTGAAGGTGAGCAGTGATTCGTGATTTTGGTGGTTTTACCAGAAGGGGGTTGCTGGCGGACCTTGAGCGCCCTGCGGAAATATGGGGGGACATATCACAGACAAAGCGGGGGGGGGGGGGGGGGTCGAGACCAGAGAGGAGACGGTAAAAGATAGAAAGACCACCGACCTGCCTGCAATGAGAGAGTGAGAGCCCAAAGACTCAGCCTTATCACGGGAGACACCAATGATCCTAAATGCCTTGATTTCCACAGCATGAAGCCGAGAAAGGTGAGAGGCAGGAGCACCAGCCCAGAGGGGAGAGCAGTACTCCATCAGGATTGATGCATGTCTTGCCTCATGCATATTCATGTTTTGCTTCATGCATATTTATGCTGTGCCCATGTGTTACATCATCTCCGTTGCGAGAAGTGTGAGCTTTGCGTAAATTGCAGGGATACAGATTCCTACTATATGCGGGGATAAGGAACAAACTCCAAACTAAGGAAACAGATTCAATGAGTGCGGGGGTTGCATTGCGTGCTGACCCAGCTATGTTGCTTGAGCCAGTGCCATTTCAGAAAGACTCCCTTTCACCATCGTCAATGTTGCAGCATCAGCATCCATGGAGAACGCATTGAAATGATACATGTCCAACAGGAAAGTTCTGTCTGTTCAGTACAAAATGATGCCAGCTCCTGGTCTATCATATGCAATTCAGACACCAACAAATGCCTTAAACACAAACTTCGTGTCATCATCCTTCTCCAATGCTACATGTCACAGTTGCACATCGCCCACCACTGTGTTAACGTGTCCCGTTATGAGCTCATGCATCACAAACCCGACTCCGGTTACAGCCGCTCGGTCTCCCACCGTGTATACTGGCCTTACGTCGCCTTCCACTGGTATTACAACCGACAACCAATCGGGTTCGTTCTCACCAAATCCAATGTACCCTGATGCTGTACCCACATATGCTGCGAGGACGTACACCACACATCCGGAAACATTACCAGTGTCTAGCCATTCACTATTGGGTCAAGACATCAAGCCATCAATCATGCCAACAGTGATGCCTGCCATGCAGAACTGTGGAAACTATCTGTCTCGTTGAGACATAGTTTCAAATAGGATTTCTGTGTCTGACGATAATCCTGAGAAATTCAGGACATGGCATGCAGCCTTCTAGAACATGATCAGAGGAGTACCACGAGCATACGATGAACAGCTTAACCTCATTGTTCAACATATGGCTGATGGTTCGGAATCCAATGCACTCGTAGAGCGTCTTAACCGAGTCTACATTTCTAACCCTGATTTCGGTCTGGAATCGCCTTCAAGAAAGATTTGGCAGCGATGAAGCAGTTACACAATAACTGCTAACAAGCTGGAACTTTTGCCTCAAGTCTCTCCTCATGACCGCAAAACTTTGCAGAAGTTTAGCGACACCATCGAGGAAAAAGAGGCCGCCAAAAACGATGGTTCCCTTTCCAGACTTGCAACTTTGGATACATCTCTGTTCCTCAAACCAATCATAGTGAAGCTTCCACCTGACCTCATGTATTGTTGGAGAATGGAGGCCTTCAAGTATAAAGAAACCCACAATGTCACCTTTCCGCCATTTCCGATGCTTGCATCCTAAATTCGGCACAAAGAAAAAAATTTCAAAATGTCCTCCGTCTGATGGTTTCCTCGGGATATGATGACGGATCATGTTCTTCAGCTACTAAGGTGAAAGCTCCACTCACTACGAAGAACACAATGTCTGCCTTTACTAGTGACACTAATCCAAGGGTCAGAGTTAGCAAGACCAAGGTCACGGGTGAATTGCTGCCACAGATTGTCGAGCAACCGACCACAGCAGTCGTGTCCCCTTCTGAAAATCAACACACTCGTCGTCGAATGGAAGATCCACAACAATTCTGCCCTATTCACAGGACCAAACATCGTGCATTGAAGAACATTCAAAGCAAAAACATTGCAATCCAGACTCATCCTTCTTAACCAATATAAATATGTACCAGATGTGCTCTGTCAACTAACCATTCAGCTAAGGAGTGTCAAATAAAATCACATTGTTCTCAGTGTGACAGCGCCCATCATTGCTCAGCACTTCATCATGCCAGTTGTACTACCCTCAACAGGCAAGCAGGCAGGCAATTTATCAGAACCTCTTCGAACCCTGAGAGAGTATCGGATAGGCTACAAAAGCATGGCGAAGAGCGACCCTCGGTGTTTAACAGGTGTACGGACATTTGTGGTAGTAGTGGATCCAGAGGAAGGTCTTGTTCCAAAATCTGTC
>CM068966.1:54698602-54711649 GCA_035128595.1 Eptatretus atami
TATTTATCGCTGGTAATCCTGAAAACTTATGCTGTGTTGGATGACCAGTCAAATCGGTCTCTGGGATACAGCAAACTCTTTGACGACTTCAACGTGCCAAATAATCTCGTCCCCTATGAACTCAAAACCTGCACTGGAACGATGGCAGCGATCGGTAGGCACGTCAGGAATCTGGTCATCAAATCTTTCGATGGAATCGTCCACCTGACACTCTCGGAGCTAACCGAATGTAATACTATTCCTTGTAATTCCTCCAAGAATCCAACACCGGAGGTCGCAAGGCTTCACTCACATATATGTCCAATTGCTGAAATATTTCCCAAACCTGACCCAGAAGCGACCATCTTGCTGTTAATTGGACGAGATGCTCCTGAGCTGCTTAAGGTCAGAGAATCTCGGAATGGACCACCTAATGCTCTGTGGGCACAGCGTATGGACCTTGGATGGGTGATAATTGGCGATGCATGTCTGGACGGTGTCCATTGCCCTGAGCAAGTTGAGGCATATCATACCCACATTCTTGAATATGGAAGACTATCAAGTCTGCTTGCCATGCTCTAATCATGTCACCGTCAAGGACGTCATCCTGCCACATCGTCACCTACCTTCAGATCAGCTCTTCAGGAGATCCTGTGGCCACAGAGCCTACGATGATGGGGTCGGCAGTGATGTCCATTAGTGAACAAGAAATTATGACAAGCCAGGTCGCTCCACAGAAGACAACCGTTTTCTTGCGATCATGGAGGATGGATTCACCAGGAATGACAATGGCAGTTGGGTGACTCCATGACCCTTCAGAGATGACATAAAATTTCCAGATAATCGACCCCTTGCAATTAACTGCTTAAAGTCCCTTTGCAAGCTTCTGGATTTAAGAAACCAGCCCTTAAACAGCAGTACGTGGATTTCATGGCTAAACTCTTTTCCGAAGGACATGCTTAACCTCCTGAACCAGAACAGAAGCAAAACGACCACGATGGTATCTGCTTCATTTTGCTGTATTCCTTCTACGCAAACCTGACAATATTTGGGTGGTGTTCGACGGCAGCGCTACCTATCGTGATGTCTCGCTAAGGTACGTTCTGGTCCAAACCTCGTCAATAGATTCCTCGAGGTATTCGTATGCTTCAGACAGGAACCCATCGCCATCATGGCTCACGTAGAGCAAATGTTCCATTGTTTCTATGTGCGTGAGGATCACCGAGACCTTCTGCGATTTCTTTGGTTTAAGAACAATTTGTATGAAGGTGCATGTATTTGGGAACAGTCGTAGTCTCGCCATTGCTGCCTATGGACTACGGAAAACTGTGTCGAATGGTGAAGAAAAATACGGATGTGACGTAAAACGTTACGTTGAAAAGAACTTCTATGTCGATGATGGTTTGGTCAGCTTACCTAAACCTGTTGAAACTATAGTCCTCCTGACTCATACCAAGGCGATGTTGTCAACTGTGAATCTACATATGCACAAAATTGCTTCCAACAGTATGGAAGTGATGGCTCATTTTCCAGACAGCAAGCATGCTGAGGATTTACGTGACCTTGTCCTTGTGCCAACCCATGTACCTGTTCAGCGGTCACTTGGAGTGTCATGGAATTTGGAAAGAGATACCATCATCTTCACTGTTCCTGACATGGACAAGTCCTTCATGAAGTGTGGAGTTTTCTTAAGTTAAAAGCATTTACGACCCCTTCGGTTTCTCAGTGCATGTCGTTACGGGAAAGATGTTGCCTGCATCAGATGTCCTTACCTGATAATGCCAGAGCTGCGCTTGGATGGGATGAACCATTTCCCGAACATTTCAATAAACAATGGGACAACTTGTGTGTCTCTCTCACTGCACTCACCACCGTGAGCGCTCCACACGCTTATTGTCCTCATCCAATGTCTGAAAACTCATGCCATGAGTTACACGTTTTCTCACACATATCGACTGAGGCAATTGGTGTTTGCAGTTACTTGCAGCCTGTCAATGGAAACGGCAAAGTCATTGTAAGTTTTGTTGCAGGAAAAGCAAGGCTGGCACCGTGACTGGCAACATGTATTCTGCGTTTAGAAGTCTGTGCCGCTGTTCTGGCTGTCAAATTGGTCGACGTTATCATTGACGAGCTCGACATAGAACTCATCTCCGTCACTTTATACATGGACACTGGACAGTCAGTCATGTGGTGCTCGGATATATAAACAACGAGTCCCGGCGGTTGTGTGTTTGTGGCTAACTGCGTTCAAAGGATCCATAAAAGTACATCACCTTCTCAATGGAACTATGTAGCAACCGATATTAACCCGGCAGACCTGGCCACTCACTCTGTAAAAGCCTATGACCTGATGGAGTCATTATGGCTGTCTGGGCCAAGATTTCTCAGGTATTCCAAACTACCCATGAAACCCACTTTGCCTGCTGTGGAGTTGGTTAATAATCCTGAGTTTCGTTCCATAGCCGTATTAGCTACCAAGCATGAACGTTTATTGGGAACACGTTTCACACATTTCTCGAAGTGGAAGTCTGCGATCAAAGGTATTGCTTTGTTGGTCCACTTCAAACACTTGTTCAAGCTAAAGAGGCAGCCAGGCAATCACAACGGTCGACATGATAACCGAAAACTTCCAGTTCATCTGATGGAGGAGTCTACAATGATCATAATTGGCAACGTTCATCGTGAGTCCTATGCCTCAGAAATTCACAACCTCACTAATGGCAAGAAAGTGGACAAGTCCAGCACCCTGCACAAATTGAATCCTGCCTTCGACAATAAAGGAATTCTGAGAGTCGGTGGTAGACTCGCCCGAGCAGATCTAAGTGACAATGAGCGACATCCAGTCATACTACGCAAACAGCATAATGTTACAACCCTCGTTGTACGTCATTATCATGATGAAGTTAATAATCAAGGTAGACATTTCACAAGTGGTACTATTTGCTCTGGTTGTTATTGGATTGTTGGCGGCAAGCGTCTCAATGATGGTAAACTGAACAAGTGTGTGACGTCTCAAACTCAGAGGGAAATGTGTACAGCAGGAAATGGCTGATCTTCCTCCTCTAGTGGGGCAACTTAGCTAAATATAGCATAACAATTGTGCATTTTGTGAGGAAAGCACCAAACTTGCACACTAGTAGCCTATCATATTATGAACAGATTTGGATATTGGGCCATCTCAAATTTTTGATGGCAGGGGAAAATGGCTGCCACAGCCATCAGCGGCTGAATTTGAGATGGCCAATATCCAAATCTGTTCATAATATGTTACGCTACTTGTGTGCCAAATTTGGTGCTTTCCTCACAAAATGCACAATTTTTATGCTATATTTAGCTAAGTTGCCCACTATTAGGAATCAACAAATAAATAGTCTGGAAAAGTTATGTGATTTCGTTGCCAGGCATATGTGATATCAAGTTTGCTGGAACAACTCGAGAATTGATGATTGTATTCGATTTTTAGACATACACTTGTTCCACATTCCCTCGTGCATCGATAGGTTGTCCTGTTAGTGTTTGCAAATGACCTCTTGTCACATGGTGAAGGGAACCCAGGTTCATAATCCCATGTACCATGTGTGCTTATCCATCGCCTATTAATGTCCTTGGCATGAATGTGCTTCGGGTACGAGCTGATTCACGAGTCTTACATCAGTGTAATAAATAATCAAGTGTGTAAACTGTAAAGTAACCCTGGATGTAAATCCTCAACAACTATAGGTGCCTTCTCTGATCTATCGAACACCTTCCTTAAGATCTGCACTTCCACAAAATAGATTGGTCCAAAAATGATCGTCGTGTACAAAGAGTACACTATGTACCGCAGGGCATTCAGTACACCATGGACGCCACTACATGTCTACATCCGGCACATCATGTGCATGCCCATCGCCAGGCATGGTTTGTTGGGTGCAAATGCACCACTTCTCTAATTTTGCAGTTGAAAAGAAATTTTTTAACTAAAATTCCTTTTTCTAAACTTTTCTGATATACATAAACCCAATAAACCTCCAAAGTGCTCCAAAGTGCGGGAAATGAAGCGTGGAATTAAAAGTTTTACCGTGTGAGGGTGGGAGGGGTGGAGGGATGGCCCCAGACCATCCTGAGCATAGCATGCTTTTCGCGCGTGGGCTAGGGATAGTCAATGGTTTACACTTTTAGATTCGCAACCCCAGCTTTGAAAATTCTGGCAATGGGCCTGATGTACCGAACAGTACACTCAAAAATGGTGTACGAGGAAACTTCTGCAGAAGAAGAAAACGTCTGACACATTAAACCTGTATTGAATGCACATTTTACCTTCATGGCATCGATTTAACTTCATCGACATTAAAAATTCTGGCATTCACATTGTCTTTCTTCCTAATCAAGCTTTGCATTAATCTGTTGGCAGAGTTTTAGGATCAAAGATTTAATGTAAAAATATATCCCAATTGGTTTGATTTTAATATCCACATGAAGCATCCTCAGTGCCCAATAAGGATGCAATATATTTGTGTCTAACATCTTGTTTCAAATCTCTACTTTATCAACAATTCATTTTACCTAAGCCTTTAAATGGAAGCAAAATTTAAATCAACAAATGAATGCGGAATGTATATATATATATATATATACACACCACACACACACCACACACACAACACACACACACACACACACACACACACAACACACACACCACCACACACACACACACACACACACTTTCAGAAGATGAAATAATAATACAAAACAGTTGATAAATGGCTCAACTTAATTTCGTACAACAAATATTGATCAATAACAAACCACTTAAACTGCACAAAAGTATGAGATAATTGTTTGTTTATTGATTGTAATATAAAATCCAATCCCTTCTGTGGCTCGTTGGTTATTAATGAATGACTATTTCCGTAGCGTCTGTGTAAAATTCTCGCTGTCCAGAAAGTGAATATAAACATTAATCTCTGTAACACGACATCTAAAAGTCCACCTTCTCAAAGATTTCTAAGACAGTTTAAAACCCACTTTGAAAAGCACGTGCGCGCACACACACACACACACACACACACACACACACACACACACACACACACACGCACACGCACACGCACACGCACACGCGCACGCACACGCGCACGCGCACGCGCACTCCGTGATGCAGTGCCCACTTATAGCATTGCATTCGAGTGTCTTGTACTTGTACACAGCAGCTTGACATGGGGATTTCCCACAGATGTGAACAAGTGCAAGCAGACTAGACAGCCACCAGCCTAAAGGCGCTGTCACACCTTGACGATTTAGCCAGCAATGGCAACGTATAAAAATGTATGTAAAACGTTGGCGTACGCTGAAATTTTGATGTTTTTTAAGATCGACGTATTCATAACGTGTTGGTCGTATGCATAACATATTAGTAATGGCACAGAACGTTTCGTTGTCTTATAGATAACTTATACCAACGAATGCTTAGCCTGTTGTCGGCGTTCACAACCTATGCCCAACAATAGTTTAACTTAGGCATAGCGTGCTGCACGTATCGCCGACGAACTCGTGGCGTAGCCTGTTTTAGAACCTGCCGCACGCCGATTCAAATCATAACCGCCTGAGAATTGAAAGTGTCAACCATGCAGACACACCTTGACGATTTAGCCAGCGTATGCCGACCTATGAAAAATGTGTCTAAAACGCTGGCACAAGTCGAATACGTTATGGGTAAGTTTGGTTTACGTGAAGAGCACGCTGAAAAACGATGAAGTACGCTGTCATACGTCGTAGTACGTCTAGTACGTCGTGAAATTTCAAGCATGCTGAAAATTTTACGACGTACTCGCCGTATGGCTCACACGTTCCGCTACGCTGGGAATAAGTTGTAGGCACGATATGCGATCGTTGACACACGTCGAGGCACGTTATGCGATCGTTGACACACGTCGACACAAGTTCCTTGTAAGTTACTCGTAAGTCGAAACACGTCGAGGTAATGATTAGCATACCCGAAACTTATTTTCTCCGTCAAGGCACATTTTCTTTTTTCTCCTTGGCTATTATTATTTTTTTAGTCTATCACGAATTTTAAAATATATCGTACATTTGCTTTTAAGTTTCGACGTCGACGTGACAATATCCTCAAACAAGAAATATTCACAGAGGAGGAACTAAGAATAAGACATGAGCAAACTGAAGAGGCAATCGGACGTGATGTAACGGGACGTGACGAAATATCGGAAGTTATTGTTGTTGTTTTTTTTTAACGCTGCCAATACGCCATTATACGGTAGCTGTAAATTAGAAACACGTTCAGTAAGTTATGTGGTCGTCCGGAAGACGTCAATCAAATACGTCTACATACGTCAATAGTGTTGGAGGTACGTTACACATAGGTTCAAAGCACGTTACTCATAGGTAGAAATAAGTTTTGGGTACGCTAAGCATTACCTCGACGTGTTTCGACTTATGAGTAACTTACAAGTAACGTGCCTCGACGTGTGTCAACGATCGATAATGTGCCTCGACATGTGTCAACGATCGTGTAACGTGCCTACAACACGTTACTCATAGGTTATAAATAAGTTTCGGTATGCTAATCATTACCTCGACGTGTTTCGACTTATGAGTAACTTACAAGTAACGTGTGTCGACGTGTGTCAATGATCGCATAACGTGCCTACAACTTATGGCCAGTGTAGCGGAACGTGTGAGTCATACGCTGGCATACGTCGTAAAATTTCAAGCATGCTAAAATTTGAGGATAACCGCAAAGTACAACGATGAAAGCCAGCGTACTAGACGTATGGCAGTGTTTTTCAGCGTGCTCTTATGTTACAAAACTTACCCATAACGTATTCGACGTGTGGCCCAGGCGTTTTAGACAAATTTTTCATACGTCGGCATACGCTGGCTAAATCGTCAAGGTGTGACAGCGCCTTAACGCCATTACGTTGTTGCTGCACTTTCTATAAGTTTGGTTTAGGTTAAAAATCCACTCGAACAGCGAATGGTGTTTGTACTGCAAACCCAGTGATGATTTAACTTGGATTCTGTCTTTATCTGCCAATTCAAGGAACAGTGGAGTGCGAGTGCTAATTGAAACATTACCGTTAAGAATTGGAAATATTCCTTCACATCTACAAGTCACTCTCCGCAACATCTCAATGTCAGCTATAAAACCATTCATCGTGTCCTCGAGTGTAGGGTCAGCGTAAGCCGAAAACGGCAATGTCGCTAATGTAATGAGGTTTATCTAAGGATGATGATGTTGAAAATGAAGCTCACCACCATGGAGGTGAAGCCAGAGGCATGAATAATGTAGTTTCACTCATGTGTAGCTGAATGCACTGAACTCTCGCTGGCACATGCAGGTGTAAACCCGGTGTATTTGAGTAAAACTTTCACTTGTTTAACCCTCACATTGGATTATCTTAGAATAAACAAACTTCCCACTCAGGAACCAAAGGTGCTGGTGACTGGTAGGCATTGCACCACATTTAGAAACAAGTGAGCACAATATACGCCCGAAAAAGTCTCTGTGACACACACACACACACACACACACACACACACACACACACACACACGCACGCACATGCACGCACGCACGCACGCACACACACAATTATATATTCAAACACGTCAATTTATGAAGAACAAGAAGGTATATACAGAATTGTGCTACTACATGGAAAACAGCATCCTGGTTGCCATGGCAACCACTTTAGATGACGAACGTATGTCGCGACACACCATCTCCACAGTCTGTACCTATGTACCAAATATGAAACGTGAATGTTGAAAACTTTGGGAGTTAGAGTGCGGACAGGAACGGACGGACGGACGGACAGACAGACAGACATATGGACGGACGGACGACCGGTATCACATTATACACCCCGATATATATATATATATATATCGGGCGTCTAAAAATTGATAGGAACCTCAAAAAGTTTTAAAGGTAAAAGGAGAAAGCTTTGCTACGTCTGCACGGCCTCTGCCTTCTCAGGAACATTGCCAAACGTGGGCTCTTTGGCCATGACATATCGTCCTACATCACTGGGAACAACATGCTGATTATTCAATTCCCAAGGACCAATCCTGTTGGCATTTCATCTGAACCCCTGACTCATCACGTAGGTGAACCCACATTCAAATCCCATATGTGTTTGTCCATCATGATCTACTGATGCCCTTGTAAGTCCCGTGAAAGTACACTGACATCTACTCATGTCTTGGTCCCGAATGTAACAAGGACATTATTTTCAGTTAAGCTTGGTTACCTGTAAATGATCTGCCTGCCACCTGCTCTCGACCCTGCTTTGTTTGCAACCATTGTTCTTTGACCGGACCCCTGAGACCATCTATTTCTTGGATCTTGCTCATTTTTAACTACTTTTGCCATGCACCCAAAGCACCGTCGGCTCCACAAGACTGTCCTACTGGATGGTTTTCCGTAGGTCTAGATTACGTGTCCCATGTACATATCCTAGTCTGCTTTCACGTTCACAAAATGATGGAGTGCAGGCATTTAGAGGAACGAGAGATCCAAACACTTCAGCCAACAAGTTTAGACAACAATCCAACAAAATTACTTCCAATCAATCATTCCCATGAATTGTTCATTATCCCTTGAGCATTTATCTCGCAACTCCCAATGCACATTCACTTATATAAAGTTAAACAAATATCTCAATAACCAAGTTATACTTTAACTAACTCATGCTCATCTTCGTGACTCCAACTGCCAATGAAACCAATCTTTGTGAAAATGATCAACATTCCAGTGACTAATGACAAATAACAAGTGAGTTTCCAAAAGATAAGATTGTTTCAAGACTTATCACCACATTCTTCCAAAATGTTTTACTTTGCTCTTAAATCAAATACATTTCCTTACTTTTGGCCCGATAATTCCTCCATTGTTGACGCTTACTTCTTTCTCCCGAAAAGTTATATTTGAAGCGAACTCCTTGAATGCCCTCACAAAGTGTACGGTTGTTGGGAATTATTTTTTATATTTAAAGTTCACTCATGGCTAACACCTTTATAATACTCAATACTGACGTACTCTGCGTCGTGTTCTTGTAATTGATCGACAAAAGGAAGAAGGTTAAACGTACTCCTATTGACACAGTCGATAGCCATACCTGCCCAGGTAAAATGCTCCAAAGCCCCGTTTGATGACGTCAGTGCCCCTTCGAATGATGCCAGCCAGGTCGGCGCTCGGGCCCTGACGGGCAGGGTTTGCCCACTTGATCGTCGTGGCCCGACATAAGCCGTAAATTGCCCCGGGGTCAAGGGTTCGACGTGGACTCTGGAATGTGTTGAGGCGAAAACCCGTGTGCGGGGAAATTGTGCCACGGGTGTGATTGTGACATCGAGTTATAACAAGTGATTGATCAAAGCAGTCAGTTGCGAAAGTGAAATGAAACATAAAAAGCATTGAAAAGTACAATCTGTTTCGTGTTGCGTCTGGTTGTTTCATCGTGTCGTCGTGAGTGACAAGAAGAACAGAATCCGAAACGGTTACCCTTGAGAGTGATAAGGTAACGAAGACGTACGTACGTTCTTCGGCTTGTGAGGCAATCGACAAACATGATCACATTACCTGAGGTCAACTTCAAAATCATACAAAGGTCACGACAAATGCAACGTTCCAGGGTTAAGTGATCAATCACAGGTTCTTCAGTTTGAACTACAAAGTGAGGTGTGTCAGCATTTTCCGTGACAGTCACTCATTTTAGCCATCACGTCCCAAACGTCACAACTCGAAAACCAAACGTTCCCAGAGTCTACAGTATTGCAGGAAGGACGACGATGACGTGCGGAAACGATGAACACTTCATCACAAGATCGGAAAATCAAGGTTGAGCTCACAGCATCATGAGGGAAATGCTTTGATTGAACGCCAAACAGGTTCAACTGATCGTAAAGACGATGAAGTTTCTCATCCGTATGAAAGAGGTACGTTCATCTCCCTGGGACAGGAGGTGGAGCGACATTTCAGACATCTTTGTCAAGATGGGTTCACCTAATCCTATTCTTGCTCAATTCCATGTGCCTTGACCTATACATAAAAAGTACTTCGTTTTAAAAGCCCTGGATGCATGTGAGACTGTGAGTGCGTGTATGCCATCTCAAGATTATATATACTGGATATTATTAACGATCAAAAAATTAATAAGCAAACAAAACTTTGAGGGCTTCAAGTTGGCGGTGCACCATCATCTCATGTTAACCCACCCCCCCCCCCTCAATCACTGCCTGTGATGTATATTACTCGCATTAACCCCACCTACCCTAGCCAGGTTATCATGTTTCCTCCCCTCCTCTCTCCTCTTTAACTGTTCTTTCATTCTCTTGCTTGTTGTATCCAAATGTGGCTTCACTGTCGGTGTTGGTCCTTTGCTTTTTTTCTCCTCTCCCAGGCAAAAATGTTACAGTTAGAACTAGAGTATGTGAGAGTTGTACTCTCATATACTATAGTTGGTAACAGGTCCTACTACAGTCGTCTGCAGAGAATTACCGCAGGAAAGGAATGCTATTTTTGCCTGGGCTGTCTGTGCAGTCTTCCTGAACCTCAATGTTGGATTGAATTTTTTTTTATTGTTTCATTTACAATCTCAAGGAAGTAGTTCGCAGAGATATAATACCACATGAATACACCATAGTAACGTACAAGAGAACAACAATCTCACTGGAAAGTCACTTCAAATGTGACAAAGTTTGTTTTCTCCGTTTTCACATTATTTTCATACATTAACACACACACGCACGCACGCAAGCACACACACACATACACACACACGCTGGTGTGTGGAAGTTTGGAGGAAGTGGATTAATGGGAAATCAAGCTTGGATTATAACGATGATGCTCATCAAAGGCAGCATATAGAGCACAGTGTCAACCCAATGTGTCTCTCAATAAGGTAACAATCTACCAATTAAGGAACAGATGCATCACACAAAGCTCTGCCGCACAAACTGTATGGCGCCTCTCAGAAGCTCGACAAAAGCCTGTCAGCGTGTGTTTCATCCAACAATTTGTCCGGAGATAAAACAAAAAGGTTTTGATGAAAGAGAGGCACATTTGGCAGCTTAAGTTTGTCTGAAGCAAATTTGGAAGCAATTAAAACTAATTAATACAGCTGGTAATTTTAACTCTAAAAAGGGGAAATCACCTTATTGTCATATTATCTGCCTTACAATAAAGGTTTCATTTCAAAAAAAGGATCAGATGGGATTAAATATGTGCAAGACAATAAACAATAGATTTTAAAAGGTGATTCAGAATTTGAGTTCAGTATTTTACAACAATAATGGTAACACAAAACATCCCCAGGAGATGGCGCATCATTGATTGAGAGAACAGTTTATCTAGGAATCGGCTCGGGATGTGAAGCTAACGGGCTGGAGGATCAACAATGTTTTGGATAGCTTGTTCTTGATTGAAAAAAACTCCAAAAAACATTGGGAAGCAAAAAAGCCTCACACACACACACACACACACACACACACACACACACACACACACACACACACACACAACACCAAAAAAGATGAAAGAAAATACAAAGCCAATATCAACAGATATACACTGACAACTGGGTACCGGGCGTAGTGGCGTGTGCCTCTAATCCGGCTACTCGGAGGCTTGGGTTGGAGGATCACTTGAGGATGGGCGCTCTGCGTTGGGCCGCGCTATGAGAGGGTGTAGGGCAGCCCGGAGTCATGGCGAAACCCAATCCTTATCCCTGTGTCGTAAGGGCGACCAGGGTTGCGTTAGGAAGGGCATCCGGCGTAAAGCCTGTGCCAAATCAGTATGCGGATCATAACGGATGATCCGCTGTGGCGACCCCTAACGGGAGCAGCCGAAAGAAGAAGAACAACAACATACACTGACAACTGGGAGAATGACAAAAGAGCAGCAAGATGTATAGAAAACAAAATAGTTGGACAAATTGGAATGGTGAAGAAGAGGTCAGCTCAACTGGGATGGAGAACAAATCATTATTAATGCCCAAGACCAGGGACACGACACGAATGGCTTGAGGAAAATTGCGGGCCAATCGGACAAGTGTGCGTTCTGTAAGGTAGAAACAGAAAGCACGAGTCACCTCCTATCGGGATGTAAAAATATACCATCAGAGATGGGGAATCCCCTGCAATTGAATGAAAAAGGTCATACATATTCCAGATAATGAGGGAGGTGAATTGGAAACAAGACACATTTGGTCATCATCTCGAAAAAGTTCCCCAGGGGTGAGGAACGTAGTAACCAAAAATAATTGAAATCAGATAAGCGTTTTCCATTTATTACAAAAAACATTTTTTCAAGATGGCCGCCCCAGTCGGCATCTTGGATCCGGCCACGCCAAAATCAATAGGTTCTTCCTTTTCAGGTGGTACATGTGTGACCCAAATTTCAAATAGATATGGCGAAAAAACATTTTTTCAAGATGGCCGCCCCAGTCGGCCATCTTGGATCCGCCACGCTCAAAATCAATAGCGTTCTTCCTTTTCAGGTGGTACATGTGTGACCCAAATTTCAAATAGATATGGCGAACAGTTTATGAGTTATCGCACTCACACTATAAATGTTGACGCCCGGACGGACGGACGGACGGACAGACAGCCGGACGACCTGGGTGACAACAATATCCCCCTACCGCCACGCGGCAGGGGGTAAAAAACTCATGTCAGAACCAAAGGCACAACAGAGTGTGCGGAGTAATCCACTGGCACATCTGCAAAAACTTCAACATCCCAGTCCCAGAAACTCATGGAAGCATGAACCAAAAGCGATAACTGAGAACAAGGAAGTAACGCTCACATACGACCTGATGATGCCATCGAGCATGAACAAAGAAAACAAAGCACTCTGACCAAGTACTCAGATACACAAAGGAAAAGAAGGCATTGCTAATCGAGGTTCAGTACCCAGTGATGTTGGTCTAAGTAACGCAGAAATCAAGAAAATGACAAAACACCAGGATGTCAAGAATGAAGTGAAAATATCTTGGAAGTTGAAGAATGCCAACAATGTACCAGTGATAAATGGAGCAATGGGAATGATAAAGAAGAACCTCA
>CM068966.1:54728700-54739561 GCA_035128595.1 Eptatretus atami
ACAGAAATAAAGCTGAAAATGGAATATGAACAGAATGAATAGCAATGAAGAGAGAGCTTTGCATACAAAGTTGAGGCTCATGGAAAAGCAATGTGACAGAGAAGCTATTATGGTGAGATAGCACGGACACACACTGACAGTGGCACAGTGCAGACAACACCTCGATACGAGACAAAGATATGAATGAACAGAAAGAGCAAGAAGTGGGAAAGTAAGCACAAGAGGGAAGAGAGAGGAGGAGGAGAAAGGAGGAGAGGAGGAGAGAGGAGGAGAGAAAGGAGGAGAGAGAGAGACAGAGTAGAGAGACAGAGAAAGAGAAGAGGGGAGAGAGGGGGGGAGAGAGAGAGGAGGAGAGAGAGAAGAGAGAGAGAGGGAGAGAGAGAGAGAGAGAGAGAGAGGAGAGAGAGAGAGAGAGGAGAGAGAGAGAGAGAGAGAGAGAGAGAGAGAGAGAGAAGGAGAAGGAGAAAGGAGAGAGAAGGAAGGAGAGGAGAAGGAGGGGAGGAGGAGGAGGAGAGGAGGAAGGAGGAGAGAGACAGAGAGACAGAGAGACAGAGAGACGAGAGACAGAGAGACAGAGAGACACGAGCAGACAGAGAGACAGAGAGACAGAGAGAGACAGAGAGACAGAGAGACGAGAGAGAGAGACAGAGAGACAGAGACAGAGACAGAGAGAAGAGAGAGAGACGAGAGAGAGAGAGAGAGAGAGAGAGAGAGAGAGAGAGAGAGAGAGAGAGAGAGAGAAGAGAGAACAGAAATGAGAGAGAAGACTTCCCATAAGATCATCATTATGAAGTGGTAAGTGCACGGTACAATTCCAATGGAGTAATGTATACAAGAAGACAAAAATGCATATTATACATCATCACGTATTATACATTATATATAGTATCTGTATTTATATAAATGCATATTATATATTTGTCCACCCATGCATCCTCTCCTACCTCCCTCCCTCCTCCCCCCCCCATTTGTTGTCGACATCCCTCTGCCTGGGCCTTCGCCTCTGCTGTTTTCACCCTCTCTCTGCTGTTTCTTTTGTCCTGTTGCATCCTCATCCGTTCAGTGAACCTGTACTGACTCTTCAACGAGTCTCAACTATGTATACAAAATAAATGAATAAACAAATTAAAAAATCACATTTTATCGATATTTTGCTCTTACTCAATAACCGAGACGAGTACAACCGAGACTAACTTTAACCCACATTCGAAAGGCAGGAAAGACAAAGGATGGTTTTAATCTATTTATTTATTGTTCTGAAGTTTTCATACAAGTAATGTTTTACTTTAGGTAAACCAAACACAAAGGACACAAAATACTTTTGCAAATGCAAAACCACAGACTGCAAAACCTGCACATGGACTGAAAGATCATTACAAACATCGTATTCATCCATATATTGGATTAATGTGATGTTGATGAAGTGCAGGCATGATGGGCCACCAAGTGGCCTCCTCCTACCTTAAATTTTCTTGTCCGAGGATGAATAAATAAGTTGGATATAGTATTTGAAAGAACATTGACAACGGTTCTGAGGATTCCTCATCACCACTGAAACGGCTTCCAAGATGCTGAGAGCATTTGACACACCTTGATGTGATTCCCAGAGGGGAGAGCAGTATTCTAGTGAGCTAGGGACAAAGGCCTTGTAGGTAGGCCGAGGGAAGTTCAGATTTACCGAGGAAGTACTTCGCACGACGGAGGATGCCTAGTTTGCCGTTGGCTTAAGCATCCAGTTCTGACATATGTGGTCTATCCCAGGAGAGGTCACGTCTTATGGTGAAGCCAGGAAGTCTGAGGCATTCAAGCTCTTCCAATGATTGATCAACGTACAGTATATTTCATTCAAAATTACATGCCTGGCCTTTCAGTCGGCAGTCAATGAATATTGCCTGTATGAGAAGACTTACCTGCTTGTCAGAAAACGCTTTCTCCTGGCTTAACATGAGGCTTTGACTTATCAAACAAGGAACTTTAAGGTTTCACATTAAAACGGAACTACGGACACCTTGGATCATGTCTCCTCCACGTTTTCACTCCAAGGTGGTGACACCATATCCATTCACCAAGCTGCTCTGTATGATAACACCACAAGTGGCAAATCACGCCGGTGATGATATCGAAACGTATCTCCGTACTCGCGGTCCTTCCGCCTTAATTGTCACAATAGCTTGTGTAGAGGAGGAGGATGTGATGACTTCTGTTCGAGGAAGGGAGATAGGTCATTGCGAAGTTTGCTTCTACTGCTGATGGTGCACCACCCCACAGGCACTGGACCGTTTCGGCATCAGCCATAAAAATGATGATTCACTGACTCACCATTAAAAACAAGTGAAATACTTCAATACAGCGCGTGTGGTGAAGCAAATGAGTACACTGATGGTTATTGAAAGAACCACTTATCACTTTGCCACCAATATCTGCCATAATTGTAAGTAAATTTCAACTACTAATGCATGACGAAACACTTGTTTATGGCGAATATTAAGAGAAATGATGGCATAAGAAGAACTTAGCTTTCAGCGTTCGGCGTGAAATGCCATGGTGGGCGGAAATGACATCTTTCGTTCGTTCGTACATGAGAGGAGCGTTTCTTGGTTTTTTTCCGTCAAGCAATAAATTCAATGGTTTTCACATACGAGGTGTGTTCAAAAGTATCCAACCTTAATTTTTCGTGCGTAAACAAATGAAGCTAGGGAGGCGTGGTTTGGTGCACGTATGTAGGCGATCCTAATCCGTATGCGTGAATATTTTCCTGCCTGCAGAATCTGTCAGTCGCCGACAGACCGCCGATGAGTGAGGAAGTGTAAGTGAGCGCCGTCGGATTTTCGTTTTCGACAAAATGACGAAAAACTTGAACAACGCTACTGCATCAAATTTTGTGTAAAGCTTGGCGATTCCCAAGTGGAAACGATCCACAAGATTCAACAGGCCTTCGGGAACGAAGCAATGGGCATCACACAGATAAAAAGTGGTACAACCGCTTCAAAGATGGTCGCACATCAGTGGAAAGTGAAGCACGTTCTGGTAGGCCTCAACACCCAAATGAGATCGTCATTGACCAAGTGAGGACCCTGCTGATGCAGGATCGTCGAATCACGATCAGAGAACTTGCAGACGAAGCAGGCGTCAGCATTGGATCCGTTCATTCCATTGTGACTGAGGATTTGGGCTTAAGGAGAATCTCAGCGAAGTTCGTGCCAAAGCTGCTAACGATCGAGCAGAAGCAACTCCGTTTGGAGATCGCACAGATCGCACAGACTGTGAACAGCGATCCCAACTTCTTCAACACAGTGATCACTGGCGATGAGACCACAGTGATCCGTCATTTTGTCAAAAACGAAAATCCGACGGCGCTCACTTACACTTCCTCACTCATCGGCGGTCTGTCGGCGACTGACAGCTTCTGCAGGCGGGAAAATATTCACGCATACGGATTAGGATCGCCTACATACGTGCACCAAACCACGCCTCCCTAGCTTCATTTGTTTACGCACGAAAAATTAAGGTTGGATACTTTTGAACACACCTCATATAAAACACATTAATTTCACAAATTTCCATTGAAATACTCGGGTATTTCGTCAATTGTCGCCATTTCCGTCTAGGTTACGCACTGCCATCTACCGGACGGCCGTCATTGGCTCACTTGAGGCACATGGGGGAGGGGAGGGACACCGGGGACATTTCGAACTCGGTGCAATTGTATTACAGGCACGCGGCTTGTAATAAACAACACAAACTATTGGAAGCATTTCCTGTTTCTTGACTTCACTTACTTGCTAACATTCTTGTGCTTCTTCTAGCACTATGACTACCATGGAACAGGGACGCTCATCAGCCACAGTGAAACCATGATTACACTCACAGCTTTTATACACCGATTATGTGATAGAAATTAAGACCTGTGAGCATCGTGGAGACTACCATGTAGACCAAAGGCATGGCGACACCAGTCAGCAATACTCAAGACTCTTCTCTTTGAAGCATTTGACAAAACGGTTTGCAGTCACTTGCACTAGTAGTGGAGATGACTTATTGGACATCAGCAAAAGGCCTGTGGAGTATCTTGAACACCGTTGATATATCATGCACTGTAGATTGTGGTTAATGAGTGAAAGTGATCATCAGCAATAATCAAGAATGGCATAAAATTCAATTCGAGTATAAAGACCAATCCGCCGGTGATCACGAGCTTTAAAAAAAAAAAATAAATTGTACGTTTTATATAACGAGTTATCACTTCATCTTGGCAAACATTGTTATAATGTGTGAAGTTTTTATGAGCAGCGCCTTTGACCACTATTTACTTCACGACTACATTTTATCAACTCGTACCGAGCACTCTTGATAACTTTAGAACCCTTTAGCACGCATTGTTGAACTTTTCACAGTTTAATGACTGTGTTGTCGTTCATTCTCTGGGTTTGGAGAAGCAAGCGTCATTCCCAGGAGATAATTTCCTCATGGATGTGACACACGTGTGAGACGGTTCAGTAGCAGTCTTATTTTTATTACTATTATTATTATTATTATTATTATTATTCTTTTAACAGCCACAATTATTCTCACCTTCTTATGGGCTCACCTGGTAGTAACGGCACTGGCCTGTATTTTTTGAACCGGCTGACCAGGCCTGACGTCCAACTGAAGGTGATTTAGGAAGGAATTCGGAATTTGCTCAAGGTGCTGGTGATAGCTCGCCTACTTTTGGCAAAAGGCACTGTTGGGTCTTTAAGGTCCATCAACTAATGCTGGCAGACGAGGCACCAAGCTTGACGTCCATCCGAGAGACGGCACACACATTGGTAAATCTCCCCTGCCTGCGAAACACCGGGATGAGAGTTTATAGTTGGGTCGGGTTTAGAATCGAGAATAGACGGGTCAGATGTGAGTGTACATACCTCTAAACTACGCTACTGTCCCATTACCAAAAGTCTATCAGTTAGTGATTTACGACATGTTTGTTAGCTTTCTTATTGATTGTGCTTTTGTGAACAATTAATTGTTCTTCAACTACCCTTCAATATGCCACAGATACCATTTGTTTGCTGGTAAAGAGTCTTGTTTCACAAGGCATGATTCCATCAGATGTTGAGGCTGATACCAAAGTTACACTCCATGAAGCGAACGCAAGAGACAAGGCCAAAGACCCTGTGTGTGATGACGTCACCGCTAATAAAAACAATATCCCCCTTCCGCCACGCGGCGGGGGATAACTAGAAAGCATCTCAAAATGCAAAGCTCGCCCACATCCACCTTGTACTCGTGCAAAACTTGACAAAAACAATTTTAAATAATAATTAAATGTACATTTTTATCCCCCGCCACGTGGCGGAAGGGGGATATTGTTGTCACCCGGGTCGTCTGTCCGTCCGTCCGGCTGGCTGGGCGTCAACAATTTATAGCTGTGAGTGCAATAACTCATAAACTGTTCGCCATATCGATTTGAAATTTGAGTCACACATGTACCACCTGAAAAGGAAGAACCCTATTGGTTTTGGGCGTGGCCGGATCCAAGATGGCCGACTGGGGCGGCCATCTTTAAAAAAATGTTTTTTGTAATAAATGGAAAACCGCTTATCTGATTTCAATTATTTTTGGTTAGTTCCTCACCCCTGGGGAACTTTTTCCAACATGATTTCGGCCCGCTCGGACATCCAATATGGCCGCCAGGCAACAATGTTGAAAAAAACGACGTTATCGCGATATAGGCTCTAATTTTTTTATCCCCCACCGCGTGGCGGAAGGGGGATATTGTTGTCACCTGGGTCGTCCATCCGTCCGGCTGGCTGGGCGTCAACATTTATAGCTGTGACTGCGATAACTCATAAACTGTTCGCCATCTCGATTTTTCAATGGCGGGGGATTCCCCATCTCTGATGGGTATGTTATAAATGGGTGTTCTTTATCCCCCGCCGCGTGGTGGAAGGGGGATATTGTATAAATGGGTGTTCTCTCCATATTCTCATAATAAACGTTTGTTGAAAATGTGATGACAAAAGCACAAATGGTAAAAAAAGTTGTGCCCTGGACGCACGCACACACACACACACACACACACCACACACACACACACACACACACACACACCACACACACTAGTAATCTGGGATTGGTTTCGTGTTCACTCTAAAGCAACTTGTGTCAACTTTTGAGAATCCAGTAAGCTTCGATGCTTTGGCTGTTTGATACCGAAGGCCTATTTTAAGTCGGACTCTCATACGTTTGGATGGTTATTTTCATTATGGGACAAATAAGTGACGTGAAGTCAATTTAGTTAAACGGGATATTGAAACATGCCAAATCGACTCAGTTTATACAATCATATTCACTCCATAAATATGCATCTTCGTGGCACTTTTGATTAAACATGTTCATAACAGCATTCCATGAATTCACTGAGCAAATGACTGGCAAATTATTTTCCTGTTGAAAAAGCTAAAAATATATTTTATTTGAATGGAAACGCTATCATCCTTTCCACCGAGAAAAGCATGGCATCATAACCATCGCATTGTCTTTCAACGAGTTCAGGCCCGTGAAGGAGTTTGCGTACAAACCGCACGCAGGGCAAACACACGAGTACATCGACGTACGTTCACCTGAATTACAAGTACATTGGTACACATGGGACCGTACGCGTGTCTGGCATCGTGAGCCAAGGGTTCAGATGCGAACGCCCAAACAGGCCCAGCATTGTGCTCACGACACGTGCAGAAGAAATGGAATTTTACTCGACAAAAGAGGTCGACACAGAGCATTGTGTGAATAAACAGGTACTTGGTTCGGGGGGGGGATATTGAGCGAGTAAGGAACCCATGTACAGGGTAGTCACAATGTCTTGCCACCCCTTGTAAAAATTGGCATTGCCTTTTATCACATTAGCTGACAACACTGAAGGGTTCTCCAAGGTATACCACAAACATTGGCAGTAATCTTGTACAGTACTTCATTGCACATTTTACAGCACATGACACAAACCTTAAGTGTGCAGTGGGTCCGCTTGTGCTCCATCAATTGTCATTACAGAGAATAATTTTGCGCCATGTTCTGTGGGACATTTTTCCGGAGCATTTGTGGGGCGATACGATTAAAAGCAAGTCTCACTGCTTGTTTAAGGTCATCAGTGGTATTCACTATCTGAAAAATTGGAAAAAAATTAATTAATCAACACTGCACACAAAGGCGCTGTTACAATTTTTACAAGGGGTGACAAGACATTGTGACCACCCTGTATGTACTACATTGCTGTGTGTGTGTGAAAAATGTGCATCGCCCCAAAGTCAAGCCAAGCGGACAGACACCAGGAATAGAGTGTAAAATGAAAGGACAGGGAGAAAAAGGTAAAAAAAAAGTGTGAGGGTGAATAGGTTACTGCAAACCTGGTAGGGAAAGAGCTAGCACATTGGTTGACTACCGTCGGCGTTTACCCAGCACAGAGCCTGAATAATTAGCCGAGTCCACTACTTCTTCATCAGGAGTGCTGTGTGCCAGAGCCAGCTTGGCGGGATGGCCTGGGGCAGCAGGTCTCGGCCTGCATCTCGCCGCCTCGCCGCATTCGTTAGCTAGTGGTTTAATTCCTTAATTAGGCCTCATTTCCTCGCACTGTCAAAACAGCTGTCGTCACACAATTGGTGAATAAATACGTGGCTCGACGCATTGTCGGGTGTTCTCAACTGTGTGTCGCCGTGCTGCCTTCGGAGTGCGAGGAGGAAAAAAAAGAAGAAAACGTTACGACCTTAGGGGACGCTTCCTATTGTAAGGATTAATCCACCCATCATTGGCTCTGGCAAACTCAGTCAGTTACTGCGGCCGATTTTGTAACCTCAGTTGTGCTTTGTTGGTTGCCAACCGGTTAGCTTGACAAGCCGAGTATCAGTACGCAAACCAAATATTAAGGGTCAACTCAACAAGACATTTAAACGGTTTTCCTGGGGAATTTGAATCGCATATAAGGCAAGCTCAAGACCAACCATACATGGTGTACGGAGAGCACAGTTAAACAAGGGTTTGAGCTGTCGTGGCAAATGGAATTCCAGCCTGCTAACCCACAAAGTATGCAGAAAAAAACTCCAGCCCAAAGCAAAGTCTGTCACACCTTTAAAAGTAGCATGTCTTTGAGGGGTGGGGGTGCAAGGGAACAGAGAAATGCAAGCAAGTGAAAGAGAGTAAGTGAAGGACTGACTGGTCGATGCCAAAGTGACACAAAATACATGAGGGGTGGGGGCACTGACACGGTGGATTTATCGGGTCTTCCAGGAGCAAAAGAGGGTGGGCAAGGAGGGGGTAGTGACACGGTAGATTTATCAGCCCTATTGGCAGCAAACGGGGGGCACGGAAGCAGCGCGGAGCATGGGTGGCGTGAAGCGGTGAGCGTGAGCCCGAGGCACGGCAAGCCAAATACTGTAGGCCAAGTCTGTGCTAGTTTGAGATGTTCATCACAAAACTGGGCGGGTTTGAGATGTCATCCCTGCTATTTTGATGTAAAATGATGTATATGTAGCTGTGTCTGCAAACAAAGCAAAAAAGACCCCCTCTCCATCACAGTGCTTCGTGTCCACAGTGGACACGCAAGTGGAACAGAGGCCACGGAAACAGTCTCTGTCAAGACAAAAATGTACCGGCACGATCAAGGAATTTAATCGCTTCAGGTGAACCTTGAAAACTTTGCCTTTCGGCAAAGTATTTGATAAATAACTTTGATAAACAATTATCGTCCCTCTGATATATTGTATTATCGTTAAATAATGACACAATCCATGAGCTTTCACTCATCCAGGTCAATAATGACAATCTGACAAGTTACGTGACCAATCCTATCACGTGATGAGACTGGATAGAGCGTTTGGAGTTCACGTGTCAGAGACTCTTCCAGTTGAGCTCACGAGGTGTGTAAAGTTTCCAAGCAGAATCTGCTGTGGTTGAGCTAATCGAATGGCGTTGCATTTTCAAACTCACAGCGTGCACCAACATGTAGCGCATGATTATGCATCGACCCTAAGCTGGCAGCTTGAGACACGGTACTCATCTTATGCTAAACCAAAGAATTTGAAAACCCAATGCCAAAAAAAGCAAAGCGAAACAAGTATGTGCGTATCCCATCTTCAGAACAAATCACAAAAAAAAAAAATCACAAGCAAGATTTTTAGCATGAGGGACGACATTGATACGGTGGTCTCGTTCAGAAGAACGGTCCTACGGTTGCTGCATAATATCAAATAATTTAAACTGACTTATTACTTAAAAATCTAAAGATTTCGTAAGTATATTGATGACTTCCGTCATCTGTTTGTGTGTTTTTTGTTTGTTTGTGTGTTTGTTTGTGTGTTTGTTTGTAGGCACGATAACTCGAGAAACGGAAGAAGCTACCCAATGTCAAATTACACCACGTGTTTCAGGAGGTGATGGCTAGTGCTGATTAGATTTTGGTCAAAATCGGTCAAAGGTCAAGGTCACAGTGAGGTCAAACATTCGATTTTTGATGGTTTCTTACAGAATCATCGTAGAAACTTCTGGTTTGCGTCGCTACTTCTCTAGAGACAGCTTTATTAGACAAGGTCAGAGGTCAAGTTGACGATTTCGTAAGTACCAGTCTATGACTGCTTGTTGAATTGTTTTCATTTCCTCACCTTTTTTTTTTCTTCTTTTAAAGAGAAATTTGTTTCAGTATTATTCAAGCTTGCACCTACGAGAATTTGTCTTCAACGTTGGATTAATGTAAATAAAAATAATTGTGCCTTGTGTTGTGTATCGTGTTACGTATACGTGTATCGCCACTCGTTTGTTAATCGGCCCAACTATTCCCACCTTCTTGTGGGTTCGACTTGGGAAAACTTTTGAGCCAAGCCTTTTATGAACCGCCTAGCAAGGTCTGACGTTCCACTGAAGGCATTTATTTTTTTTTTCTCCACAGCGTCGAGGCTCATGCAAGAGTGAAGTGACGGAGAGAATGAACTGACAGTCGGGCAGTGAGGCAACTCTTGGAGGAAATAATCAAAAGAATGAACAAACAGGTAAAGAGGAAAGAGAGGAAGGAAGGAAACACAGCAACCTTCAAGTCAGAGGGGTTAATAGGCATCGTAGAGATAATGGGTCAGCACGGGGTACGGCATGAGATGGTGGTGCATTGCCTGATTTAAGCCCTTGAGGAAACGTTGGGATTGCAAATCCTCTGAAAGGTGGTTCCACATACAGGAGAAGCGCGGAACAAAGGTGTTGAGTTGTGCAGAAAACCTTTATCTTGGCAGCTTATCCAGGAGGGGCTTACTGGAAATGTTGTGCACCATGGAGGAGCTGGGGAGGGGTTAGATGACTGAATGAGCAGAGGGAGCAAAATTGGAGGAGAGGCTGAATACACAAATAAAGAGGCCACTGACTTGCGTGCGATGTGCTTTGGCCTCATTGTGGGAGATTCCAAAAATAATGAATGTATTAAATTCCACAGAATCCAGGAGAGACAAACATGATGTGGGGGCCTCAGCCCACAGAGGAGAGCACTAATCCATTGAGCTATGACCAAAGGCCTTATAGAATGACAGTAGTTCTGATTTCTCAAGGAAAGACTTGGAACAATGAAGAATGACCAGTTTGCATCTGGCTTTGGAGGCGAGCTTTGCTATATTATCGGCTTTGATGCCCGCCAGCACGTGAAATTTCAGCTCTCTATGTCACCCGGAAGGTGCCGAACTTTAATATCAGTCAGTGGTTAGAATGAGTTAAAGAGATATGTATATATAATATATATATTATATATATATATATAACAGACACACACACGAACACACACACACACACATCACACACAACATACCACCATCGTTTGCTGACGGGAATATTTGGGGAGGGGGGGAATAAAAAG